>CM022395.1:102151047-102751047 GCA_011833715.1 Carcinoscorpius rotundicauda
CACACTGACTGGATCACCAATTATTATATATTCCAACTGGGGTTACTATGTAAACACAAGAGAACTATCATGTGTGTATAATAACTTGTAATAATATGTCTTTGATTCGTTGATTCTATGTTTGGAGCCCGGCATGGCCAAGCGTGTTAAGGCGTTCGACTCGTAATCCGAGGGTCGCAGGTTCGAGTCCCGGTCGCACCAAACATGCTCGCCCTTTCAGCCGTGGGAGCGATATAATGTTACGATCAATCCAACTAGCACAGACAGCCCTCGAGTAGCTTTGCGCGAAATCCAAAACAAACAAACAGTACTACGTTTCTTCACTAATTTAATTAGATAGTAATTAGTGACATCTGTGATTTATGCTTGTTTGAATTTAAATACAAAACTACACAATAGACAATCTGTGCTTTGCTCACCACGAGTATCCAAAACAGATTTCTAACGTTGTAAGTCTGTAAACATACTGCAATACTATTAGAGATGTTAGTGATAGCTAATCTTAATGTATGGTTTAATGTTTAATATGGAATCGAACAGAAACCACAAAATAATACAATGCTTTTTATAATAGGAGCAACTGTACCCTTATTGTCCAGACAGTTTATGTGCGTTTATGTTTAATTTAAACGTTAAGAAAACATAACGCAATAAATTAATTCAAATCGTTATTTTACTCAGTGACATAATTATTTTATAATACGTTCATTATGGTACGTGGTCGTAGAATGAATTCCGATATACTTCTATTTAACTTTGCACGTTTGACATTCAAAGTTACATTTTACGTAGCCTTGTTACAGTCTATTTCTATCTATTTTGGCAACAAAGAATGACCTTAAACCTAATTAAACTTTATTTTGGCAACAAAGTAATCTCCAATCGTGTTATTTTTTCCCGAATCTTCTATCTAGTCATGTTTGAAAGAAAACACTCGTGAGAATTTTATGCTCTTATTGCACTTAAAGTATTTTACAATGCAACATAAAACTGTATTTCTCGATACAAAAATAATTAATTATTTTGTTAAATATTTTCTTAGAAGAAATTTTTATGTTATGCTTGATTTGTAAGCCAGATCTGAGGTTGATTTTTGAAAGGAAGTGGATGTTAAACATTAACGTGTTTTAACATCTAAAATTAACTTTTTATTTTGAACTGAATAATTTGTTATTAGCTTCATTTACGTATTGACATACGTAACTACGTGTCTAAATTAAAAAAACTATATTTTTTAATATCAAAAATAATTAAATTGCACGTGCTCTTACCACCTAAGTTACATAACGATTCAATTCATTTCACATTCTTTTCTGAACCTAAAGATATCACAAATATAGCCTGTTTCACCGTGTATACAGAATCTGTTTGTCAGTCTCTACTATCGCGTCCACTTCAAACCGACGTAATAAACGTGACAATAATATAGTTAATATATACATCGTAGGGCTGTTCAGAAATTAAAATCTACAAAATACCAAAAGTATGTATAAAAGAAAACATTATTTTGCTCCGACCCCATAAGTTTGTTTTCTCTGCCGAACTTACATCAGTGTCTTTCTACTAGCGAACAGATACAACATTATGTATGAATCTGTGACAACATTTGTACCATTTCTAAAGTGTTTGGTAAATACTTTACCCGTTCTTCATATCCCGTAACGTAACTAAAACAATAATATGATTATTCGCACACTAATTATATCTTCTCACCCAGTACTAATATTTATCGAATTTATAAGTATATACCAATAAGAAACGAGTTATAGTAATATTACTCTATATCAGAAAAGGGTCGGGCTTGACCAAATGATTAACATTTATCCGGACTGAGAGTGATGTAAAAAAATAACAAAAATAATTTCTTTATTTAATAATATAATGTTAACGCAACTCTGCACATTTCACAATTCTTTTGTTGCTATGCCTAAAACCAGCGTGTTTTATTGCTACATTTTTCTTTCCGTTATGTTTGTAAAAAATTGTTGTTGTCGTTTTGAATTAAGCACAAAGCTACACAATGGGCTATCTGGGTTCTGCCCACCACGGGTATCGAAACCCGGATTTTAGCGTGTAAGTCTGCAGACATACCGCTGAGCCACTGGGGGGCTTGTAAATAATAAATGAAAAATAATTATATCGAAATATATGGAAACAAATATATTTAGCTCTTGGAAACGATTAATAAAACTGAAACAATATAAGGTATCTTTAAAATATTTATATGTTTAAAAAATCGTTATTGTTATTAATCTAAAACAAATATAGTGAACATTACAGTTTCGAATTTATATTTTTGTTTTAACTTCCTCTGTGTTTTAAACTACGCAGCATTTAACGCGGTTTAAATTTTATTGAAAAACAGATGTCTTAAAATTATCTCTTGTGTTTTCTCAAGATTATCTAAATGGAAATATTGATTTATATGCTGTCTTAAATTAGAAGAATAAATAAAAAATCCCAGTGAAGGTATTTTTCCTTGCAATAAGCCCCCAGTGGCTCAGCGGTATGTCTGCGGACTTACACGCTAACATCCGGGTTTCGATACCCGTGGTGGGCAGAGCAAAGATAGCCCATTGTGTAGCTTCGTGCTTAATTCAACAAACAAACAAACAAACAATCCTTGCAATAAACCAAATTGTTATCGTTCTTATGTCAAGAAAGCGAGAAGTTTCGCGCTGCTAGGTACGGCTTGTTGGAGACATCCTTATTACATGAACAATGTTGTGGAAGGTAGGAAACCATTATTTAAGCTTTTAGATATGTGTTTTAAATGAACAGTATTAAAGATTGTTAAAACTGTTTCATATTGTTTCGTTTACGCGCACGCGGGCAAGTTATTCCTTTTTACCGACCACCAATCACAGGCAACATTAAAATATTTCAAAAAGTTTCATTAAAAACACTAGTTACAACCGAAAATATGTTGTTACACAATCCAATGAATTTCACAGTGGCCTCAGAGGAAGACACCGGACGAGATCAACGTAAGGAAGATTTTTAACCACTGGTTTCATGAATATGTGTTTCAGACTTGATTCTGTCCGTTTGATGGTAAAACCGTTGTTACCATTACGCACTCAAACATTTTAACTCGTCCTTTATGTAAATATTTACCAACTTTACTTTCTTCCATCTTAAAAGTTAGATACATATCTCTCTTCTATCTTATGTCACTTCATTGGAAAAATCATTTGCATAATAATTCTAACAGAATTCTGTAAGGCATTAGCTTGGAAGTGGTTATATCGTTAGAAGAAGAAAACGAATATTTGTTGTCACAGTCCTAACGTAATTATGGTTAAGAATCCATAAACTACATGCAGAGACAGTACGGACTGCATTACATAAAGCACTTTGTGCTAAGTATTACTTGACAGTGACAAAAAGTATGTGTTAGCTCGTTTTGGTAATAAAGTTTCTACGAAACTTCGCTCTTACTTCTAAAATTTGAATTTTAAAGATTGTTTACTGCAGCAAAAACAGTAAATTTTAAAACACGAAGATACTTCTAAGCCTACGTCTTGGACAACTTTAAAATGAGCGTGTAGAATGCGTCGCTACGGGCCCATTGCTTGGCAAAGATTTGTTTGTTTGTTTTGGAATTTCGCACAAAGGTACTCGAGAGCTATCTGTGCTAGCCGTCCCTAATTTAGCAGTGTAAGACCAGAGGAAAGGCAGCTAGTCATCACCACCCACCGCCAACTCTTGGGATACTCTTTCACCAACGAATAGTGGGATTGACCGTCACATTATACACCCCCACGGCTGGGAGGGCGAGCATGTTTAGCGCGACGCGGGCGCGAACCTCGGATTACGAGTGCACGCCTTAACGCGCTCGGCCATGCTAGGCCAAGCAAAGATTTAAAAACATGTTTTTGGGTTCAGGAGATACGTTTTATAATAATCCGTCTCCTCCAGAAAAGTCTATTTTTATGTTGTATGTAACTCTGTAGGTTTATAATTCAGTAGTAGATATGATTAGTAAATAAAGTATCAGAGTATTACACTTGCAAACACGAGCCTTAAGATGTATTTAACAAATACTTCGGTATTGGCACACTGTCATCTCGACAAAATCGATAAAGTAAAGCCACGTTGTATTACCTTTAAATATCAGTTTTGAAACTAAGTACAAATTGTTTGAAAATTGATTTACTTTAAAAATAAATGAGTAACGAATGAAATTTGTCAAACAATTCAACCAAATTCTTAATATAAAAGCTACTAATAAGAGTAGAGCATTTTCTTTCGCCAAAATATGCTTATAATAACAAATACATTTTGTTTGACTCTTAACAATAAACTCAGAACATTTAGAGTCAAAACAGTAATACGTCACGAGATACTCTGAATATAACGTGCTTTTTACCAACAGGATTGCTTTAGCTAAATAAGACATTCTTACTTAAATTTCGCTTACTTATTAACACCTAAAATAAATTTAAATACATTTCAAAACTGTATGAAAATTGTAAATTTTAGACACACTAAACATAAAGGAATATAAAGTGAGATGAATATTACCTTATCAAAACTTATTTTTTGTAGCAATAAATGCCTCAGTAGAAAATCAACCCCACCAACGACTCATTTTTTTATAAGATGTATTTAGTGAATTTATATATACTGTGCGTCTGTCCTGTGAAAGTGGGTTTTCTCGGGGGACTCCCGTTTCCCCCCACAGCAAAAACTATAGGCATTGGATTTCTAGATCCCAGCCCAGGCAGCTTTATTGCCAGACCCTGAGTTGCGTCGTTTGAATTCAATTGTATTCATGTTCATATTTGCTTGACCTCTTCCTTTCGGGACGGGTCCCCGCCATTCTTTCCGGTGCTGCCTTTGCCTCCGCCCAAGACAACATTTAGAGTGATGTCCTCCACCCAAAAAAGAGTTAATAATAATAATAATAATAAAACTATTCCTAATAACAATTCATGTCTCACAGCTAGAGCGAAATGTTTCGCAGACATAAATCTATAATCCCAGGAATAGCTGTTTTCAAAACTTCTAATGATGATTGACACGGTTAACTCGCCTCTTGGAAAATGAGATTAATCCTCATTTGTTGTTTTTCTTCTTGTCATAGGAACTGGCTTACTAAAGAAAAGTATAAGTGTTATTAGGACTGACTTATGGGTAAATACGTAATACGTTTGAGACTTATTAAGACTGACTTATGGGTAAATACGTAATACGTTTGAGACTTTGAAGTTAAGAGAAGCAAAAGTTTTTGTCAACCGTTAACAGAATCATTATCACTTCTGTACTAATAATAAAAAACGTAAGTTCTATGATTGTGTGATATCCGTAATGGTAAAACTGTGTAGGATATATGTGGTACGTATGATTATTAATAGCAGTACCATAAGGCACTTTCGTACAAGTTAATAGGTAGTATTTTTTCATTGTAGTCAGTGTCTTTTATAATCGCCATTTTGTTCAACATGTAATCACGGGTAATGTTGACTTTGACAATGTTTAGTTTTTGTCAGAATTGCAAATATAATGTTTAGCTAAATTGACGCTATTTTGGAGTTATTATCCAATAGCCACCGCCGGAGAGGTCAAAGCATAATTCATTAGTAGAAATATATTTATACCTTTGATTTCAGAATATTCCAAGAACTTGAAATAACAACATTAAATATAAAACAAAACAACATGATTTCTGTTTCACACGGCAGAAGTCTCCTGTTTCATTGGTTACAACCCATGTTCAAATAGTTCTAGGCTTACAAAACGAAAATGTGTTTGTTTATGTTGTCTTTAAGTTTGTAGAATCTACAAATCACTTGAAGACTCAATGTTTATTTCCGATACATTTGAGAAGCAAGAGGAAAGCTGGACCGTTATAGACATTCACAAGTCAGAAATATAAGTAAATTATACACACAGGTAAGAATTATAGGTCAGATTTATGCACAAGTGAGAAAGACGAGTCACACTTTTACACAAGTAAAAAAAACAAGTGAGATTTATACTATCTAATAAGTTGAAATAAAACTAGAGATATGACCACTCACGTTAAAATTGAAAGGTAAGAAAGAAGCCTTCTACACCAGTTTAACTTATAACATATTCAATCAAGTAGGTGTTTCATGCTTTGAGGGAATAATCAAATCCGAGTGGATAATCCAGGATTGAATATTGGTCGTTGTTAAGACAGTATGTAGTCCTTCTCAGGTCGCTCTTGAATATTCTATCAGATTAGCATTTGAAACTTAATGCAAATGAAATATAATTAGTAATATTGTTTACACGTATAGTTATTAATTAACAGCTACGATTAGGTGATTGTGAAAATTATTTAAAAAATGTTATCGTAAAAATAAATTATTCACCTATATGTAGTAACGTTACTTTAAAGCATTTCATAAAATAAATTACGTGTCAAACATTGCTGTCAAGTAATATTTACAAATAAACTGGTAAAGAGATTCCTTTGTATACAGATATTTTCAAAGGGTTCAAACCGAAACTCGTTATAGAAATTCAGCTTTATAACTTTGTTTTTAAAAATATTGTTTTCTAACCGAAAACAGTATGCAATTTATATTTTTAGTCAGTATTTATTGTTATCATTTCAACAGTCAGCTGTTTTATATACGGTCTGTAGTTGGAGAGCACGATTTATGTGTGTGAAATAACACAGACAATATTTACGTTAATTTATAACACATATGTTTTACAACGTTTCGCATAAAACGACAAATATCTTGAAAAAAAATGTTCCTGTTCAGGTTTTAATGAGATGTCGTTAATTAATAAGAGAAAAAAGGCTTAATAACATTAAACAACTACACTGTTTTACAAATTCTTTAACAATGTCCCCAAGGACGTTTTCTTTACTTTTCCAGCTCATGATAGCCATTTCTATGAACTTGTTATTACCTTCAATATTAACAAGTTGTAACATGACAAACATCGGGAAGTAATATTTCTGAGAAATAAATAAATGTCGTGAGGAATGGCACACGATATATTGTTATAATATGCTGAGCTGGTCGGATAAACACTAAAGAACACTTGAACAGACAAACAATAACAACATTCTTAAAAGACAAACAAGAAAATTCCAACAAGCAAAGAACTCGAACTAAAGCTGTGTTAGGTTGTAAGAAAAAGTTTGTTCTGATGTAAAAAAAAGTATTTACAAAGAAAGTTCGGGAAATACAAATAAAATCATTTTTTTTGTAGTCTGAAAGTCGGTTCGACCACTTTAAAAAAATGGAGTTTTATTACCTAGTTTACAATGGCTATCTTAAAAGGCTTAATTAAAATTACTAAAAGTCGATATTACAACATTATCCTCAAGTGGTACCGTAGTTTCTACTTCTGACTATGACATAATTATTCGACAACAAATGGCGCTAAACAAGCATCACTTTCGAACATAAATTTAACCGTGACGTTATTTTGAATCTTCTAAGCCTAGCGTACCGAGGAAATACGGTTCGTAAACAAATAAAACATAACAGCTTCGAGAGGCCTTACGAAATCAAGTACGAGATCGGTCACACTCCAACGGATTAAGTCTTTCTTATAGAGCCGATCTTCCTCGATGCATATTTCATAGCCTATCAAAAATCGACCAGCCAAACCTTTACCAAAGAAAATATGAAATGATTGATGTCACAGAAGATTTTCCATGGCGACTGTCGTGCTCGCGATACATCAATCTTGGGTGTCAAAGGGCCAGGGTAATTATATGTTTTCCAACATCAAATAGGCGCCAGATCTTACAGGAGTAATGGAAATACTTGGTGACAACACATTCATCTTGGTGTGATACCAAAAATAAAATTAGAAAAAAAATATAATAAAACGATGTATATTTTAACCTTAGTTTCATTATGAATGATTTTACCGAGTAAAGCTTAAAATTATTATAAAAGCTTCTAGAATAAAGCACCGAAAATAGGTTCTTTCGAAAAATAGAGGAAATGGATACTCATTCTAATATGATTTTCATTAGCACGTTTATTACCCATATTATCCACCATTTTTCAATGTTCTTATGTTGATTATTATATTCTTAACCAAAGCAATAATGCTTTAAAGAAATTCGTGCGCAAATAATACTTTATCCAAAGACTGAATAGAAGCACGTGCCATTCAGTCTATATTCATACATTAAATATAAGGTCGTTAGTTTTTATTGTTTTTTTTTTTTGAAGTAATTTAAGTTCATAGAACCATAAAAGGAAATTTATTTTAACAGTTTAATATTTCTTTTTTTTAAAAAAAAAAACGTAATTAGAAAACTGTTCTCTCAAACAATTTCAAGGTACTCAGTAACAGCTATGTTCCAGAACCAGGCGAATGTCGTTTACATAAATTATACATATATATATTTCTCTAAATCCTAAAGTCGTTTCAGTGAAATAAATTATGATTATTTTAAAGTTAGTACAAGTACCAGTTTTGTTAGAACGTTCCATGGAAACTGGTGGAAAATAGATTTAGAACACGAAAATCAAACGTTGTATCTAAGTGTTATATTTACAATTCTTGAGAAAGTTAGACTGCACAGTTATATAGTAACAGGAAATTAGAAAATTAAACAAATCTTGCATAAGCAGCAACATGCTGGACCACACATCCACAAACAATTTACAACGTCTATAACTCACGTATAACTCACATTTTCGATGAAAACGTTTGAAACCTTTTACTGTAATGCACCATTATTTGGTAATGTAAAACATACAAATATGTAGAATTAGATCCATATGAACTCTAAAATAATATAATATCGAACTTGTCTCGGATTTTTTATGTATTTGTTAACAAAGATCATTGAACATAAATGATTCTATCTATAGATTGTTAGAAGTCATGAAAGTGGTATAAGACGGTTTCTTTGAGTAAAATGGCCGTGTGAGTCCATCATCATTTATGACATGCTAGAGTAACTATTTTTAGTGGCTTACTAGGGAGGGATATGAAAGACAATGATCAAAGTATGACACCAGTGTTTTGATTGTTTTTTGAATTTCGCACAAAGCTACTCGAGGGCTATCTGTGCTAGCCGTCCCTAATTTAGCAGTGTAAGACTAGAGGGAAGACAGCTAGTCATCACCACCCACCGCCAACTCTTGGGCTACTCTTTTACCAACGAATAGTGGAATTGACCGTACATTATAACGCCCCCAGGGTTGAAAGAGCGAGCATGTTTGGTGTGATGCAGATTCGAACCCACGACCCTCAGATCATGAGTCGAGTACCTATTCCACCTGGCCATGCTAGGCCTTTAATTATTCTAAAGGTTGTTGACGTAAATGCAATGTTTCTTTCAAGTACAGTTATCGTGAGCTCAGAGTGGGTCGTTGTTGTTGTTGTTTAGAATTAAGCACAAAGCTGCACAATGGGCTATCTGTGCTCTGCCCACCACGGGTATCGAAACCCGGATTTTAGCGTGTAAGTCCGCAGACATACCGCTGAGCTACTGGGGGGCGCAGAGTGGGTCATTTTACTCTATTCTTGGTGTGCATTTCGTGCAATCTTATGTATAAAACTGCCCCAGTTACAAAAATCCCTTTTCTTCAATACCTTAAAAAACAATAACTCTATGACCAATTTTTGGTCAAACTATAAACTAAGTTTTAGCAAACCAGGATTCATATTAAAAATTCATACTTTCACATGACCTTGTTTTGTTTGTTTGTTTTTGAATTTCGCACAAAGCTACTCGAGTGCTATCTGTGCTAGCCGTCCCTAATTTAGCAGTGTAAGACTAGAGGGAAGGCAGCTAGTCATCACCACCCACCGCCAACTCTTGGGCTACTCTTTTACCAACGAATAGTGCGATTGACCGTCACATTATAACGCCCTCACGGCTGAAAGGGCAAGCATGTTTGGGGCAACTCGGGCGCGAACCCGCGACCCTCGGATTACGAGTCGCACGCCTTAACGCGCTTTTTATACCAGGCCCTTCACATGACCTAATAAAATCTTTATTAAGAGCTACAGTGGTCCTCTTATCCTCTTCCTTTCCTATTAAAATTAAGAGTCTGTTATAAGAGAATTCCCAAAAGTGTGTTTTAAATATTTTGAGCAGAATGTTTTCTGGTATAATATTTTGGTTTAAAAATATGTAGATACATAAATCTCGTGAGTGCTTACTGGTGATGTCGTCCATTACAATTTGTTTCTTAAAACGAGAAATGAGAAGAAATCTGGATTACTGTTTGTCAAAGTTTGTTTATTTTGTTATTTCTTAAATTATATAACATTGTTGTATTATCATGTACGTTTAGTATTTTTGGTTTTGTGGATTTTTTGCATAATAGAAATACATTTTGTTTCCCTCAAAAAAACAACAACACAAGGAAAAGAAACAACAGATGCAAACATGAGGTTAAGGCCCAAATAAAGCAATTGGAAGTGTAGGACTTCAACAAAATTAGAGAGAATTTATAAAGACTAAAAGAAGTAACAAAAGAAAGTATATTAGAAAACTGTAACAACCGCTGCAGTTGTTGGTGTAACAGCTTGTGTAGCGATCCAAGTAACTTCTTTACAAGAAAATGTTCGTGTACGTCACCAGACTAGTAGTTTAGGAAAAGAAAAAAAACGTATTTTCGTAAAGTTTCTTTAAAAAGCAGATGAAAAATGTAGATATGACATTATTCGTGGCAGGCATGTACGTTTTGACTGGTTGAAGTGTTATTTTTAAATTAGTCACACAAAGTTATAAGACTGGAATAAGACACTTGTAATGAGGCGACTATATAAAAAAAGTAAAAAGAGCCTTCAAGTTACTTATAAAAAACGATTCTACATAACAAACTTACCTAAAATACTTAATGAGCCATACAAATATGTCCTTCAAAACTAAAACATACATTTAATATCCACTTCTGATAGAGCTACTTGTATAAATGAAAGTATCCATGAACCCAGCAATTAATATATCGAGTTAAATATACGTCTTATGTTCTTCCTTACAATTATTACAAGAAAGTACTTTATCGATTTGTTACCTTCGCTGACAGCGATATTATTGGCCGTAATCCCAACAATATCTCCCAAAGTTCGATAGATGAGGATATTTTGATTTGTTTTAAACTCATGTAATTAATCTGATTAAGAAACATAATATTTATAATATAAATATGAGAACGAAAAATACAAATTATAAAAATTGATATATTTCACACTAATTAATGAAAATACATTTAACAAAAAACCGAAAGAAGAGAACATAATTTAGAATAGAATGGACTTAATCGTAAATTGGATTATCTTCACGGTTAAGGGGAATTTCAACCATAATTCCAATTAGAACCTTCGAGCAGACATATGTTGATGTTATAAAAATACAGCGCTAAGTTTACAGATTTACCATGCTAAAAGAAGAGGTTCGATTCCCTGTGGTGGACTCAGCATACATCCCGATGTGGTTTGTTGTAATAAAAAACACACACAAAAAATCAGTCACTGTAAAACTGTATTCATATCTTTTGTAAATATTATAACAAATAATATTTCGTGAAATAAATAAAAACAAATACAGAATAGACACTATTTACAAAGTCCGACACAACATTCTACAACATTACTTATTACAGGTAACTTACATGTGTATTGACGTTTACCTTTGATAATGTTATTGGTCAAAGGAAATAGATGGTGTACAATGTTGCATGTTTTTAACCAGCTTACCATTACTGTAGTAAATGTTACACGATGTTTTGAAGGTCACAAAAATTACCTATTGTTACATAAGGTAGGAAAGCGAATGTGAAATATGTTTTTAGTTAACTTATATCTGAAGCTTATGGCGACACAGAAGACAACGTAAGTGAATTATTATCATTTTATTACTTCGGATATTCACTCAAAGCTTTATAAAGGTCATATACAGTAGGATTATTAATATTGCACAAGGGAGTCCAGTGTCACAGCTTGCCATCAACAACGGGACACATTCATGAAGTACGAAGTTCACCATCTGGTATAACAACCACAGAGCCATTCCCGCCTCAAACTGGAAGAAAATGCATGATTTTTGTTTTGTTCTTACACACCACTAAAGTTGATAGTGAAGTCGTTTTATTGAGAACTTTATTTTGCTGGACATAAAATTTCAGAAATAACAATGGTATAAAGCTATATTAAATAACCGATTTACAGGAAGTGAAAAAAACAGTGAAAGATGAAAGGTAAAGCAGAACTGTGAATTTGTAATTCATATATATATATATATTTGTTTTTTCAACAGATTTTCCAAATTCAGATGTCCCCACCAGTGTGTCTGCGGACTTACAACGCTAAAAACTGGGTTTCGATACTTCTGATGGGCAGAGCACAGATAGTCCATTATGCTTAATTCAAAACAACAACAACAAGAACCAAATTCAGGCACTTTGATTTCGAAAATAATATTATTTTGTTTTATCAGGAAAAGATTTTTTTTTACAAATCGGGAAGAACTTTTATTTAGATCAAATTATTATTTTTGTTACCATAATTAACATTTTTTATTATTAGGTTTTTCAAAAAAACACACAAACAAATTGAATAAAATGATATAACATTGATGGCAAATGATTGTGCATTCTCATTCAGCCTGGTTTATTTTTGCGAATCTTTTAGTCTCAAACCTGTGTGTTGTATTGTGTTATTATGTTTTGTGCAAAATCTGTATGTGATGGAGAAAAACGGATGTCATTTTTGGATTTAACACACAAGAATTAGTGAAGAACTTGTAAAAAAATTAAAGTCAATAAAACTATCGCAGGTCTGTGTAATTAATAAAAAAATGAAAAACATGTCAATAAAAGGAAGCGAGTGGTGTTTAGTGATACTTACAACTGAGGCCCAGCACTGAAAACTGGGCCCTAAGGATTTTCACGGTACAATGTAGATAAGAGGTTTTTAAAACTCTTTCGAAGTTTCTATGGGTCAGACTTCTGGCAGAAATATATCATTCTACAATCTAGGAACTTAGTGATGGACACGGTTGAATATAAAGATGGATGAAAGTACAAAAACCACCATCTTATTGTTTGCCTTCTTCATTTCTTCTTTTTCTGATGACCATCAAACATCGGTTTGTGGTGGTTTCAAACAATTGACCAGAACTGACGATTTGTTGAGACCAGTTTTTTTGTTATGGTGAACAGCAGTCCAGAGCCCATTATGAGGACTTTTCTTCCTCGTCGTAAGTGACACGTGATAGAATTGAGTGCCTGGGATCAGATAACTCCTCACTATAGTCTAGCCAACATCAGATGCTTTAACTTCTTGTCTAATCACGTTATCAAAAGAACATTAGCATTTGTTTACCATCCTAATAAAGCGTAGTTTTTGTAGCTCGTATTTATTTCAAAGACCTAGAAACTTTGTAACAGATAGAATATTTATTTCATAACCGTTTTGTACTCAAGTCTTAAGAAAGTGTATTTTATATCTTTGATTAAGCTGCTCACTGATCGTTAATGTTCTGTATTCTAGGTTATGTTACGTTAAAGTAAATATAATCTTCTAAAGTAAAATATATTAGTTTGTATTGTTTGAAAGGACAAAAAAGCAATAAAATATTTAAGGTCTAAGTGACTAAGAATTATAATAATTTTTTTCCTATTCAATATTATCTTATTCTCTGTTTTATACTCCTTTGCACTAACACAGGAATACACATTCAGATATGTTGCTAGTTAAAATACACTGCGCATTTATTTCTACAAATTAGTTTTCCATTAAACGTAAGTTTAGGAATTTGCAAACAGCCAGCAGCTCGCAGTTTTAAGCTCCACTATGTTTTCTAAAGTATTTAAAGTGTTTACCAGCTTTCTTTCACTTGAAAAACACCAAAGTAATAACCTTTTTTGTTAAAAGAACAGTGTATTTAAATCGTCTAATGTTAAAACGTATGGAAATTTCAGATGAAACTGGTCATTAAGTCTTAAATTTACTGATTGGTAGAATAAGAGGTTTTATTTGGAAAATAAAAAGTTGAAGACCTCTGATAGAATAAGTTTACAAAAAATTAATAGTTGTATTCCTATAACTAATATTTAATACATTATCTATGTAAAAACGGTCGGTTGGGAGAGAAGCATTATGTAGTGGTGCGAACAACGTTTCGACCTTCTTTGGTCATCGTCAGGTTTAGAAAGAAAAAAACGGATACTCCGACGATAGCTGACCACATGTTTGAAAGGGGTTGTGTAACTTAGTAGGAATAAAGGTCGTGCCTGTGTGTTGGATAGGTATAAAGATGTTTCTTTGTATTGGTTTATTTTGGGCTTGAGTTGTTGTATAAGTAATGCTCCTTTTAATAGAAATAGTACGAAAAATATATAAGTATTTTAACCAAAGAAATTAAACGTAACCTAGAGATTGTGAACTCCAAGATTTTGGATTACTAGCTGGAGTACCCGTTCCATAAAGGAAGATTTGTAAATTCATGATTAACGAAAGTTTAACTTAGATTTGATTTGTTTCGAATTTCGCGCAAATATACTCGAGGGCTATCTACGCTAGCCGTTCCTAATTTAGCAGTGTAAGACTAGAGGGAAGGTAGCTAGTCACAGCTAGTCATCACCACTCACCACCAACTCTTGGAATACTCTTTTATCAACGAACAGTGGAATTTTTCGTCACATTATAACGCCCAAACAGCTTAAAGGACAAACATGTTTGAGTGTGACTGGGATTTGAACCCGCGATCCTCAAATTATGAGTTGAGTGACTTAACGACCTGACTATGCCGGGCCCGTTTATTTTAGGACATGAAAAGCTGTCTTCCTTGTATATTATTGTAAAACGCCCAAAAGAACTGTAAAACACAAATTGGGAAACCTTAAATTTATGGGTGTCTAATGTATCTTGCACGGTCTAAACACTTTTCATGTAAAATTTGGTGAAGATCCATCTACAGGGAGCGAAGTTGTGTTAAAGAACACGAAAACCTGATAACGCCCATAAAATTGCAGAATCTGAAACTATATACGTACCCTCGTATGTACCTAATGATTCCCGTTCTAGTTTTTGTGAAGATTTATTCACACTCAGCGAAGTCGTTACGTGGACAAACAACAGAAAGTTCTGTTTTATTTATGGATATACATATTTGTGAAAGTTATTTTTTCTGAAAAGCTATTCATGCACACTTCACATGTAAAATCATTAACTTTGTCTTACACGTCATTCAAGCCCGGCACGACCAGTTTGATTCCCCTTCGCACCAAACATGCTTGTCCTTTCAGCCGTAGGGCGTTATAATGTCACGGTCAGTCCCACTATTCGTTGGTAGAAGAGTAGCCCAAGAGTTGGCGGTGGGTGGTGATGACTAGCTGCCTTCCTTCTCGTCTTGCACTGCCAAATTAGGGACGGCTAACGCAGATAGCACTCGTGTAGCTTTGCGCGAAACTAAAAAAACAAACACAACAAACAAACAAACGTCATTCAAGAAATTGATTGAATAGCTGCAAATGTATCATAGAATTGTGGTTGATTTATGTGTGAAAAGGTAAATAATAATAATTTCACGAATATTACCAAAAGTGTAATTATAAAACTTGGTTAAAAGTATGTACGATTAGTTTTATTTTATGTTTCACTGCAAAACCAATATAAACTGTCATGAAAAGATACATAGAATTGTCACTGCTGTCTTGTGAGCACGAGGAAAATATCGGTCTTAAATCGTATTTAATATTAATTTACAGAAAGATACACATATGTATTATAATACAGTGTTCTTTATCCATTAAAACAATGAACTGCAAAAACACAAAATATGGAACAATAACAATGCTTGTGAGCTGATATAACCCACGTTCAATTTCCAATAATAACGGTCATGCATTAAGTGTTGAAGTTGAGAAACAATAAAAAAACTAAGTACAATGTACAAATATATTGTAATTTATTTGTACATTGCTACAATACGACACTGAACCTAGTCAGCGACCAAAAGCTTAAATAATATGATACGCCAGCTGTAAGTGGTGATACAGTCAAGCCGCCGCTAGTACAGCGGTATGTCTCCGGATTTCCAACGCTACCATTAGGGGTTCGATTCTCCTCGGTGAGCTGAGCAGATAACCCTTTGTGTGGCTTTGCTATAGGAAAAAACACACACACGGTTCATTTAAATAATTATAAATACGAATAATGAAGTAATCGCCACCTGTGTAAATAACACAGATTTAACAATATTTTTTACACCATAACTGATTCAACTTCAATTCCAACCTCGCTAGTGTTTCAGAGTTCTACCGAAGAACCTAATTTTTAAAGTCGAGAAAGCACACGCTACAAACATAACTTTTATTCTTTCGGTTTGCAATGACGGAATTCAAATGGTTATTAAAGCTGTGGAGAGTAGGTTTCGAAGTTTCACGATGTTTAATTATCTTTGAGTAGAATGTGAAATAAATAATTAAAGAATGTTTCAGACAGACTTTACTGTATTGTTACATTTCATTTGGTTTAAAAGATTTCAGTGAAACTGGAACAAAATATTTCAGTGAACCACAAATGTCACGAATACCTATGAAAAATCTTAAACCAGTTTTAAAGTACTTGTGTTTGGTAAAGCAGAAATCATGGAATGTGTGAGATTTCCTTTAGATTGTCTCTTCATTTGCATTTTAATCTGTTCTTCTGAAATGTAATTGGTTATTTGTAATGCGTTTTAAGCAAATGAGAATGCAGGCGAAAGGTAGATGGGATATATATCTAGAAAGTATGTGAACATTGGAAATGATATATGTAAAGTGATATACCGAAATTCTGTTTTTGTATTATCTGAAACATTGTTAAAGAATCAATAGCTAGTAATTTGTTTCACGATGATGGAGCTTGCCAAAATACAATAGTAACAAAGAGATGTTGAGAAAACCCACTTGTAGAGAAATATATGTGTAAAAACGGCAAATACTTTCTCAATCCAAACGAGCCGTACATTTACAAATGTACAAACTATGTACATAACGCTAATAATAAAAATAAAAACAAACTATTGGATGTTAACCAGCTAGACAGTAGCTAAGTAACCACCAAATATCTTGTCTCGGAAAATGTTTTTCTTTCGCGATTTTCAGTTGTATTTCCTACGGTACAACTAACAAATATTTTACATACACAACTCTTTTGAATTGGAAATGTGTGAGAAATCCATGAGCGGAAAAATTAAAATTATATGCTATACAAGTAATTGCATCTAAGTAAAATTCAAAATCTACCCGTCTCTTTAGCGAACCAAAATTTAAGTTCCTGGGATTTCGTAAAATATTCAGACTGGGTTTGGGCTTAAGATATCGCTATCAGTACATATACCCAACTGGTGATTTATTGAATTGTAATTTTTATTTACTGAAAATAGGCTTACAGTGAATCGAAAAGGAATGGATTTTGATATCATGTTTTATCATTCACTTAACCCATCCAAGCTATATTTTGTTCGTACTAGTGTCAGGGCAAACAAATAATCTAAACTGCATTTAGATAAATATTAAATAGTGGTCTAAAGAGCATATAATGCCATTATATAGGTCATTGGTTTATCCACATATGGAGAACTGTGTTCAGTCTTGGTAAGGACATTAAGTTATTGGAAAAGGTTCAGAGGAGAGCTACTTGAATGATACCAGACTGGAAGTGTTGTCATACAATATAAAGTAATTAAAATGTTGTCATTCAATGATAACTTAATAGAAAGGTTGTCACACAATAATAACTTAATGGAAAGGTTGTTACACAATAATAACTTAATGGACAGATTGTGATACAGTAATAACTTAATGTAAAGGTTGTTATACAATAATAACTTAATGGACATTGTTATACAATAATAACTTAATGTAAAGGTTTTATACTAATAACTTAATGTAAAGATTGTTATACAATAATAAGTTAAAGGAAGATTGTTATACAATAATAACTTAATGTAAAGGTTGTTATACAATAATAACTTAATGGAAGATTGTTATACAATAATAACTTAATGGACATTGTTATACAATAATAACTTAATGTAAATTGTTATGAATAATAACTTAATGGACAGATTGTTATAAATAATAACTTAATGGACATTGTTATACAATAATAACTTAATGGACATTTTTATGAAATAATTAATGGACTATTGTTATACAATAATAACTTAATGGACAGATTGTTATGAAATAATAACTTAATGGACATATTGTTATACAATAATAACTTAATGGAAAGGTTGTTACACAATAACTTAATGGACAGATTGTGATACAGTAATAACTTAATGGACAGATTGTTATACAATAATAACTTAATGGACAGATTGTTATGAAATAATAACTTAATGGACATATTGTTATACAATAATAACTTAATGGACAGATTGTTATGAAATAATAACTTAATGGACATATTGTTATACAATAATAACTTAATGGAAAGGTTGTTACACAATAATAACTTAATGGACAGATTGTGATACAGTAATAACTTAATGTAAAGATTGTTATACAATAATAACTTAATGGACAGATTGTTATACAATAATAACTTAATGGAAAGATTGTTATGAAATAATAACTTAATGGACAGATTGTTATACAATAACTTAATGGAAAGATTGTTATGAAATAATAACTTAATGGACAGATTGTTATGAAATAATAACTTAATGGACAGATTGTTATTAATAACTTTATGGAAATGTAGCCATTGAATCAGATCTTTACAGAATTATCTGCTTTCATTTGTAAGTTTCTTTTCATATGTTTTAACTCTGACGAGAAGTTTACTTTAAATTATTAATACTAAGTAAAGAACTTCAGTTAAGTTTCTCCACTGTTAATACATATATGGCGATTTTGGTTTTCTTCTTGTTGTGTATGAGTAAAATAAATTTAAAAAAATCAGACACGTTATTTTTGAGCGTAGCTTGATATTATCCAGATAATTTTGTTAGAGGAATGTTATGTGAATAATAATTTGTGAATTTCAAGTTATAATCCATTAAGCTTAATGCATTCTGAACGATAGATAATTTCTGAAAAATGGATGTTCTGATAATATATTTTGTTCTTTAGCAACAAGCTACTTCTGAGATCTTTTTTCCTTAACAAATGCGACTAATTTATAGAATTTAATGGAATGATTATATTTATAAATTTAATTCTCTTTACCATGTATCTATAGGATGTTTAGGATGAGTCTGTTTTGATTTTTGTGAAGCTGTGTTCATGAACAATACATATATTTGTTTTCAGATATTCTTCGCTTGTACTATTCAGTTTAATCAAAGCTTGCTATAAGTAATTATGTATAAGGCGATTGAAACTATGTTAATATCGCCAGCTGGTATAAAAGAGAAAGATGCTTTTCACCATCTTACATCAAATTTTTCAATGACACGCATCGATTTACACCGCAAGAGAATTTTCCTGTAAGAGCAGTTTCCACGACTACGTGAATGTGGATGGATTTATCGTGCTCTACGTGATGTATTTATAAATATCTTCTCCATCAACAAAAGCAAACCTTTGATATTCAGAAGAATTGGTATGTATTGCGGTGCTTTAGGGACATTTGTTAGGACTTCCATGTGTCGTTAACAATATAACATTTTATTTACACGAAGAACACCTTCGCACAATGACTTTTAAACCATACTTCGCTCTATACGCTGTGTCTTTTCTACTAAATACGAAATAAACACTTCTGTACTTCTGTCTTTCGGGTCAAGCACTGTTACAGGTATTTTTACAAAATACTTTTTAATAACTGTTTTCTATGTTACATGTTTTGCATACAAAGATACGATTAGTTACAAATTAACTGCAATTATGTTCCCTTTTTAAAATGTTTAGAGCAAAACTGTGCTACCGTATGCGTAAGACATCCGGTAGGTTTTAGTGTGGTATTGTCAAAACAAACTAGCTCACTTTACCTTTATTTGATTTGTACGTTTATTTGTTTATTTTTGTTTCAGGAAAAGGCTTCAGGAGAGGCCATCTGCGTTGAGTTCGTTATAAGGATTCAAATCCAGGATTTTCAAATAATTATTACAAAGTGATGTTTAATAGGACTAAAAGTCCTTATCTTAATATTTCAGTAATAATTATTTGAACTTTTCATACAAAGTAGAAACTTTTATTTCTAAAGATCAGAAGTGGCTGTCTTCTCACAACTGACTGCGGACAACGAAATGTAGTTCGAGTTAAGACATTGTGGGTCCAAATACAACCTCTAACCCATTATATGAATTTTCATACACTACCCCCTTCGACATTCGTATTTGGATCATGTCTGTTAGATGGAATATAATGACTGTTTGACAAAATATAATGTGTGCATGACGTAATATTATATTTGTTTGATAAAATGTAAAGTGTTTTTAATGCAGTACAACGTTTGTTAGATGAAATATCATATCTGCTAGATGGAATATCTCTAACACTTTTAGAAGATATAAACGCAGACACGAGCTATTCGAAAGGACTGGTAATGCACAAACTGTAACTGACGTCACAATGCCTCGAAACCATTTTGTAATGTCATTCACGGGCTGTGTTTTAACGGAGCTCTTCTGTTGTAAAACGAAACGTCGAGGGTTAAATTGAAGAAAAATAAAAACAGTTTCGTGTTTTATTCTCGTTTTATCCCACTATTTTTAGGTCATGCAATTAACGTTTAATTTCTGATCAGTATTAATTTTATCATTGTTGTATAGTGCTAACTTCATATCCTATATACAATTAATGTGAATATTGACTTTTGTGTAAATCCATTTCGATGTATCAAAAAAAATAAAACTTTATAAGGACAAGTGCGGATCGATATAAACCTCACTCACACTGATATAAAAAGTTCGAATGGTACAAAAATATACTAAAAAAAAAGAAAGTCAAAACTACGAAACGTAAGTTACACAAATGTTTTTAATTAAAACTGGGTTACTGAAATTAAAAACATTTTCCGTATTTTGGAAAATCATTGTGATAATGTCTGAGCTAAAAAAGGAATAGTTTTTTGTGAAATGTTAAATAATTTAGTGTTGGTGGTTTTAACTTTCCTATTTCAATCACTTTAGGCCCGACAAGTGAGTTAAGGCGTTCGACTCGTAATCGAGGGTCACGGGTTTCAATCCTGGCCTCACCAAACATGCTCGCACAAACAGCAGTGGGGGACGTTATAACGCGACAATCAAACCCACTATTCGTTGGGAAAAGAGTAGTCCAAGGGTTGGCGGTGGATGGTAATGACTAGCTGTCTTCCCTTTAGTGTAGCGGGTTCGAATCCCCGTCGCAAAAAACAAGTTCGCTCTTTCACCCGTGGGGGGCGTTATTTAAGTAAATAGTTCTGAAGTAAGAAGTGTGGAATTGAAGAAAATACTTTACACAGAATATTGTCACTAGGTGGCTCAGAAATAATTTATAATGCAAATAATAGGATTGCGATACTAGCTGTGGGTAAAACATAGCCCATTGGGCAGCTTTGCGCTTAATGAGAAACAAAGAAATAAATTAATAAAATATGAAGTTATTTATAAATAAGAAACATCATTTATTAAAAATAAATGTTTGTAATGTTATTTCAGACGTGTCGGTAGGTCTGAAGTAGCCAGGTGGTTCAAGCACTCTACTCCTAATCTAGGAGTCGCAGGTTCGAATCCCCGTTACACAAAACTTGCTCGCTTTTTCAACCGTGGGGGCGTTATAATATGATGGTCAATCCCACTATTCGTTGGTAAAAGAGTAGCCCAAGAGTTGGCGGACGGTGGTGATTACTAGCTGCCTTCCCTCTAGTCTTGCACTGCTAAATTAGGGACTGCTAGTGCAGATAGCCCTCGAGTAGATTTGCTCGAAATTCAAAAAACAAACAAGGAATCAATAATTTTTGTAACTTTACAGCTTTTTACAATGTTACAGTTAGACAGGTTACGCATGCATCTCTAGCTTGTTGTTCAAACGGAATTTAATTGTTTTATTACACTTTTTGTATCTTTTTATCCGCTGTATTTTATTTGTGCGCTAACAACACCAAGCGAGAGACGCGCGTATACCAATTTCGAGTTTATCACTCATCGGGGTCTCCACCAATTTACCCTCAAACTTTATAACATGCCCAATGTAGAGCATTTCTTGTTCTATGTATGAAAATATACAGTATCGTTTTTGTTACAAGAAAGGAGTAATTAGATTCTCGGAAGAATCATGTAAAAAATGAGAGTGATGCGGTTCATTATTTTTTTTCTGTATGCGTGTCTGGAAAAGTCTCTTTCTTACTTGGACAAAAATTTGTAGAAATAGTGCAATTTTTATTCACTCCATAGAAATATATAAAAAGAGATGTAGGTGGCGTTATAAGTACAACAATTTTAGGTTTCCTCAGCTAATACTGTGAAATAGTCATTGTTATTATTCAGACTTTAAAGATGGCTTTTATGGCTGCTATTTTGTTTGGGCACCATCTCTACTATTAACCATTACAGTAATTGATAATATACACGAAGTGGCCTTTAAAATCCACTCACATTATTTCAAATACTTTTATTTTCACCAGTTTTGTCTTGTGTTATTATAACTGCTGTTTTCCGATGAGTTTCTTTGTTTTGAATTTTGTGCAAAGCTGCACGAGGGCTGTCTGCGCTAACCGTCCTTAATTAGTAGTGTAAGAGTTGAGTGAAGAAAGCTAGTCATCGCTACCCATACCAGCCTTTTTACCAACGAATAGTGGGACTGACCGAAATATTAAAACACCCCTACAGCTGAAAGGGCGACCACATTTGCTGTCACGAGGGTTCGAACCCGCGCCTGTTAGATTACGAGTCGAGTGCCTTAATCGCATGACCATACCGGTCTTTCCGGTAAGTTTACGGACGTACCCCGTTAAATCGGGTACTATTCCTCGTGGTGGACACGCCATACGCAGTTTTGAACAAAAGCATCTTGTAAATGTTCAAAGTCCGTATATGCAGAGAACTTAGAAATACACGAAGCTTTCAAAGGTTTCGCAGCAATACTATTGTCGAACAGATGAGTTTAGCCCTATTTTGATATGACAAATTCTTTCCATTCATCTTATCGGTGGAGAGTGAAGAAACCGTAAGTTAATTAGTCATTTTTTTCCACAAAGGAAACTAAAGGAATTGTGGGTGTGCTTTCCATATGGCACAGCCACATCCGACTATCTGCTGATCCCACCAAGGGGAATCGAACCGCTAATTTTAGCGTTGCTAAAGGAAGTGAGCTCAGTCAGTAAATAAACAGGCTGATCGCAATAAATGCAGAAATATATATATATATGTGTGTGCGTGTGTGTACACGTCTATAGTCTTTTTCTGGGAATATATATTGATATTTGCTGTTGCTAATTTTCATGCGGATTAGTTTGGGAGTTAATAACAGGATAATCGAAGATGGAACATCTATCGTATTTTGTACGATTTTGTTTAGAGAATTTCTCTCTGTAAACTAAAAGCTTTGTTTGGAATTAAATACAAAACTACAAAATGGGCTATCTGTGATGACGAGAAAATCCACTTGTAGAGAAAAATATATATGTGAAAACGGCTGGTATGGATGGACAAAACTCTATGTAGAGGAGCGAACAACGTTTCGACCTTCTTTGGTTATCGTCAGTTTCACAAAGAAAGAAAGAGGTAACTGACCGATAGCTGACCACATGTTTGAAGGGAGTTATTTAATTGAGTATAGGAATGTAGAGGGCGTATTTGAGGTTTGATTATACTTATTAATATAGGTATAATGGCGTTCCTTTATATTGGTTTATTTTGGGTTTAAGTTGTTGTGTAAGTAAAGCTTCTTTAATTTTGCGTTTGTTTATATTTGTTTCTTTATTTAGTATTTGAGTGTTTTCTGTGGTTATATTGTGTTTATTTGACTTGCAGTGTTCGAAACCGTGTGAAGATAACTTTTTGTGTTTTTTGAATCTGGTTTCTATTTTTCTACTTGTTTCTCCAATATAAAAGTCGTGGCAGTTATCACATTGTATTTTATAAATGATGTTGGTGTGGTGTTTGTCAGTGTAGTTTTTACATAGTATAGACCTCAGTTTTGTGCCTGGTTTTTGAATAAATTTGGTATTAACTGGAATGTCATATTTTATTACCAGTTTTTTGTCAAATTCTGGTTATTTGTCTGATGATATCAAACATCTAATCACGCCCTCTACATTCCTACACTCAGTTACACAACCCCCTTCAAACATGTGGTAAGCTATAGGTCAGTTACCTCTTTCTTTCTTTGTGAACCTGACAGTGACCAAAGAAGGTCGAAACGTTGTTCGCTCCTCTACATAATTTTTTCTCAACCCATACCAGCCGTTTTTACATATAAAATGGGCTGTCTGTGCTCTGCCCAGCACGTGTATTGAGACACGGTTTGTGGTGCAGTGATTCCGCAGACAGATTGTTGTGCCACAGAGGGAAAAAATTTGAAGGACAGAGACTGTATTAATGAATATGACTATTTCATTTACAGAGTTATATGGTTATATAATTATTTGTATGGAGTTATATGGTATTTATCTTATTTCTGTCGACATTTCTTGAATCTTTTCTCTTAACCTGAAGATGACCTAGGAAGATAGAAACATTCTCTTCTCTTCGTCAATAAAAGTGTTAATACTCGTACCAACCGTTCTGAGATAGATATTTATTTCAAGTGGGTTTCTCGTCATCAAGAATTTCTTCCTGACCTGCGCTAGCCGTCCCTACTTTAACAGTGTAAGACTAGGGATAAAACAATTAGTAATTCATCACTCAACGCCAACTCTTGGGCTACTTTTTAACCAACGAACAGTGGGATTGACTGTAACGTTATATAGCTCCCACGGCTAAAAGGGCGATCATGTTTAGTGTGACGGGGATTCCCACCCTCGACTCTCATATTACGTGGGAAGCGCCCCAACCACTTGTTCATGCCAGGCCTTCATAAATTTGACGATTAAATATAGTTTGTCCACAATTAGTGAACATTTAATTGTTAAGCCCAAAGCTACATAATGGGCCATCTGCGTTATGCCCATTAAGAATATGGTAATCCGACTTTTAGTAGTGTAAACCCCCAGATTACAGCTGAGCCACTATGGACCAAAATTTTATAAAAGGGTTTGAAGAATTTTAAGAAACTTTATGTTTCCAAAACATTTGTACTGTGATTGTTTGAGGTTATTTAAATCAAGATATTGAACTGAAATGAAATCATGCATATGTCTTCGTGTATAAGTTTTTCTTTAACAGCTCAGTCATCTTTAAGCCTAATAAATTGTTATATAGGTATTGTTCTTCAAAACGTTAATATTTATTTCTAATAATAAATAAAGACAGTTTCAGTACTAGCTGATTCATATGTCTCTCATCAAAACTGTTTAACGTCATATATCCGATTACCGTGGAAAGCTGGCTTGCCCTTTATTAACATCTTTGAAAGTCTCGAAAAATGTAAAATGGCTCTCATATCTCAGAAACACATTATTTTGACAGAACATGTCCTCACCAAATGCACCAAATATACGTCCGACTATTCAGTGACATTGGAGGCACGATTCGTTGTATAAGTAACCATCTATTCGTGGACAAGTTAATTTGGTAGCACGATTTACACTAAAAGACTCCTCCGGTGTAGTTTGACAGATCATTTATTTTCACTTTGTTCCCAGCCATAGCAGCAATGTTGTGCTGCTACCAGGTTTCGGTTTCGTTTTGTACAGAGTGAATAGCGAGATCCAGTTGTGTGATGGCTTAGTGCTAGCAAGTGACACAACTTTTTATAATGGAAAGAAAAATCGAAAAGGGAGAAAGAACCGATAAGTCACGTTCATCGAGGTTTTACATCTGATGTTTCAAACCAAAGTAGTTGAACTGCATGCTTGTTGAGTGATTGAAATAGAACACCGGTCACGTGAAGAATAAACTATATTTCCACGTCATCAAAATATTCTTGATACGAAGATAATTTATCATAATACCGTCAAGTTCAAAGTAGGACAACAGCTAAGTTGACGTCGGTTTTATTCGTCTTAATAGCACTGAATGAAACTAAATGTTAAGAACGAACGTAATATTCAATATTATAATACTATTGTGATTTTATCTTGAAAGATAATTATGATATGTTGCGTAAGGCTAATATAATTGAAGTTTTTAAAACGTTTTCCCAAACTATAAGTAATAAATCCTTTAAGAAATATTTCTTGAAGTGTGCAAAAAAAAAACCCGAACATTAATTGCAACAACAATTAAATAAACGGAATCTACTTTATTAAAATGTAATAAAAAAATAACAGTTGGAAATATAGTGTGATAAAAGTGTGGTGACAACATGGAGAAAAACAACAGTATAAAAAGAAAACAAAGAATTGAACTCTAACAGACTTTCCCTTTTCAACTTTACCCTTTTGAGTAAATAGAGTTCGCTCTCAAATTAGTCAGTAAGTGTGGGGCCCGGCATGGCCACGTGGATTAAGGCGTTCGACTCGTAATCTGAGGGTCGCGGGTTTGAATCCCAGTCGCACCAAACATGCTCGCCCTTTCAGCCATGGGGGCGTTATAATGTAACACTCAATCCCACTATTCGTTGGTCAAAAGAGTAACCTAAGAGTTGGCGTTGGGTGGTGATGACTAGCTGTCTTCCCTCAAGTCTTACATTGCAAAATTAGGGACAGCTAGCTCAAATAGCCCTCGAGTAGCTTTGCGCGAAATTCAAACAAAACAAACAATTCTTTTCAAAAATCAAAGTCAGCCCGACTTAACTGTCCTCTGTGATTTGGATTATAAACGTCACCAGAATATGTAATTATCTCTTCAAAATTCAAAAATGGCATTTACTTTATAGAATTAAAGCTACTTTAAAATTTATTTGTTTTCAATACGGTCAAATAACTGCTCATTAGGCTTAAATATTTCAAAAACTCAGTGAAATCGAAGGAAAGACCCTCATTCTTACATTATCAACATATTCACGTACATTTTATTGGGTTCAGTAGAGGAAAATTACTGAAGCTTGGTAAGTGCAAGTGGATGGTATGATAAGTTCGAAAGTGAATAAAACTACGTTGATTTAATATTATCTTATAATTTTAGCGTATCTAAAGTGTTTCGACAACTTGAGATAAAAAGTTTCCCTAAGGTGTTTCCTTCTTTTGTTATGACTTTACAAATAGCAACATTCATGCACGCATTTCTCATCATGATCTAAAATTTGTCAAAAATGGAAAGTTTGTTTCCACCAAACAGACAAAGTAGAATATACATTTATGAGAAATTCAGAAGTGGTCCCGTAATGAAACCAAGTAACTTTCTGTTTCACAGAGCAACGAAGTTTGGAAAAAAAACACAAAGTTACACCTTTAATTTCTCAGCATTTCATTTGATATTTTGTTGAATTACCTGTTTGTTTGATAAACTGTATGTAACACTAGCAATTTGCTTTCGATGAGCCCACCGCTTCTACAGCGCTGAAATCAGGGGTTCGATTCCTCTCGGTGGGCTGAACAGATAACCTTTTGTGGCTTTGTTATACGAAAAACACACACACACGTTTTCGATGAACACGGTGGTGTTCACTTATATAATTATATTATTAGCACTCATAGACTCCTATAAGACTATTTTTCTAGAAGTTAAAGCTTTTAAAGTAAATATAAAACAGTATGTGACTAGAATCTGCAAGTAAAATGTATTTTTTAACCTGTGTCTTAATTAATATGTGAAAATATTATTTCATGTTGTTAGTTTCTAGTATGTCAGTTGTGTCGGCGTGAGATCGAAACATTCTTTTCATAAGTAAAATTTCTACCATGAAAAGCTATTTTTCAGTGTTTTTCCCGCAAGATTTACCGAATTAATGGCCGAGAAAAGAAGAAATCTGATTTTGTTATATTATATATATCACTGTGAAAGGAAGACGTTAATGTGTTTTCTATATGTTCGATTGCTTCTCATTCGAACAGTGAATTAGGGCTACGGTTTTAAGCCAAGCAGTCACGTGTGATACTTGGTGTATTACCACTATGTTTCAAATGACAGTTGACGGTTCGTTCGTAACGTCCACCGAGATGAGGTGATCGAAACATTTCAGTGACAGCAAGCGTTTTGTGCATGTAACGTCATTACTTAAGTTAAGCAGTTCTAACTGCTAAGTGATCTTCCAAGAAAATACACACTTAACTAGATTTTCGAATTATAAGAAATGAAAGTAAAATACATAATTTCCTAATTTGCGTTTAAATTAATTTTCTTAGCCTGTACATGTTTTTCTTTAATCACAAACTAATGTTTCCTTAATTATACGTTTTCTAATTTTTAATGGTTCGGATTTACTAGTCAGTGTTAAGTATTACGACTGAACTAAATTACCTTTCACATAACATTGAATGGTAACATCAAGGCAACCCAGAACTAGTTCCGTTTTACTGAGTTCAAGTTATATGTGGGAATATATAATGTTAGTTTAAGTTAATATTTCTAGTGTTATAAATTAGTGACGTAAGAAGATTTTTTTTTTCTGTTTAAACGAATTAGTTTATTAAGGTACAATATATTCTTTTCTGATACTGACTTCACAGTCCTTCAATAATTATTTTATGTTTAGGCAAGAGATAATTGCACTTCAAAGTACGTTTGAAATTTCTTAAAATAAGGTTCAAAACATACCGTGCGAGAATAAAACAGAATTTTTAATATACAGGGTGGTCGCTAGAAAAGCGGAAAATTTGAGGGTTAGATGAGATCATGAATAAAATGCGTGCTTACTCATTTCTATTTTCATTTCTTTACATCATGAATAAAATGCATGATTTTAATAATTTTGAGCATCTATGAGTGTAATATAACACATGCCTTTAAAAAACTTCGTGAAAGTTATTCTTTGTAAAAATAAATAGCTGTTTGACAAATTTTCCGCTTTTCTAGCGACCACCCTGTATAATATTTATTAATAATGTGTCTAATAAATGCGAAAGACATAATGACGTTTCTGAATATACAATGTGACAATGAAACAGAATGTTCGTAACAAAACTGAAAGAATAAATGATATTTCTAAGCATTTATTGTTGTAATATCTCTGTTTCAAAATGTTCCGTGATAATGTTACAAAAATACTTCTGTTATATTAAACATAATTTACAAAAAAAAAATATATATTATGTTGGAGCTACATTTTGTGGTGCACTACGTATCCTTCCGCCTCAGACTTCAAATTCATACAATCTATTGGAATTCAGCTACAGGTAAAAGAAAGAAAAAAATCAGTATTTGAAACGTTATTTAGTATTTTCCGCTACGACCTTTAAAGTTTGTAAATGATAAATAACCTATCACGAGCCTCAGATTGCAATGTGTTTTTGTGTTAATGAGAATAGGGATGTTGTAATGACTCTTGTCAGCCTATCAAAACCTAAATGGAATAGATCTGCCACCTGCTGGGATAAAGAGTTTGATGTTCACGTGCTTGAAAAGATTAATGTCTTCAAATTTAGGCCTTATTGCTCATTTTGTATATGAAATGGTGTTATCAGTGATCCTTTTATTAAATACGTTCACTTTACTTACATTACACAATGGTTGTTTGAGTTGATTTTAATCCAGTGAAGGAGAAATCGTGTGTACATACATCAGTTACCAACCAAAGCTCTACTGTTATCCATTATCTTAAGTTAATATGTTTGGTCTTGCATACTAACTGATTTTGTTAGTTTCTCGGGAACTTAACTGCTTTTGTGCCACTGAGGTGTTTTAACTCGCGAGGCTTAATTAACGTATTTTAATTACTTTAGTATAAAGTAAAAATCAAAGATTAACTCGGTCATGACCTTACTCGATCAATCATCATAAAATATAAATTGTGGTAACATGAGGAGTGAATTGTGGGTCCTTAAAACATCCAGAGTAGGAACTACCGAAGACAATATCATACGATACCAGAAAATGCTTAAAATCAAAATTATTGCTAATTAATAGCGTAAGCAATCCACTATAGTACAGCATGTATTTTATACGGCAGTTATTTTAAACAACTTCTATATGGAGATTCTAACAGGCTTAAAGAAAGAACAACAATAGTTGATAGCTGGTTTTCACAAAAACCACACCTGTAATGCAGGAAAAATAATTAGTTATAAATTGTTATAAACATGAGATGTTCTTTCTGTTTGGCAGCTTCTACAATGAAATTTTCAATGTTTCTTCTTATTCAGTAGACTTTGCTATACCTTATAAGGGTGAGCAATCATGGAGTAAAACACAACTAGGTCAGCGCTAGCTACTGCCAATGTAATGTCTTGTCTGGTGATTGGATGATTGTAGATGCAAATTTCTATCACAGAAATCTATATCAATTAGTTCTATTGTAAGCACTGTAATAGAAAACGGAAGTTGCAAATTTTGTAGGGAAACAAAGGTATGATGTTAATAGTCATAGGGGCAGTTGCATGATAAAATGTCTGTATGCAAATACGTGAGAGCAAGAAAAGGGAGGTTACTTACTGGATGGCTCCTTTGAGATCGGGAGGTCAGATAAAGTTATTGTTCCAAGTTGTTTCACGAGAGGGAGCAACAAGACATATTTCTACGAAGTGGCACCAGAAAGCATGGCTGTCTGTTATATAATTTTTACTTCTATATCTAATTTGCATAACATAATTTTTACTTCTGTATCTAATTTGCATAACATAATTTTTACTTCTATATCTAATTTGCATAACATAATTTTTACTTCTGTATCTAATTTGCATAACATAATTTTTACTTCTGTATCTAATTTGCATAACATAATTTTTACTTCTATATCTAATTTGCATAACATAATTTTTACTTCTATATCTAATTTGCATAACATGATTTTTACAATTACATCCTGAAAAGGACGATTATTTAAATATCTAAATAACTTATAATAATATCACGTTAAGCCTTATAACCTCCTTTTTTCAGCTAAATTTAAAGGACATACCTAAATAATAATTTAAATGTTTAAATATTAGTCTTATTACCTTACTGTATATATTTTCACAAGTCTTTGTAGAGTGATTGTGTTTTTTTCACTTGGTACTATATGCGGTTTTAAAATGTATATCACAAACAAACTTCATACTCAAATCAACACGTCTGCAACGATTGTCTTGTACAGATTTCTAGTAAACATTAATATTGTCTACGAGATCAAACTCAAATGGTATTGATGACCTTTTTAGGAAGGTCACATAAGGTCGTCACGTGGTCATATAACCAGTATCATCTTAAAACTTGCAGAATAAAAAGCCAATGGCATTGAAATGTTTGGAGTTAGAAAACCTTTTGTAATACACAGACATATGCATTTTTGATAAAATATGCCATTTTTGGCTTGAAACGGTACTTACAAGACTAAAGTCACGTTACCTCAAAACGATAAAAACATATGGGTGAAATATTTGTTGAAAAATCAAAACTTTATTATGCTATTGCATCTATAATCTTATTCACAAAAGCATCAGATATATTTTTCACAAATAGAGACATAACCAAGAAATAGTTAACAATTGTAATCTTAAAAGGACCTTAAACTGTTAATCAAGTGATTATTCTTTTATGTTAATAAATCCGACATATCTAATATTTATCAGTGCAGAATTTAATTAAAAAAAACAATGTAAAATTACTGATTATCGAACATAATGAAACATTTACTTACAAAACTTTAAGATAAATTCATTGATGTGAAAATCTTAAACTACACGCGACTGAATTATTTTTCATACAACTATTACACTATGTAACAAAATATCAACTTTTTCTTGTTTTTGAGCAGAAAGTGTTATTTCCCAATTGCTTATACGTAAAGTAAATAAAAAATATTTTTCTTTTCAAACTTTGCTTTTGTGACCTGGATAATGAAAGTTTCAAATTTATCCATTTTCCAAAACATTCCAGGTAGATTCAGTGCGAAGTAGCTGGTAGAGAATTTTCTCGAACTTACAAGAATTTTCAAGGACTTTCTGGAATGTTGTAGAAGCCTGAAAGCTGTTCTGCTCCATAACGGTAATGAGTATCCATCTCTTCACATGGATCATTCGGTGCACCTCAAAGAGGAATACAAACAGCATCAAGACTTTGCTAGAAACCTTAAAGTATGATGAGTATGGCTGGGAAGTTATTTGAGACTTCAAAATGGTGGCATTTTTGATGGGTCTCTTAGGAGGCTTTACCAAGTTTCCCTGTTATCTTTGCTTTTAGGACAGCAGGGACACTGCATCACACTACAACAGGAAGCACTGACTGTAACGGACCGAGTTTTCTGTGGAGAGGCACAATGTGAAGTGTGAGCCACTAGTGGAGCTCAGAAGGTGTTGTTCCCACCATTACACATAAAATTGGGTCTTATGAAACAATTTGTCACAGCTCTTGATAAGGAATCTGCAGCCTTCAAGTACCTTCCCTGAGCTGTCTGGGGCAAAAGTCAAAGTTGGTGTCTTCGTTGGATCACATATAAAGAAGGTCCTGAAGTCCACAGAATTCCTCAAGAAGATCAGTAGGAAGGGAGAAAAGCTTGGGGCAGCTTTGTCGCAGTGATTCGGGGCTTCTTGGGCAATGACAAGGCCGAAAATTATATGGAAGTGGTTGAGGCTCTGGTGAAGAACTACGACAAAATGGGCTGCAGGATGTCTCTGAAAGTCCATATCCTTGACGATCATCTTGACAAATTCAAGGAGGACGTGGGAACATACTCAGAGGAGCAAGGCGAGCGCTTCCACCAAGATACTTAGAACTTTAAACGCCATTTTATATGCAAAAAACGGCTCTTTTGGGCTCAGAAAACACTTCAAATAGAAGAGCGAACAACGTTTCGACCTTCTTCCGTCATCGTGAACCTGACGATGACCGAAGAAGGTCGAAACGTTGTTCGCTCTTCTATTTGAAGTGTTTTCTGAGCCCAAAAGAGCCGTTTTTTGCATATAAAATTCTCAACAAGTGGATTTCTCGACATCACTGATTTTTAAACGCCATTACCATGAAGCGTATAACGATAACATCATAGGACTTATATTTGGGGGCTGATACGTGAAAGTGCATAATATTACAGTCGCAAATCTCGAAACACTACTCACTTCTAAACATTTTTATTCATTTCTGCATAGCTTTAATATAAATACATGTAAATTTTGATTCATATGTTGTTTTTTTATTTAGACCTTATGTAAATAAAAATGTGCAAATTAGCCTGTTTTACATAGAAAATAGGTTCATTTCTAAATTTCGTTATCCAGGTCACAAGGGCAAAGTTTAAAGGGAATAATGGTCATTTTCTGTACTTTTACAACATAGGCAATTGAAAAATAACACATGCTATCCAGAAACAAAATTTGTGTTACATAGTGTAATACCATTTCTTCATGTTACCATTGAATCATCTCAATTATAGTTTATATTTTTCAGTTGTGTGACAATATCTAAACAGAAACTCTGAATTTATTACGTGTCATTTTAATACATCGTACTAAAGTTTTCACGAGGTGAATACACAAATAAAGGATTCTAATATGTGCAGTATAGTTATTTTAGAAAATAACTATTATTTATTCACATTGGATGTTGAATACGTAAGAGTTTAGTCTGTAGTTTTCAAAACTATTCGTCACCTATATTTAAAACCAATGATTTGGTAACTTTATTATATTTTCACTTAAAAATTATGCAAATCGCTATTTACAAATCAGTGATGACACTAAAATTTCAAACAGTTGTATAAAAGCTTGGTCTTTGACGATAGAATAACACCTCACAAACAGCAATGTCAAACAACTGTGTTTGGACAACTAATGAAAGCCAAATTCGGTATTTCTTCTTGCACAAAACACATTATGTTATTATTAATATATATACATATATAAGTAAAATCTCAGACTTCATATAATGAAACATTTGTTATCAAAACTTCAAGATACAATAATATATAAAAGACAATAAAGAATAAACTGACAAATCTGAATGAAAACTGTGTAGTCTGTTTCGTATGACATTTCGAGCGAATGGATTTCGTCAGTCAGTCAAGACCGCGTATCCATGGAATTAGGTTCACAGATACAAAGAAAATATCCTAATTACACACGTTCAACATTGAGCACCGTGCTAAAAATACTGACAAACAATTGTTGAATAATTAGTAGATATTTTTAAAACTTCCATGAATATTGGAAACAAGCAGTTAGAACAATTAAAAATAGATTTAGGAGTATAAACACATGAAAAATAATAAAAATAAATTCACAAAATAATAAAATAATAGTCTAATAAGATAGAATAATGAAATAGGAAAATAATTAAAGAAAAAATACTTTCATGCAGATGAGTTTCAAGAGGGAGATTTAACCAGGAGTAAAAGTAAGGTAATTATATCTAAATAAAAGGTTTAAGATGGTTTTTTTTAATTTCGCGCTAAGCTACACGAGGGCTATCTGCGCTAGCCCTCCCTAATTTAGCAGTGTAAGACTAGCTGGAAGGCAGGTAGTCATCATCATCCACCGCCAACTCTTGGGCTACTCTTTTACCAACGAATAGTGGGATTGACCGTCACATCATAACGACCCTACAGCTGAAATGGCGAGCATGTTTGATGCGACAGGGATTCGAACCCGAAACCCTCAGACTACGAGTCGAACACCTTAACCCACCTTGCCATGCCGGGCTATCGCGGAATCTTCATAACCCGGACGGAAAATTATCTTTCACCTACCTCATCTATCAACAAGTGGTATTGGAACCCGAGTGAGGCGGAACACGTGTTTATGATTAAATATTATTTTTTTATTCAATTACTGATTTCTTTAAAGATTAATAAATTATTGTTTAATTAATAATTTGTTTAAATATTAATAAATTATCGGACATTTTGTTACAGTAAGTGTTGGTTAAATATATTCTCTTCTTGTTTCTGCCGTCATTATTCCAGAGGTCGCTATTAGAAAGAATGATTGACTGTACCTTTGGTTGCATTTGCATGGGAAAACAAGAGAAATCGTGGGTAACATGAAAAGTGAAATATTTGCGCTTTTTCAAAAAAATTAAGGAAGAATCAACTTCCTCTGGAATGGAAAGTAAATAATAAAGTGTGGATGACAAGTGTTGTATTTGAGGAATTTTTGAACAAATTAAACAAGAGAATAGAACAAAAAAGCAATATTCTACTTTTCTTAGATAATGTAACTTTTCACCCAAAAGTTCAACTTTCAAATGTTTGTTTAGTCTTTCTACCTCCATATACAACATCAGTTCTACAGCCACTATATGATGGAATCATACAGTGTATAAAACTGAAATACAGAAAATTGGGATTGACCGTCACATCATAACACCCCTACGGCCTAAAGGGAATTCGAATACACGACCCTTATATTACGAGTCGAACGCCTTAACCTACCTGGCCATGGTGGGCCAATTAAATCAGAACATTGATGACATAATCAGACATGTTGAGGTACCCTTATCATCCTATAAAGCTTCGAGTTTGTACATCCTTACTCAAAAAGGTTGTTACGTGTCCGAAAAATGAGATTTTTGGTAATTTATATCATTTTAAAATATAATTCACTTTGTGTATTGTCTTTAAACTTTCAAGTTTTATTTCTCTGCTACTCTGAATTACCTGAGTTCATTTTGAGTTGGTTTAATCCCTTGAACATGAGAGTTTTCTGAGACTTGCAGTGTCTGGAGTGAGGCATAAAAGCCAGGGACTTCGGTGTTACTTTTATACTCTATCCATTGGCGACGCGTTTTCAACTCCAAATATTTTAGACATTATGCTAGGTCCTAATATCGTAGGTTTGAGAAATCAGATGGTTGCCTGTGACAACGCTGGGTTGAAACATGGTGATACAGTGTTCCCTCGTGTATCGCGGTAGATGCGTTCCAAAACCCCCCGCGAAATGAGATTTTCCGCAAAGTGGGATCGCCAATTTTTACGTATATATTTATGTGCATTTAGACTTTTAAAACCCTCCCTGTACAACTATTTAACCCTCCCATTACAATACTGTTCATTATTGCTGAAATAATAAGAACAATTATTAAGTTTGTTTTGTTTTCTTAAATTAAGCACAAAGCTACACAATGGGCTATCTGTGCTCTGCCCACCACGGGTATCGAAACCCGGATTTTAGCGTGTAAGTCCGCAAACATACCGCTGAGCCACTGGGGGGCCAATTATTAAGATATTAAGCCTTAAAATTAAAAATTACATATCTTCAGCAGGTGGTGTCTTTTCGGGGGACACCACTTCCTCTTCTGTGAAAAGTGAATCGGCAATTTCTTCGTCGGTCGTTACAACTTCAGGAACAGTACTTGCCACCGGTACCCTTTCTTTCTTGCTCGGCTGGAAAAACATTGTTATTGGCAGTTGTTTTCTCTGCCTCTTTAGCCTGTCGAAAATCATTTGATAAGGAGTCATCAGTTCTTCTATTTTATTGCAAAATTGTACTGATCGAACCATATCGTTGTCCCATTCCTGTGAGCACTCCTTCACTTCGTTAATTAGTTTCATTAGTTTACCTAACCGCTCTAACGACCATCCACTTTGCTTGATTATTTCCTCGGCTTCTTTTGGTGTTTCCTCTTCGTCGTCTTCCTCGGCAGCAGACTTCGTTAGTGCTTCTAAGTCTTGGTCGGCGAGTGGTTCGGATTCTAAGTCAATCAGTTCATCTACGTCTTCCTTCGTCATATCGGCAAATCCTTCACCTTTGATTAACGAAGCTAATTGCACAGCTTTTTGAACAGCCGAGTGTTGGATTTCTTCAGGCGTGAATCCCTGTCGTCGTGCACAACCTCAGGCCACAACTTCTTCCAGCTTGCATTAACAGTGCAGAACTTCATCTCTTGCAATGCCTTATGAACATTTTGAAGACATGTAGCAATGGTGAAAGACTTCCAGTACACCTTCAGGGTGAACGTGTCGTTTTCGGTGGCATTATCAAGGCTACGTACGAGGTTGGACATGGTATTCCTTATGTATAAGGCCTTGAAAGCCCTGATAACTCCCTGGTCCATCGGTTGTATAAGGGACGTAGTGCTGGCTGGCAGGAATTCAACCCTAACGCCTTCATACGAAAGATTTCTTGCGTGGCCACCGGCGATATATCCAAAAGAAGAAGGACATTGAATGGCAAGCTCTTCTCTAATAAATAAAGCTTAACTTGAGGAATGAAACTCTGATGGAACCAGTCAGAGCTCAGAGGCTTCGTTATCCAGGCAGTAGGAGTGTGCATCCAGTGGACCGGTAGCAAGTTCATGTTCTTATTCTTTAAAGCTCTCGGGTTTTTAGACTTGTAAATTAATGTCGGATTCAACATAAAACCAGCAGCATTACCAGTCATTAAGAGGGTGAACCGGTCTTTATGAGCTTTAAAACCAGGGGCTTTTTACTCATCTTTAAACAGGAACGTTCGGGAAGGCATCCTCTTCCAAAACAGGCCAGTCTCGTCCATGTTGAATACCTGTTCAGGCCTATATTCCCCTTCAGCGATTATTTCTTTAAAAGTGTCCCGAACGTAAGCTTCACCAGCCTCCTTGTTAGCCGAAGCAGCCTCTCCGGGTAACGATACGTTTTTCAGGCCGTATCGTTGATGAAATTTCTGAAACCAGCCTTTGCTTGGAGAAAACGGTTTCTTAGGCTGGGAATCACTGGACGTTCCTGGCTGTGGGTTGTCTACGTCTTCTTCATCTTCATCCTTTTCCGCGAAATTATCATACAACATCTTAGCCTTCGTTGTGATAATGTTAGTATCCAAGGGAACACCTTTCTTACGGCAATCAGCTATCCGTATGGCCAAAGCAGCTTCCATCCGAACGATACTCTTATTACGAGATGTTACAACCCTCTTAGCCGTTGTATTAAAAGTAATAGCAGCAGTCTTCCTAATATTAACTTCGTCCTTCTTGGTGTAGCGAATGGTGGATTCGTTCACTCCTTAATGGCGGGCTGTGGACGCATAAGAGTTTCCTTCTTTTACCATATCTAATATCATCACCTTTTCGGCGAAGGTCATCATTTTCCGTGACCGTTTAGGCGTAGAAACATCTTTAGAAGTATTAGTACGTTTGGGAGCCATTGCAGGGGCTTTAAACACACACAAAAGTTCAAAGTCACACACGAAAAAATCACGAGACACAGCGTAAAACGATCTGAACCGCGTAGCACGTGGTTTCAAACAGACTGAGAGGTTCACCAAGGAAGGTGCTTGTGTGTTTGAAAGCACCAATCACAGGCCAGATATGAATAGTGAACGCACCAATCACAAGCCAGATATCAAAATGGGTGCCTGTCATTGGCCGTCTCTAACTTCTGCACCTTTAGCAGTCCTTACACTTCGCTACGCAGGAACCAGAGCCCGCGAGATTCTACAAGGATAGATGCTCCCGTGGATGAAATCACCAATCACAGGCCAGACATGAATATTGACAGCACCAATCACAGGCAATGAAAATGGGTAGCTGTCATTGGCCGTCTTTCATTTCTGCACCAATCATAGCCCGTCTTGCACATCGCTACGCCATGAAGCTGATCTCGCGTAGCCTTCGCAGACGCACAATGCGTATATCTATAGCCTTTTCAGTTGGTTCTGTTTCCATTTTTACGCTGTTATAAACTCAAATAATGTTTATATCTCAAAATATACCTGTTTTTTCTCTTTACACTATTAATTATATTTATTTTTAATATTTTAATGGTATTTAATGCTATATTTTAGATTTAATGTTTATTATTTTAAATATATGTGGGGTCGGCCGAGCCCGCGAAGTGGCAAGGGAACACTTTATTGCAAGACGACTTGGTGCAACTGAGCAGACAGGGAACAGAGTTCTTAGAAGAAGAGTTTCAACCGGAAGTGTGAGTTCCAGCAGACCTACGAGCAGTCCACGTGCCACTACAGCACGCGATGTAAGCTGGATCCTCACCATTGCTCTCGCAAACCGTACGATGTCCTCCAGGTCGATTGTTTCTCAGTTACGAGCGCAACAACTAATCCGGATTTCACACTTGACGATTAATCGACGATTGGTGCAAGTTGGATACCGAGAAAAACTGATGGTCAAGAAACCTAAACGGACAGCTAGACCTCGTTACAACAGGCTGTAATGGGTTTAGCGATACTGTAACCTGACGATCGCACACTGGATTCATGTAGTTTTAACTGACGAATCCAGATTTCTGCTCTACTCTACTGATGGTCTGATACGAGTGTGCATGATTCCTGGTGAGCAACTGAATGAAGAAAATGTTCAACCAAACGTCGCAGGAATCCGAGGTTCAGTGCACGTTCTGTTCTGCAGCTGTCAGCCAGTTGGTCACTCTAGATTGAAACGTCAGTGATGCTGTGAACCAGGGTATTCTGGTTTACCACTTACTGCCAGGATAATTTCCGGCTACAGCAGTGTAATGCAACGGCTAAAAATGCTAGCTATATGCAAGATGTCTTGCAACAATGTGTTGTATTAGTTCTTGAGCAACCATCTGCAAGCCCAGATACCAACCCGATAGAGCATCTCTGGGATGAACATGCCCGTGCAGTTAGGAATAGGAACAGTCCCCTTACAACCCTTCAGCAGTTACGTAAAGCACTGACTGAAGAGTGGAACAAAATTCGAAATCAAAGACTCGTAATGTAAGTTGAGAGTATGCCACGCCACCTAGCGGAATTATTGCAGCATGTGAGGGCTACACACGTTAAATAATCTGATGTAATTGTAATTGTTGCACGTTTATTGAAAGTTTCAAATTGATATTAAATGATTTCACAAAATGACGGACTTATTTGTTTTGATTTAGAAGTGGAGAAATAAGTCCATTTCTGGTGGTACAGATCTTAAGTTCTAAAGAAATTTCCATACAAAATACATAATCATGAAATAATACACGAATGTTCATGTTATAAACATACTTATCAATAATTACCAAAGGAAAGACATTGCACGCATTAAATACACAAGAAGAATATCAAATAATGGGCAAACAAGCTCAAAATATCACATGTAACAACCTTTTTGAGGAAGAGTGTAGAAACACCATATCCTAGCAGTATCAGCCTTAGAAACACCATCCTTCTTTGTGAAACACTTGCAGTACACTTTAATCAATAAATGAAAACTATAAACATAAGTTGAGAGAATTTAATATCTTTATGCAATTCCATAGAAGTATAGTAACATTTTCTGGCTATAAAACCATTGTCCAACTTTTTAAAATCTACACAATACGTCTTGTACGACCATCCCCTTTGCAAATCCACCATGATTACCACAATCCATTTATATATACTTGATAACAGCATTTGCTCCTAGCAGTATCCACCATGATTGATACATCACTTCCATAGAAAGTTGATACTCGCACCTGCTCCTAGCAGTATCCACCATGATTGATACATCATTTCCATAGAAAGTTGATACTCGCACCTACTCCTAGCAGTATCCACCATGACTGATACATCATTTCCATAGAAAGTTGATACTCGCACCTGCTCCTAGCAGTATCCACCATGATTGATACATCACTTCCATAGAAAGTTGATACTCGCACCTGCTCCAAGCAGTATCCACCATGATTGATACATCACTTCCATAGAAAGTTGATACTCGCACCTGCTCCAAGCAGTATCCACCATGATTGATACATCACTTCCATAGAAAGTTGATACTCGCACCTGCTCCTAGCAGTATCCACCATGATTGATACATCACTTCCATAGAAAGTTGATACTCGCACCTGCTCCAAGCAGTATCCACCATGATTGATACATCACTTCCATAGAAAGTTGATACTCGCACCTGCTCCTAGCAGTATCCACCATGATTGATACATCATTTCCATAGAAAGTTGATACTCGCACCTACTCCTAGCAGTATCCACCATGATTGATACATCATTTCCATAGAAAGTTGATACTCGCACCTGCTCCTAGCAGTATCCACCATGATTGATACATCATTTCCATAGAAAGTTGATACTCGCACCTGCTCCTAGCAGTATCCACCATGATTGATACATCATTTCCATAGAAAGTTGATACTCGCATCTGCTCCTAGCAGTATCCACCATGATTGATACATTACTTTCATAGGAAGTTGATACTCGCACCTGCTCCTAGCAGTATCCACCATGATTGATACATCATTTCCATAGAAAGTTGATACTCGCACCTGCTCCTAGCAGTATCCACCATGATTGATACATCATTTCCATAGAAAGTTGATACTCGCACCTGCTCCTAGCAGTATCCACCATGATTGATACATCACTTCCATAGAAAGTTGATACTCGCACCTGCTCCAAGCAGTATGCTAAGTTGTACCATTTCTTGGAACTGTGACTTTTAGCAATATGTTCTGTGTTGCCAATGTTTACAACACTCCAGCTATGGTGTCAAACGACTTCTTCTGCCAGCAGAAAATGTTTCTCATCAAGTGTCATGATGACAAACAACTTTCGCCTATCAAGTGAACTCTAGCTACTGATGTCGTTTTCCTGCAGAACAATTCCATAGTTATTACAATTACTTGAAAGCCAACTTTGCAGGACAGTGAAGCGATAATCTACAGGGAAAGCAGCCATTTCAAACTCTTTTTCTACTTTTTACTAGCATATAATGTATTGACTCATAACATTATAAAGCCACAGTGGAAGAAATGATGAATATATATGGTAATGGTATACAAACTACAACTTGTAAAATGAGATTCAAGTACCTAAACTACCAGGCCTTGACACACCTAAAGGCAGTCGATACAGGCTCCTAAACATATTATTTGGTTACAGATATCTTGAACACACAGTTGACTGTGATATTCATATTATTCCCCACACTGGAACAGTATAAGTGATGAAAGGCTTAAAATAACAGTTTTATATAATTTGTATTAGATGTCACGTGGTAAACTTTAGAAAATGCCTGGCAAACTTCAGTTTAGGTTCATTTAGACATTCAATTTACACAACAAATACTGCAAAACGTAAGGTTCAAAACTAGAATAACTGGAACATCTAAGTCGTAAACTGATAGAGCCCCCTTAGTCAAAACTATATTCTATTTCAGATTGGAGCCAGACATTAATTCAGGATGTGAATATAGTATGTTCTCCAGTATAACAGATTTTTAACAACTGATATGGATGTTTTTTAGCAAAGCAATACAATAGGCTGTCTGCAATCTTTCTACTGCAGGTAATAAAACTTTTTTATTGCTGTATGTCTGTAAAGTTATTGTTCAACAATCATTGCAGCATTCAAAAGAGGCATGATAGTGAGTGCATGCCTAGCAGATGTCACAATGACTAAAACGGTTTCATAAGAGGGCTGCTCCAAGTCATTTGTAATTGCAGTTTGCAATGAGTGGAAAAACTGAATGGTATGTTTGATGCTAGTAGAAAGTGTGTCTGAAAACACGCATTGGAAGACATTGATGAAAGGTGATAGACACAGTGTCAAAGCCCAACCATCATCAAGTAATACACCAGCTGACATATATTCAGTCAACTTTCATCTTTAGCCTCACATTGTGAAGAATGTTGCCAAAAATGGTCTGTAGCAGTTAACGATTGAACAAAAAAATGGACTCAGTTACCAATAAGAGAATGTGCTTCGAGTGTATAATGAGCAGAGACATTAGGCAAATTACGAAAGACGAAATACAATGAAAACTAATAAATCACAGTTTTTGCTTTTTTGCATAGATGGAAGAACACAAATTTTAAAAAAAAATAGTTCACCTCTCTTGTATGGTCCTCTCATAGTGGAGTCACTGTCAGAGTTATATTTTCCTGGAACGTGCCGATCCCTTGGACCTTTTGAAAAGCATAATTAACTCCATAGCTTAGCTCAGCATAATTTCTTATCAAGTTGTTATTTTGAATTAAGCACAAAGCTACACAATGGGCTGTTTGTACTCTGTCCACCACGGGTATGGAAACCCGGATTTTAGCGTTGTAAGTCCGCAGACGTACCGCTTAGTCACAGGGCGTTCTTATCAAGAACATCAAGTTTCACGTATATCCTTATGGGAACAGCTGTTTCCAAGACAACAATGCTTTCTTTCATTGTGATGAACATTAAGAAATCACAGGCATCACTTGTGACCCTAATGAGCTATAATCTCCATTTTATTGGACGTCTAACATGAAGAGCCTAAATGACACATCCGCCATCATTATTCTTTGCTCATCCTACTTTATATAATGAGTACAATAATAATAACTGGATGGGAACAAAACATCTGTAATATCAGCTGGTTTCCTTTGTAATAGGAACTCTAAGAGTCAGACCTTCCTGCACTATACACCACAGTGAACAGAGAATGTCACAATCAAATAAGGCAACTGTCATTAAATATATTTTGAAGATAAAATGTTTTACCACGTATCATAAGAAGATTAAAATTGTGATTGCACAAAGCATTATCTTTTTTATAGATTCAAAAAACTGCCTCTAAAATACGAAATATTTATCTGATATAAACTATGTATTTATTAATTATGGTATAGCCCGTCCAAACTTACCAAATAAGTTTTACCACCTTTACCCCATCATATACAAAAACCTCACGTTTCATAGCGAATTAAAATTACTAAATTTTGCGAAATCAAGCACGACCAACAAAGAGAGAAAAAAATACTGTCGAGGCAGTCAAACATCAGTAAATTTATATGTGAACCATAATAATTATTTTTAAAAATCAGTTTCTAATATATAGAAAAAAACATTGTATTTTGGTAACACCAGATGTCAACAATTGCTTTTATGTTTTGCTGCTTAATGACAAAGGTTTAACCTAATATTGTTTTTTTTCTATGAAGCGAAATTAAAAAAAAGGAATATTTAAACACCAACACTGGAATAATATTTGTTGATTTCTTAATCTCGAGTTTCCTATGATTAAAGAGATTTGTTTTTAAAGTTAAAACCGAATCGATATTTTTTATTTTAATTATAACTTTTATGCACTTGACTCTAGGCTAGGCGATTCTTTTGTTAATTTCGGCTTATTATATCAACATTCACAACACTTATAATGTTTCATGCATTTCTCTCATGACCTCCTTGCACTTCGTCACTAAAATCGTAATGGACATACAGTAATCGAACTATTATTTATATAAATGCATTTTGGCATTTATGAAATCTCCTATTTCGAGAAATAAAGCATGATATCATTAGAAACTAGGCCAGGCTTTGAACAAACCAATCGTGTTTGGAATGAATGTAAGAAGTGTTGGTTCATTATTTGATATGAATCATCTGGGTGTTTTATGTAATGTACAGTTTCTGTAATCCTGAATTTGTTTTTGTAGTCTGTAGGAAAAATAATGATTAATTTTCAAATCCGGTCCTTGAAATTACTCGAGCAAATTGAGGAGCGTAAACCTTTTTTCGGTTATCTTTTGGTCAAGTCTCGTTACAGCAGACCAGACTACGTGGAAAATCACTGAGATTATGACCAAAAATGTCGATAAAAACGAGAGTTCAAATGTAATAAACATTTTAATGTTTACGTTTTATTTTTTATTGAAGTTGGTTTATAATATTACACACTCTTGGCTATTCCTCGTACAAAATAAGTTATCTCTCTTCCTAGATTGCTTTTCTTGTTCTGATCTACAAAGTTCGCTTGCTGCATATTTCAAAACAAATGAGATTTAGCCCACTTGTTGTACACTGTTGTAAACCCAGTAAAAGTCTTTCAGAAGTTAGTTGTGACGTAGGAAACTTTGTTAAGAAATGGACGTGGAACATGTGTTAATTTAATACGGGTGTGCCAAATAAATATTAGTACTGCACTCTTCAAAGTCACTTTACACTAGTGCTAGCTTCTCCTAAACAAACAACTGTCTATAATTGAACTTCAATGGGATGGTAGTTATTCACACCTGTGTTAAGCTGTGAAAAAGGCTTAGAAGTCGAGTCGAGTTGGCCTGGCATGGCCGAGCGCGTTAAGGCGTGCACTCGTAATCCGAGGGTCGCGGGTTCGCGCCCGCGTCGCGCTAAATATGCTCGCCCTCCCAGCCGTGGGGGTGTATAATGTGACGGTCAATCCCACTATTCGTTGGTGAAAGAGTAGCCCAAGAGTTGGCGGTGGGTGGTGATGACTAGCTGCCTTCCCTCTAGTCTTACACTGCAAAATTAGGGACGGCTAGCACAGATAGCCCTCGAGTAGCTTTGTGCGAAATTCCAAAACAAACAAACAAAGAACTCGAGTCAGCTGTGTGAGCAGTGTGATGACGTGTGATTATTACGTATATAAATGGAGGACGAGTTATAGGTGCCTTGCGTGTTTTATTTTTGTAATTAACTTTTTTAATACCTAAGCTTGTCGAACTTTTAAACGTGAAATATAATTAAAATGAGATGTTTTTTCTTCAAAGTGACACTTCTATTACGCTTGTTTAAGAATTTTAAATCAAACTAACAGTTCAGAGCCTTCTTTTTTATAAATTATAAACACAAAAATACCTTGCTACTACATTTTTAAATAAAATTATTGAAAATGAAACATTTATTTGCATATTACTTTTTGGATGATTCTGTTTGTACATATAACCATTTTATCAGAACATGTTACTTTACAGATGATTCTGTTTGTACGTATAACCCTTGTTTTTGAAGCTTTCTTGTTGCTCTAATCTTTATTGTTACATTTTAATGTTAAATATATTCAGAAACTGTTTTACAGAAAGAAAATATAAAATTGAAGCATATTACATGTTATTAGAAATTATATATTTTATTTTTTATATGATTTATTATCAGGTTAATTCCAAATTATTTTCACCGAAAATACCTGTCCTTTCAATAGTGAGAGCGTTATGAAGCCACAGTTAATACCACTATTCTTTAGTAAAGGAGTAGACCTATAGCTGGCGGTAGGTGTTCTTGACTAGCTACATTCCCTTTAGTTTATCACTGCTAAATTATGAACAGCTAGCTTTTCACAACATTCGAAACAGAACAAACCAAATCCACATTACTTTTAACATTATATTCAAAATATATTTTCAGCACACTTTCAAACAATTTTTATTACGGCAGAACCATCTTTTTATATGTTAGTTTAACACTAATGTTTATTCTTTGTAGATTTTTGTTGCTTCCAGATAACATATGGTAAAAATTTCTGCAAACGCAACTAATAAGACATAAATACGTTTTTTGATACAGTGGAATAAGCACTCTATAACAAAGATAGAGCTGTCGACTTTCTGTTACGTTCAGATAAAAATACGACAAAAACATGACAACTAACGACAAAAAAAGCTTTTATCCGCTAAATGCGTTATAAGACATTAATGGGGATATTAAAGAAACATCGACTTGTGGTTCGACGTAAGTAAGCTCTTTCTCACAAATAGGAAGTCAGAAATAGATGCTTAAATCGTAAATACTGTTTGTTTGTTTTGTAATTAGGCAAAAACTACACATCGGCTAAGCCCATCACAGGTATCGAAACTCGGTTTCAAGCGGTATGACGGCCGGGGAGGGCTAAATAGTGAATCAGAGATCGCTGCTTAAAGGAATTTGTAATGAATTTATATTCGTACAACTTTGAACTTTTTGAAGCTAATGAATTAAAACAATATCACAAAGGAAGGTTTCGACATTACTTCAAACAGATGTATACACCAACAAAAATGTAGCAAAATAAAGAAATTGATGACCTATAAGGATATATATTCTATGATCCAACCCTGTGATAGATAAAGAACAGATAGATTTTATGTACCTTTATGGAGAAAGAAAACTACGAATTAATAGAGTAAGTTTGTTTCAAATACATCCTTTTCAAAGTCGAGCGGATGATTTCCTTAAAACATTGCTAAAGTTGGTTCTTCTACAATAATGTATCTGGTTATTTTTATTAGAAACTAACGGAGTGAAATACAACATTTTTCCCTTTTCCTGAAAAAAAGTTTTTTTGTCTCTTTCATTCTAACTCATTTCTGAGATGAACTGAAAACTTTCTTTGCTTTAGCTTGTAAACGATTTCTATAGCTTCAAATATAAATAACTTGTAGCCTTAAATTTTCCATTACTTATTTTTTGAGAAACAAAACGGAATCTAAATAACCTTCGTTTCAAAACTAAGATATGTTACTATGGATTTTCACATAACAGTGGTGGTGGTGGGTTTGGCCTTTTATGGCGCAAAGTATCTTGGGTATCTGCGACAATCCAGGAGATAATTAGGAATCTAACAGTGGTTGAAAGGCTTCATTGATAGGAACATTTCATTCTATAAATAGCTTCTACCACTTACTTCAAACTCTCAATGACGTACTATAACAGCTAGAGTGACCTGGAAATTTGGAATATTCAAATCTCGTTTTTATTTCTTCTTCAATTGTAATAGTTTAGTGAGTATAAAATTTAAAGAAAGAATGTAAAAAAAATGAATGTTTGATCGTAGTTCGTGTATTAATCATATTTTTTTATACAGTTGTTTATATATTTGATATATACGTGTAGACCTATTGTTGCTGCTTTTGTTTCTTTTTGGAGTTATATTAATTATTTGTTTTATGCAATAACTATGAAAGTGCTAAAATTGGAAACAAGGAGGAAACAGCTTTGATATGTGAGCATGTACAAGTTTCGAACATTTGTTGTGGAACCTCACAGAGGAGATCGACAGTAGTGGATACAGGATTTTGTGGGGGAGGGAAAGGGAGGGAATAATCGACTAAGTAACATTGACTTAAACCCGACTCCAAGTAAGCCTTTCCTTGTTACTGCAACGTAAATCTCATGGAATTAATTTAGAAACAAAGAAAAGAAATATATATGACTAGAAACTTTCATTTATTGATTTTATTCTGAAATATCAAGTTATAAGTAATCGTACAGCGCTGTACTGGATCACACAGCACGTGACAATGAACTTCCTATATGTTCCTAAATAACACGTTACAAGTAAACATACAGCAAAAATATTCTAATTGAGATAATCAGTACTTTATATTTCTGATTTTTCATTAATCTACACAATTTTGGTATGACCAGTGAGGGGGGATCCATCCCCCTTCTTTATCCATTCCTGGAGATCGACTTTGCACGTGAAAAAATTACAAGCGTTTGTTTTTCTTATGCTTGAGTAATTAGAAGTAAAACATTTAGAAAAAAGTAAGTTTATTTTTGTTTGTTTTAATTTCGTTCAAAGCTGCACGTGGGGTGCTGTTTTCACTAGCCGTCACTAATTTAGAAGTGTAAGACTAGAGTGAAGGAAGCTATTCAGCACCGTTCACCTCCAAATCTTAGGCTACTATTTTACCAACGAATAGTGAAACTGACCATTCTTACACGAGACGAGTATGCTGGTGTGAGACAAGCAATATTTTTTTACGTCACAAACACCTGTGTTTAATGCAATCTATAATCACAGATTGTAACTGCTGTATTTTAGGCTTCGCTAAACTAGAAAAAAAAAACATATTATTGTTTCCAAACTATATCGCAGTCCTGGGTTACCTAACGTCCTCACTCATTTCATATATGTATTTTATAGTGACATAAAATTATTTTATCTTCTGAAAAATCATTGAAGTCGTGGAATTGTAACTCAGACAATAAAAAAGGTTTAGCTTGCTATTATCAACACCAGAAGACATACTCGAGCTTCACGCACGGTGTATTTACTAAAAGTGTTTCGAAACACTGTGTAGGTCAGAACAAGATAAAACAACGGATATTTACGAGATTGAAACCTGAACTTCAGCTATACAACTACGTGCTGTGTTGCATGGGCCAAAGGCTAAAGAATTGTTTCACATATGCAACGTTATTAAGTGGAACATTATGTATATGAGAAAGGCATACGTTTTTAACAGATAAAACCCTTTAAAAATGCTGTTATCGTATTATGTACTTGAATGAATATTTTTTGAATAATAGCTGTCTTTAAGATTTTTTCTTGATCGACTCCTGAGGAAGCAGCGCCACGAAACGGTGAATTTTTAAACTTGCAGTAACAAGATTTGTCGCCGCTATTTCACTCATATTTCCCTTTTCCTTCCATAACGGTATCAAATATTTTTTACCTCTCCATAACGTATTTAACGTCGTTAGATTCACTTGCCACCAACAATTTTAGGCCTAATTGTACATATTCAGACGCTTCATTTAAGATAGTCGTAAACGTACGAAAGATATAAAATATCGAATTTTTAAAATTTAGAAGTCAATAATGTAAAAATAAGTCACGTTCGTATGTTGTTTTGTTATGTTTTGTGTGTATGTGTGTTTAAATCGTATGCGTACATCATCTGAAAGTCTGTGCTTATTTTCTTTCGCGCATTATGCTAGCTGTAAAGCATAGAAAATGAAGTTGGGGCAGTGTCTATTAAGACTAATTGCCATAGGTTATATACATAGCACGTAGAACTCGTGCTTCGCGTACGAAGATTATTTAAATTTTAGGCCTAGTTATCGGTTATCAGGCGTCTGTTGCAACCTGTATTCAGATAAAATGCTATTGCGGTTTTTTATAAGCCACGGAAAGGTAAAGAATTAACTTGATGTTTTTTTATGTTAGTGATGCAATTATTTTCAGAGTTAATGCTATAAATGTTGTACTTTTGCATTCGTATAAACATCAGTGTACAATTAACCAAAAATAAAACTGGGTTTCAGTGTGAGCTAGTATATACATGCACGGACTGTCTGATTTGCATATATATTGTTCTTTTAATTACATGGTTGATTCAGTATTGAATGACAAGAGATGAAATGTCGAGTAATACCTAGAATTACATCTGATTAAGTGTGATCTGGGTCAAAATGTTTTAATATTGTTCCATATATTGATTTCATTCTCTGCATACATGGATTATTCATTGTGTAAATATCCGATTAATAACAGAGATAGCGTATCATTGTACAAAGACAGACGTTGTGGTCTGTATGAGTTGTTTTGATCATTTTTAAATATTAAAACACACATGAATACATATTTTGTATAAAAGGGCGTGCGTTTAATATAATCGTTTGTTTCGAAACACGTTAATGCTTTGGTCAGACAGTTTCTTTGTACATGGTACAGAGTCTTCCTCGTCATGTGTCAGAGGTTATAGAATTCCACATTTTTCGACTGTCCAGAGATGGAATGAAGCAAATGGACGTTGCCGGAACAGTAGAGAACCAACAGTGACGGTATTCTCATATATCATCGGACTACAGAGAACATTGTTCCAGAAAAGTCCACTGCTGGACGTCTAATACTTCTGCCAGAGATGATCGTGCTTTGACCAGGTTAATATCTCAAGGTCGACGAAAGTAATGGCATGAACACATCTCTTTTGAAGCTTTCAGAAGGACAGTGAATAGGAGACTGACAAAACAAGGTTATTTATCAAGAAAAGCTGTATTCAAACCTATTCTAACCAAAATTCATTGTCATTACAACGTTACTTGAGCAAGACAAGATGCCAAATTACACTTTGGGCAATGGTGATCTGTCATCTTTTCAAATGAATCCTGTTTTTGGCTTATTGTAGCTAGTGGTACGATTTTTGTTCATCGTTCACCTCGAGAATGGATGAGGAAAGGCTGTATTTCCCACATAGAACACAGAAGAGGTGGTGCAGTAAATCAGTGATGTCGAGAAACCCACTTGTTGAGAATTTTATATGCAAAAACGGCTCGTTTTGGGTTCAGAAATTTTCTGAACCCAAAACGAGCCGTTTTTGCATATAAAATGGTGCAGTAAATGTTCAGGCTTGAAAACTTGCTCTACATATCCCCAGGGGAATATTAATGGCATCTCATACGAGCATCAAATGAAGACAATATTTCTCCTGTATGCTAGGACAAGGTTTGGCAATGTGGACACACTGAGCTGAAAATTTGCTAATCACGATTTTAAACCAGCTACTGGAGCTGCATTGCAACGCCTTGTACTAGGATGAAATTACGGTGCACTACATCAACAACCTTTACAACAGCATTAAAAGATTCGTTTCAGAGGTTATTTAAGTATGAGGAACAGCAGCAAATTACTAAACGTTTAATATTAACTGCTATAAGGTTGCAGACACTATTTGTAATAATCAATGCTATACTTTGTCAGTATATGTATATTTTGTTAAGGTTTTCTTGTGATAGATGAATCGTTGAGTCATACATCTTATTTTTAGGTGTCTAATAAAATTGTTTCCTGTCCTAATAAAGGGTTCGTAATGTCCATAGAGTTTGTCCCATTATACAAAAAGCATGTGTAGATGTTTAATAAAATATATCTCAGTTTGGCAGCACTAAGTGTATTTTTATGGCATAATAACCAAATTTGCTACAAAATATTCAAACGTTTCGTCCAATTATCGTCAAAAATATTTGGGTAACAGGGTGAAACATGATGAAGTAATTTGGTTTTAGTGTCAATACACACATTGATGATTTCTTCCAAAGGAAGTTGTTCCTATAAGCAATGTAGTGTCCAGTTTGGTGAAATATTGCAAAACTGTCTGAAATCTGTAGATTGTGTCAAGCTTAAGCGCATGTTTGTGTAATATATTGTCAGAATACCAGAATTAAGTAAATATTAAATTATTAAGAAGGTAAAAATGGAACTAAACAAACTAATCTTGGCTAATGTTATAACCATCTTGTTTAAAAGTCTGATCTGTGTCTTTTATTTGCTAAACTAGGTTGCATTGGCTAGATATATAGACCTTAGATATGTTGAGCGCGTTGCCTTGATGGCTTGGCATTGTCACATATATCCTAGTATTTTATTGGAAACTATGTCAAGCTTTCCATTTCGTTGCTTGAGTGGTTGGTCTTTGTAATTGGATAAAAAGAGTCCTCAGGATTATCTTTAAAAAAATATTCACCTAATTGATACTGACTTATCGCTTTCCTATCTCTCTGTGTGTAAACTTTCTTTTGTATGTTTGATTAATGTTATTTCACGGATTTACGAATAATTCGATAATTTATTTTTCCGTTTGAGAAATACAATAGAAAAAGAATACAATTAACGTTTTGAAACAGGTTATGTTTCGTTACTCAGCCATGATATAATGAGAGAGTAAACAGCGGTCACACCTAACTAAAGGAAAATACATCATTCCTCTGAGTCAAACCGATCTCATTGTGTGAATAAATGTGTGCTCTAAACTCATTACAGACCACGATTCCCGGGAGAAAACCAGAGCTTAGCTCTCGTGTTCAGTGTACTCGAGGAAGTTTCATGTTAGCCAGTGAAGGCCCATTTGTCACCAGGGTTTAATGAGGTACTGTCATAAACATTGTACAATAGAATGTAAGTGTAAATTTAAGAATAACATAGGATGGGTTCCATATTTGATAATCTTACAATATTTTCTGTCTAATAAAAAATGTTTAAAACATTTCTTTTTTTGGGGGGATAATGTATCTGAAATGAATATAAAATGTTTTTTCGGAAGAGTAAAACGCTGCAATTATTTGGTTTATGGGAAGTAGTCATTAATCGTGGGGGCGTTATAATGTTACGGTCAATCCCACTATTCGTTGGTAAAAAAAGTAGCCCAAAATTGGCGGTGGATAGTGATGATTAGCTGCCTTCCCTCTAGTCTTACATTGCTAAATTAGGGACAGCTAGTGCAAATAGCTCTCGTGTAGCTTTCGCGAAATTCAAAAAAACAAAACAAAAACAAACAAACCAACTGATAATTTTGGGAAAATTTGAAAATGTGAGAAAACTTCAATGGACGATTCTACAAAAGGCGACGATTTAATATTAAAACCTAACGTTCATGTACTGATGAAGTGCGGGAATATAACTGATAAAATTAGATTCAAGAAGTTACAACAATAGCGTGTAACTGATAAAATTAGATTCAAGAAGTTACAACAATAGCGTGTAACTGATAAAATTAGATTCAAGAAGTTACAACAATAGCGTGTAACTGATAAAATTAGATTCAAGAAGTTACAACAATAGTGAGTCTTTATTAAACAACTTGTGTAATTCTAGGATCAGCTGTACAACGTTCGTTTGTTTGTTTTTTGCAATTTTGCACAAAGCTACTCGAGGGCTATCTGTGCTAGCCGTCCCTAATTTAGCAGTGTAAGACTAAGGGAAAGCAACTATTCATCACCACCCACCGCCAACTCTTGGGCTACTCTTTTACCAACGAAAAGTGGGATTGACTGTAACATTATAACGCCCCCACGGCTGGGAGGGCGACCATGTTTAGCGCAACTCGGATGCGGACCCGCGACCCTCATATCGTAAATAAGCTAATATAATTGTTAACAATAAAACTATGACACATAAACAACCGTATTAATATGTTATATCTATTCAATATTCCCGAATGATGTTTTATTCAGAAAGTTAAAATGTAACAAATATTTTAATCCAATGACGAGAATCACATTAATATCAAATAATGTGTTTTCATGTTAGGATAATCTAAATATCCTAAACTACCCGGAAGTTATCAGATATTGACGGATTTAGAACTAAAAGTACCTGCTCACAAGAAGTGCCCGCTAATGACTTCATGCAGTCCAATAATTACAGTTTCCTCGGGTTCTAATTACTAGCATTAAACATTTATAGTCAATTTGACGTGCATTAATTACTCATGTTTTGATTTATATAGTTAATTTTGGTAATCAAGCCTGAATAACATATATCTACCAGATCTGGACAGCGGTATACATAAGACATTAGTACTACAAAACAGCCAACATTTTTGACTGTATAGTTACAATAGGTAACAAAACGTATTAAGTCCAAAACATGATAGTGACAAGAAAGATATTTGGCGCGCGATTACGTTACTCGAATTGAAACACGTGCTGAAAGATGATTCGTGCACAATGTTGTGTAATCTAAAATATAGTTTTGATCTGTTGTTGTTTTGAATTAAGCACAAAGCTACACAATGGGCTATCTGTGCTCTGCCCACCACGGGTATCGAAACCCGGATTTTAGCGTGTAAGTCCGCAGACATACCGCTGAGCCACTGGGGGGCGTTTTGATCTGCTCTAACGGAAATATATTCAGTTTATATATACAAAGACAAACGTTGGATTACAAAGAGCACGTGAAAATGTCCAGAGTGAATGCATAAATCGATTTATATGAAAAAATAAGAAACAGACTATAGATTGAATAATGTCTTTCATGTTAATATATTTACCGTTAATTTGATAAAACTTCGTTTTAAAAAAATCTTAAGAACACAGTAATACCACACAACATGTTTAACATTGACGTTTCGGAATGCCTTTAATTCCCACAATTAGTGTGTTTTGTGAATTTCGCACAAAGCTACTCCAGGGCTATCTGTGCTAGCCGTCCCTAATTTAGCAGTATAAGACTAGAGGGAAGGCAGCTAGTCATCACCACCCACCGTCAACTCTTGGGCAACTCTTTTACCAACGAATAGTGGGATTGACCTGACCATCATAACGCCCCCGCGAGCATTGTTAGTGGGACCGGAATTCGAACCCGCGACTCTCAAATTACAAGTCGAACGGCTTAACACGCTTGGCCATGCCGGGCTATTCTGAACAGAGCCTATAATGCTTGTACTGTCTCAGTCTTTACTCAGAAACTTTAAAAATTCATAACATATTAATGTAATTACTTTTTCATACTCTGTAAATAATAAAAGAACCTAACAGAAAGCCACGCACTGTTTCAAAATATCCACTGGTTCTTATCCTCACTTTTATTGGTGAACATTGATACAATTCAAATATCAAATGCAAATATAAAATAATTAAAATATATTAAAAACAAATTAAGCTACGTTTAATATTTACGTTCATTCACATTTAGAATTAACGCTATGTTTCAAACCAGAACACTTTACCCAATTCTATAATCCTGTTGTTTTTTTATAAATATGTTTGTGGTACCTATAAAGCAACCTATATTAGTAAATTTATACGTCACATACGAATACATGCACACGAGCGCATGGAAGCTTGTTTGTTTTTTTTGTTTTTTTGGAATTTCGCACAAAGCTACTCGAGGGCTATCTGTGCTAGCCGTCCCTAATTTAGCAGTAAGACTAGAGGGAAGGCAGCTAGTCATCACCACCCACCGCCAACTCTTGGGCTACTCTTTTACCAACGAATAGTGGGATTGACCGTCACATTATACGCCCCCACGGCTGGGAGGGCGAGCATGTTTAGCGCGACTCGGGCGCGAACCCGCGACCCTCGGATTACGAGCGCACGCCTTAACGCGCTCGGCCATGCCAGGCCCGCATGGAAGCTTCTGGAAGAAGCGGATATTAGTCAACTAATCCACTTGAGTGCTGAATCCGATTGTACACTGAAAATAAGAACCATCTTGTACTGCTATAAACTTTAGTATTCTTAACTCCAGAACCACATATTACGAACTGTTTATTACAGAAAGCCTCTCCATATTTAATGATAATTTATCACTAAATAACATCAACTTATTGTTGTCATTTATGTCATCAGTTTCGAATACTCAGTGTTTTTATTGGATATTTATTATTACATTAAAGATAAAGTGTTTATACTTATATTTAGGCCCTTTTATTAACAATGTCATGTATTAAACGCGTCCATACCGCACGCTCTATCGCTCACTTTATTGTATTGTTAGCGCGTGAATTTTTTTTTAAATTTCAAACTGAATGCGAAAATTGTCTCAATGCTAAAGTACAGTCGCTTGCTTCCTCGATATCGAGAAAGCATTCGACACCGTTTGGCACGACGGTCTAAGGTTCCGAATGAATGAAATGGAACTACCGCGAGGAATTATTCGCTGGTTATCTAACTTTTTGGAAAACAGAAAATGTAGAAGGAACTTTTTCCAAATACTTTACTCCACAAGCTGGTGTCCCACAGGGAGGGGTGGATGGCCCTATACTCTTCATCATGTATGTAAACAATATGCCATTGAAGGATCCAAATCATGGATTCTCATCACAGTTCGCAGATGATGTGGCAATCTGGAAAAGTGTTGCAACACCCACGATAGCAGCTACAAACATACAACCACAATTAAATAGAATTAGTGAATACTGTGAAAAATATAGAATTAAAATAAACACAGCAAAAACTCAGCTCGTACTCTTTACGAAATCGACTAAACACAGAAAACAACAGTTAGAAATATATATGAATGGCACTCTACTCCAGATTGCCCAATCAGCAAAATTTTTAGGTCTGACTTATAATTCAAAATTAACTTGGATCAATCATGTCAACGAAATTAAAAATAAAATTTGGCGAAGAACCAACTATGTAAGGAGTCTAACTGGTAAACACAGTGGAGCATCTACAGATAACATTTTGAAAATATACAAAACTTATATTAGACCAGTAATAGACTATGCAGCTCCAGCATGGGTAACTGTAAGTAATAAAACAAAACTAAACTACAAACAATCCAAAACACACTTCTCACAACTGCATACAGAGTCCCGAGATCAATATCATCTAAATTCATTCACAAATACTCGAACATACTAACCATATCAGATAGACTCCTACATATTACAATCAGGTACTTTAATAAAAATTGGATGAAAAATGATTTACTATGCGAACTAGACAGGTACCTCATACATGATGAAGAAAGTCCTAAATATCTCTCCCCAATTAACATATATTTTAAATATAAAGATAAATAAATTAAAGTAAAATACGTATGTATATAAACTTTAAATATTATATTTATAGTTTACATATTTATGTATTTAAAAAATAAATAAATAAATTGCCACCAGCTAACTTGACCTACTGTTGCTGTTGTTGTTGTTTAGAATTAAGCACAAAGCTACACAATGGGCTATCTGTGCTCTGCCCACCACGGGTATCGAAACCCGGATTTTAGCGTGTAAGTCCGCTGACCTACTGTGAATAATAGACTATAAATGGACATTGCCCTGAGAAGGACCTAACATACAAACAGTTAGGGAAAATAAGTTCAGGAAGGAGGAAGAGGTCAAAGAGAACCTGACCTTCCAGGGCAAAATACCCAGACACCATTGATCCATTGGAATGTTAAAGTCATCTTCGTAGTTCTAACACCATAACGGTATTTTTTCACATATTAACACTGGTGGGAGAGTCTTAGATAATTTTTAAACGCACGTATTAAGTATGTTTTTTAGTGATGCTGTGTCTTTAATATTTATTATAACACTAATAATTAATTATCAATTGAACAGTTTCATACCAATATTAAATAAACGCAACATAAAAAGTGGGTAAGTAATCGTGGTTCTCAGATATGTTTTATTTTGAATGCGATAAACAATTAGAATAATATTCAATTATTTGTGGGGGAGACGTACGAAAATAATCATAAATCACCAAGGTAAAAAACCGATGACTGTCACAAGGTTTAAAGTAATAGCATAGAAAACCATCTTGGGAAAAAATAACGTGAAATAAGTTTGTGTGAAACAAATACAAAAACTGGCTTCTTACATATCGGTATTTTTGCTCTGTAATCTGAAGGTGATAATGTGTCTACTTCATATTAGGATCATTAATTATACATGCTAAACTTTTGATGTCAATACAATATAATGAGCTGTGTTAATATATCCTTGCCCCCCTCATACGTTGTGATTAATGGTCCCCTCGACGATTTTCAAACTTTTTGTACGATACAGTACAACCAATCTAACACAATAAAAACAAACATGGTCTAATATGTTAGAAAAAAAAAAACAGGCCATACAAATCCAGTCGGAGGGATGAAAATTACCACTAAACTCACTATGAAAAAGAAATCTTCGACAGTTAACCTGATTTCATAAAAGGTTGGTCCCCCAGTGCCTCAGCGTTATGTCTTACAACATTAAAAACCGGATTTCGATACCCGAAGTGGGCAGAGCATAGATAACCCATTGTGTAGCTTTGTACTTAATTCAACACACCAACACCTAAAAAGTTGAGTGAATTAGCACCTTTATTTCCGATTTAGTAACATATCAAATTTCTTGTAAATGTATTGTTACACCAGAAGCTCTTGTATTTCTTACAACGAAGTTCGTTTTTAGAGGGTCGACACAATCAACGTTGAAAAAGAAGTGATACTTTTGTCGACAATTCTTACAGAATTACAACAGTACAATGGCCTTTTGTTTTCACCTAGTTTTCGCTTAAGTGATGGACATGAGACATATCTTATTTAATAAATTATTAACTCATTCCCATCCATTCATCTGTGAAAAGTTAGAAACATATGTATACCTGAATCTTAACAGCACGAATCATACTTTTTATATACTAATATAACAACCAAAGTCTTCAGGTCATCAAGTGGATTGCACTATTTCTTTTCACACAAATACAACTTTTTCGTTTGTAATCCTATTTGAAAAACATGTTTCACTTTGAAGACTTATGAAACTCATGTTATTACAAAATGGTCAACTTTATTTTGCGTAACACAAAACATGTTCGCCCTTTTATCCGTGGAGTCATCATAAAGCGTCGGTCAATCCTGCTGTTCGTTAGTAAAAAAGTAGCCCAAAAGTTGGCGGTGGGTGGTGATGACTAGCTGCATTCCCTCTAGTCTTGCACTGCTAAATTAGGGACGGCTAGCGCAGATAGCCGCCATGTACCTTTTTTGCGAAATACATAACAAACAAGCAATCCTGAGTTCAAAATAATTGCAAGTTTGTTTCTCCTAGATGGATGTTAAAATATTGAAATACATGTCTGACATCTTAAAAATATACATAAGATTAAATTAATACTAAAAATGTCAGTGATGTCATAGTTCACGAAATCCAGCAGTTAAATTGTTTAACATAAATGTCATCAAACTTGCTTTGTGTTTGAAGGTCCGGCAGGACGAGGGGGTTATAGCTTCTTCACTCGCAGATTCAGGGTTTAAATTCTTGTCCCACCGAACATGTTCGCCCTTTTAGCTCTAGGGCGTTATAAAGTGATGGTCAATCCCTCTATTCTTTAATAAAAGAGTAGCCCAAACAAGGGAAGGGGTCGGCAATAACTAGCTGCCTTCCGTCTAGTCTTTTACTACTAAATTAGTACGGCTATCACAGATAGCTCTCGTGTAGCTTCGCGCAAAATAAAAAACAAAACAAACTTTATGTACGTCTGGAGTTTGAGCGTTGGTAATTGTTTTTATAATCTAACAAACAGAGTTCGAGGTAAGCTCTAATCACACTTATGTGATGAGAGCCAACTACAAGTTCATCCTTAATTTTTGTTATAATTAGCCCATAATTTATATTTTAATTCATTTACGGAGAGAAACCCTTTCTAACTGTTCCTTAAGTGTGTGTTTCCTTATAGCAAAGCCACAGCGGGCTATCTGCTGAGACCACCGAGGGGAATCGAACCCCTGATTTTAGCGTTGTAAATCCCGAGACAAACCGCTGTACTAGCGTGGAGCAACTGTTCCTTAATATAAATAATTACCCCTCCCAGTGGCTCAGCGGCACCTCTGCGGACTTACAACGCTAAGAACCGGGTTTCGATACCTGTGGTAGGAAGAGCACAGATAGCCCATCGTGTATCATTGTGTTTAATTCAAAAAACATAAAGAAACAACCGAAATAACTCCATATCTTCTGTTCTGTCTTGTGAGTCTTCATTTTCGTAATGAATAAAATATCAATAGTGGTCTCACTTAATTTGATTAACTGATACTATTAACACACTACGGAAAGACAAATTAATTATTTATCGATAAAGCAGTTTAATTTATAATTTATTTAACAGGCGGATTGGTAATTGTAGTTATCAAAAAGTAAACCAAGGCATTTGTGGTAAAGTTCATTACTTATTATATTTGTTATTGATTTATTGATGCGATAATTGAAATTCATATAGTAAAAAAAAACAAAAAAACGCCACCTGGTAGTAGATAATTATTATTAATTTCTTTATGAATTGTATGTACTTCAAATATCTACATTTATTGAAAAAAAATATTTATTTTAGGTGTCAAGACTCCATTGCTCGTAAAATAGCACCAACCATTTTTTCTTAGGATGAACGTCGAATAGTAACCGCAAATTAAAACATTAATAATATTAAAATTATCCCGTAGATTTAAGTGGATTCACATCTAATAGACCCCCATTGGCCCCGCGGTGGGTCTTGTACTGACAACGCTGGAACCCGTTAATTGTAAACAAAACAGATCTGATAAGTACAGGATGCTTTATAGTATCAACAAATTGCGTGGAACTATTATTAACTGACGATGATTCAAGTTGCAACTCAAATACATGTGAGAGCGTGCCTGTAGAGTATTAGTATAATACAATGGTTGACGTAATTATTTTGTTTTCAGGAGATGACAAACAGTGCTGTAATCTACGTCACTGAGTAAATGCCTCAACAGACTTCTCCATGAAAATGTAAGATTGGATACATCAGTTTTACGTTTTCTGTCTTATCTAAAAGTAAATCAGGGGTTCGATTCCCCTCGGTGGGCTGATGAGATAGCTCTTTGTGGCTTTGCCATACGACAAACACACACTTATCTAAAAGTAAAATATTCACCATTCGTAACTGATAAAAAACAAAAAAGGAAAATGTGTGATGAAGGAACACTTAGGAGGTTATATATTGTTATATTGCATTTGTAACAAATATTCGAGTGTATTTAGATAATAGTTAGAGTTGTTAAGAAAGTCTGGAGTTAAAACCAAATTGAACAAATAACGTTACTTATATACCTCTCACACAAGTTGTATGGCCCGGCATGGTCAGGTGATTAAGGCACTCGACTCACAATCCGCGGATTCGAATCCTAGTCACACAAAACATGCTCGCCATTTCAGTCGTGGCGGCTTATAATATGACGGTCAATCCCACTATTCGTTGAAAAAAGAGTAGCCCAAGAGTTGGCGGTGAGTGGTGATGACTAGCTCCCTTCCCTCTAGTATTACACTACTAAATTAAGGACGGCTAGCGCAGACAGCCCTTGAGTGGGTTTGCGCGAAATTCAAAACAGACCAAAACTTGATACAATTTGAAGGTAAGTTATATATTTCCCTTGTTTATCTATACAGTGTATGTCTTTCAATGTGAACAAACAATATCTCATTAAATAAATGTGTTACCTTGTTAATATAATGCATTTTGTTATTGTATTATTAAAGATACGATGAAAGGCAGAGAAGGTAAAAATACAACACAGCCGCTTCTGTTATTGCTGGGATTTCGTTCTGTATTATAATTACAGTAACTCATATTGTAATTGATTTGTTTACAAAGTCTCATATATTTATACGTTTGTTTAAGCTAACCTGCACATTTCTCTAAAATGAATGTACGTCATAAAGTTCCAGAAGTTTCTTACACTGAATAATACGCGGCGTTCCTTTTCTTTTATCTCAAGTTGTATTTATTCAAAACTTATGTTAAAATTGTTTACATTTTTAGCTAAGAGGGACTACAAACAATGTTGTTTAAATTAACATTAAATAAAACAAAGCAGGTCATCAGACCGGGCAGTGCTATGCTCCCTGTCGGGAAAATAAACATATAAACGCCTCCTGTTGGGTAAATAAACAAGTAAAAGAAAGTAGCTCGGCATGGCCAAGCGTGTTAAGGCGTGCGACTCGTAATCTGAAGGTCGCGGTTTGAATCCCGGTCGCGCCAAACATGCTCGCTTTTTCAGCCGTGGGGGCGTCATAATGTGACGGTTAATCCCACTATTCGTTGGTAAAAGAGTGGCCCAAGAGTTGGCGGTGGTTGGTGATGACTAGCTGCCTTCCCTTTTGTCTTACAGTGCTAAATTAGGGACGGCTAGCACAGATCGCCCTCGAGTAGCTTTGTGCGAAATTCCAAAACAAACGAGTAAAAGAATACTAAAGATGTTTTCTTAGTAATAAAATACTTAAAACTCGGCGTGTTATACTTGTGAACTAAGATTCCTAGAATAACTTGTTTCCACGATTTTTAGCCTGAACTTGAATCCAACTGCATATTAAATTTATCAGTTATTCAAAACAACGATCATTAATAATTTCATCACCAAACAAAAATAGTTAAATCTTTAAAAATAGCTCAAACCATTGGCGTTAGAGTCCATTCGGTTTTTTAAATGACGTTGAGGGCTCTAGTTAATAAAACTAGTCATTGGAAAGTCGCTTGCACGTGCAGGCTCCAATGAGTCTCGGTAACTTACCTGTACTACAAGCAGATAGAAATTATCTAAGGAAAAATCGACCACAGTATGCAAATTACTGAGATGGGTGACACACAGTATGTAATGTTCAGTTTAGATGAAACTGTGGAACGGCGACATCTGGTGTGTGGAACGTACAATAAACGAATCCCTTAGCGTATTTCAGTGTCCCTATAAAGCACTAATAATATGACAAATTATAAGTGATTAAATAAAGTTAATTGGTATAAAAAGCATAAGAAAGAAAAGAAAATAAGTTTTAGTTGATTTAGGTTTGTTTGTTTTTTAATTCGCGCAAAGTTTCACGAGGGCTATCTGCGCTAGCCGTCCCTAATTTAACAGTGTAAGACTAGAGGGAAGATAGCTAGTCACTTCCACCCACCGCTAACTCTTGGGCTTCTCTTTTACCAACGAATAGTGGGATTGATCGTCACATTATAACGACCCCGCGAGCATGTTTAGTGCGATCGGGATTCGAACCGGCGACCACAATTAGTGTTAGGATCTCGTGAAATGTTAGTTTGTGGTGTTCCAATCATAAAAAACAACAATAGCTTTGATCCAGTTTTCAGCAACGACTGAAAAGGGTGCACGTTTGATGCGACTGGGATTCGAACCCGCGGATTACGAAGCGAGTGTGTTAACCACGTGGCCATGCCTGGCCGTACAAATTCTGTCAGGGGTAAATTGACAACGTTATTTGTTCAATTTATTTTTAACTCCAGACTTTTTAAACATCTCTAACTATTATCTAAATACACTCGAATATTTTTTTACAAATGTAATATAACAACATCTAAACTCCTAAGTGTTCCTTCATTACACATTTTCCTTTTTAGTTTTTATTAGTTACGAATACCGGGCCGTAAGGTTTAGTTGAATACAGCTTATAATTTATTAGGTTTGATTCACATTAAAGATAATGTGTCATTTGTATATTCTAGTTGCATCAAAGTTGTCGGAAGTGTAGCAGAAATATATTGATATTTAAGGTTGTGACTTTTAGTATACCATTTAAAACGATTATGTGACACCTGCTTCACAATTGAAACATCTTGTGTGGTTTTAGTATACCACTCAAACACATTATGACATTCAGTATGCTATCTTAGTATACATTGATTTAAGTACAAAAACAAATGACTTTCTATCTTTTGTACATTTAATAACTATTTAAACAAAGTTTGATTCAAAAATAATTAAGAAATAACAATTTACTGAGAACAGTTGTGAACAGTGTAACTATATCTTTCAATAATAACAGTTTTAGTAAGTATAGCTGTGAACAATGTAACTATATCTTTCAATAATAACAGTTTTAGTAAGTATAGCTGTGAACAATGTAACTATATCTTTCAATAATAACAGTTTTAGTAAGTATAGCTGTGAACAATGTAACTATATCTTTCAATAATAACAGTTTTAGTAAGTATAGCTGTGAACAATGTAACTATATCTTTCAATAATAACACTTTTAGTAAGTATAGCTGTGAACAATGTAACTATATCTTTCAATAATAACACTTTTAGTAAGTATAGCTGTGAACAGTGTAACTATATCTTTCAATAATAACACTTTTAGTAAGTATAGCTGTGAACAGTGTAACTATATCTTTCAATAATAACACTTTTAGTAAGTATAGCTGTGAACAGTGTAACTATATCTTTCAATAATAACACTTTTAGTAAGTATAGCTGTGAACAGTGTAACTATATCTTTCAATAATAACAGTTTTAGTAAGTATAGCTGTGAACAATGTAACTGTATCTTTCAATAATAACACTTTTAGTAAGTATAGCTGTGAACAGTGTAACTGTATCTTTCAATAATAACACTTTTAGTAAGTATAGCTGTGAACAGTGTAACTGTATCTTTCAATAATAACACTTTTAGTAAGTATAGCTGTGAACAGTGTAACTGTATCTTTCAATAATAACAGTTTTAGTAAGTATAGCTGTGAACAGTGTAACTGTATCTTTCAATAATAACACTTTTAGTAAGTATAGCTGTGAACAGTGTAACTGTATCTTTCAATAATAACAGTTTTAGTAAGTATAGCTGTGAACAGTGTAACTGTATCTTTCAATAATAACAGTTTTAGTAAGTATAGCTGTGAACAGTGTAACTGTATCTTTCAATAATAACAGTTTTAGTAAGTATAGCTGTGAACAATGTAACTATATCTTTCAATAATAACAGTTTTAGTAAGTATAGCTGTGAACAGTGTAACTATATCTTTCAATAATAACAGTTTTAGTAAGTATAGCTGTGAACAATGTAACTATATCTTTCAATAATAACACTTTTAGTAAGTATAGCTGTGAACAGTGTAACTGTATCTTTCAATAATAACACTTTTAGTAAGTATAGCTGTGAACAGTGTAACTGTATCTTTCAATAATAACAGTTTTAGTAAGTATAGCTGTGAACAATGTAACTATATCTTTCAATAATAACAGTTTTAGTAAGTATAGCTGTGAACAGTGTAACTATATCTTTCAATAATAACAGTTTTAGTAAGTATAGCTGTGAACAGTGTAACTATATCTTTCAATAATAACAGTTTTAGTAAGTATAGCTGTGAACAATGTAACTGTATCTTTCAATAATAACACTTTTAGTAAGTATAGCTGTGAACAGTGTAACTGTATCTTTCAATAATAACACTTTTAGTAAGTATAGCTGTGAACAGTGTAACTGTATCTTTCAATAATAACACTTTTAGTAAGTATAGCTGTGAACAGTGTAACTGTATCTTTCAATAATAACAGTTTTAGTAAGTATAGCTGTGAACAGTGTAACTGTATCTTTCAATAATAACACTTTTAGTAAGTATAGCTGTGAACAGTGTAACTGTATCTTTCAATAATAACAGTTTTAGTAAGTATAGCTGTGAACAGTGTAACTGTATCTTTCAATAATAACAGTTTTAGTAAGTATAGCTGTGAACAGTGTAACTGTATCTTTCAATAATAACAGTTTTAGTAAGTATAGCTGTGAACAATGTAACTATATCTTTCAATAATAACAGTTTTAGTAAGTATAGCTGTGAACAGTGTAACTATATCTTTCAATAATAACAGTTTTAGTAAGTATAGCTGTGAACAATGTAACTATATCTTTCAATAATAACACTTTTAGTAAGTATAGCTGTGAACAGTGTAACTGTATCTTTCAATAATAACACTTTTAGTAAGTATAGCTGTGAACAGTGTAACTGTATCTTTCAATAATAACAGTTTTAGTAAGTATAGCTGTGAACAATGTAACTATATCTTTCAATAATAACAGTTTTAGTAAGTATAGCTGTGAACAGTGTAACTATATCTTTCAATAATAACAGTTTTAGTAAGTATAGCTGTGAACAATGTAACTATATCTTTCAATAATAACACTTTTAGTAAGTATAGCTGTGAACAGTGTAACTGTATCTTTCAATAATAACACTTTTAGTAAGTATAGCTGTGAACAGTGTAACTGTATCTTTCAATAATAACAGTTTTAGTAAGTATAGCTGTGAACAATGTAACTATATCTTTCAATAATAACACTTTTAGTAAGTATAGCTGTGAACAGTGTAACTGTATCTTTCAATAATAACAGTTTTAGTAAGTATAGCTGTGAACAGTGTAACTATATCTTTCAATAATAACACTTTTAGTAAGTATAGCTGTGAACAGTGTAACTGTATCTTTCAATAATAACAGTTTTAGTAAGTATAGCTGTGAACAATGTAACTATATCTTTCAATAATAACAGTTTTAGTAAGTATAGCTGTGAACAGTGTAACTATATCTTTCAATAATAACAGTTTTAGTAAGTATAGCTGTGAACAGTGTAACTATATCTTTCAATAATAACACTTTTAGTAAGTATAGCTGTGAACAGTGTAACTATATCTTTCAATAATAACACTTTTAGTAAGTATAGCTGTGAACAATGTAACTATATCTTTCAATAATAACACTTTTAGTAAGTATAGCTGTGAACAATGTAACTATATCTTTCAATAATAACAGTTTTAGTAAGTATAGCTGTGAACAGTGTAACTATATCTTTCAATAATAACAGTTTTAGTAAGTATAGCTGTGAACAATGTAACTATATCTTTCAATAATAACACTTTTAGTAAGTATAGCTGTGAACAATGTAACTATATCTTTCAATAATAACAGTTTTAGTAAGTATAGCTGTGAACAATGTAACTATATCTTTCAATAATAACACTTTTAGTAAGTATAGCTGTGAACAATGTAACTATATCTTTCAATAATAACACTTTAGTAAGTATAGTGTGAACAATGTAACTATATCTTTCAATAATAACACTTTTAGTAAGTATAGCTTGTGAACATGTAACTATATCTTTCAATATAAACTTTAGTAAGTATAGCCTGTAACAATGTAACTATATCTTCATAATAACACTTTTAGTAGTATAGCTGTGAACAGTGTAACTATATCTTTCAATAATAACAGATTTAGTAAGTATAGCTGTGAACAATGTAACTATATCTTTCAATAATAACACTTTTAGTAAGTATAGCTGAGAACAATGTAACTATATCTTTCAATAATAACACTTTTAGTAAGTATAGCTTGAACAATGTAACTATATCTTTCAATAATAACACTTTTAGTAAGTATAGCTGTGAACAATGTAAACTATATCTTTCAATAATAACAGTTTTAGTAAGTATAGCTGTGAACAATGTAACTATATCTTTCAATAATAACACTTTTAGTAAGTATAGCTGTGAACAATGTAACTTAATCTTTCAATAATAACAGTTTAGTAAGTATAGCTGTGAACAATGTAACTATATCTTTCAATAATAACACTTTTAGTAAGTATAGTTGTGAACAGTGTAACTATATCTTTCAATAATAACACTTTTAGTAAGTATAGCTGTGAACAATGTAACTATATCTTTCAATAATAACACTTTTAGTAAGTATAGCTGTGAACAATGTAACTATATCTTTCAATAATAACACTTTTAGTAAGTATAGCTGTGAACAATGTAAACTATATCTTTCAATAATAACAGTTTTAGTAAGTATAGCTGTGAACAGTGTAACTATATCTTTCAATAATAACACTTTTAGTAAGTATAGCTGTGAACAATGTAACTATATCTTTCAATAATAACACTTTTAGTAAGTATAGCTGTGAACAGTGTAACTATATCTTTCAATAATAACAGTTTTAGTAAGTATAGCTGTGAACAATGTAACTATATCTTTCAATAATAACACTTTTAGTAAGTATAGCTGTGAACAATGTAACTATATCTTTCAATAATAACACTTTTAGTAAGTATAGCTGTGAACAATGTAACTATATCTTTCAATAATAACACTTTTAGTAAGTATAGCTGTGAACAGTGTAACTATATCTTTCAATAATAACACTTTTAGTAAGTATAGCTGTGAACAATGTAAGTTTCATAAGTATAACTTTCAATAATAACAGTTTTAGTAAGTATAGTTGTGAACGGCTGAAAGGGCGAGCATGTTTGGTGTGATGGTCATTCGAACCCTCCAATTACGAGTCGAGTACCTTTACCACGTGGCCATGTCGAGCCGTTTTAACAATAAACAGCTAGTATTCATCAAGAATATTCTGGTTGTTATCTGTTTTAATTAAAACTCTTTATTTTTTATATAACAGTATGTATTTTGAAAATATTAGGTGATGTGTTTTCCATGTAAATTTTAAAGTTTCGTATAGATTACAGCCGCGTGTTTCTAATCTACACACATATGATGTAACAATGTAAGTCGATGTGACGGACTTGTACAATTCACTGAATCTCTTTCAAAACGGTGGTTTATAGTGTCTTGGTAAAAGTTACATAGTTCCTAAACATAAGGTACAACTCGTGTAACAACTCGCGATTTCGTTGGTTTCTTTGTGAATTTCGCGCAAAGCTACACGAGGGTTCTCTGGACTAGCCATTCCTAATTTATCGGTATAAGACCAGAGGGGAGGCAATAAGTCATCACCATCCACCGCCAACTCTTGGGCTTTTCTTTCACTACTGCTGATAGGGCAAGCATGTTTAGTGCGACGTGGATTCGAAACCACGAACCAGAGATTGTGAGTCGATCGTTGCAACCACTCGGCCATTCTGGGCCGCGAGATTTAATGTCGAGCCAATGAACTTGCTCTCCATATCAATCTTAGAGATTTTAATATCTGATAGTCAATCACACTTTTCAGTGACACTGGACCGCCAAATGTAAGTAATGCTAACTAGATACTTTATTTCGAGTCTAACGCATATAAAGTAGGGACAGCTGGCGCAGATAACCTTTGAGCAGCTTTGACTCATATCTAAGTTAATAAAATGTAAGGATATGATTCACAAAATCTTTCTTTTTTTTCTTCGCGTATTTGTAGAAACATTCCATGGGAAGCCAGTAACCATGTACATTTATATCAGAAATAAAAGGAAAAGAAACAACATATGGAACAGAAATAAACGGAGCAAAGACACTTTGATCATTTTTAAACACCTCGTTCCAGTTACATTAATGTAATAATTTACACCAATGATGCTTTTAGAATAGTGAATATGGAACGTTGGAGAGGTTTTCTGGTAACCATGAAAAATGAGGTGGTGTTCCCTACAAGATCAAACTTTATCATGTATCCTGAACATGTGTTCGTAAGAGATACACTTCTTCAAACTTATTATTAGATTTCTCAAATTGAGTCACCAGGGTCTTTGTATAATTAAATATTTTATCCTGATGTTTGAAGTGTCTTTTAAACGTAAGCCGTAGACACTCTAAAGGAAAAATAGTTCCTGGTTTTAGTTCGTTAAATTTAGTTCGATGAAAATTCTACAAATCCGATTGACTTCCGTTTAAAAAATGACAAGTAGAACTAAGTCCATTATTTTAAGTATAATGTGTCGAATATATTTTCAGAGTGGTTGGAATTGTTGTATTTCAATTGATGTTTTAGTGGCCTACTGATTTGATTGTTATGGTAAATCCTTCATGGTTCAGATTGTATCTGTTCACTTCATTTTATGTGTTTTATTTTAGTATTTATTATTGATTGTTTCACATAGTAGAAGTCTTCATAATATTTATCTAAAACTGCCATTTAAGAATGTATAATACAAACATAGTTCTAATAGGAAAATATAACCAACTGGTACTATTTTGTAAGATTCAGTAATCGTTTCTCTTATAAAACTCATGTGAAAAAATGCTTTTTCTGTAGTTTTCCAGATGTCGCAGAAGAGTTATACAACAAAGTGTTCGTCACATTACATTACACTATGTGCTGCATTTTATTCAGACCATGTTTTTAATGTTGCATTTGTAGCATGTCATTTTTTTTCTTTGTATTTAGTCAAGACGTGTGTTAAAGGTCAAAATTTATAAATGTTTCTCTAAATACAGTTTTCAATATTTTAACTGTAAAATAGCTAAATTCCTATTCAATTCATACGTATGAAATAACAACATATGTAGTTCTATTCACGACAAAACATAAAAATTCACTACCTCTCGTATTTTTTTTATTATTTATAAAAACCGCCAGTGACTCAGTGGTATGTCTGCGGATTATAGTGGTGGAAACAGCATTTCGGTACCCGTGGTGGGCAGAGCACAGATAGCTCTTTGTGCAGTTTTTAATAACAAACAAACAAATCTCTATCAGTTCCACCATACTACCTTATTAACCCTACCTTCTGTGTTTAATAACAAACAAACAGATTTCTATCAGTTCCACCATACTACCTTATTAACCCTACCTTCTGTGTTTAATAACAAACAAACAGATTTCTATCAGTTCCACCATACTACCTTATTAACCCTACCTTTTGTGTTTAATAACAAACAAACAGATTTCTATCAGTTCCACCATACTACCTTATTAACCCTACCTTCTGTGTTTAATAACAAACAAACAGATTTCTATCAGTTCCACCATACTACCTTATTAACCCTACCTTCTGTGTTTAATAACAAACAAACAGATTTCTATCAGTTCCACCATACTACCTTATTAACCCTACCTTCTGTGTTTAATAACAAACAAACAGATTTCTATCAGTTCCACCATACTACCTTATTAACCCTATCTGTCCTTCATTTGCTTCACAAATATCTTATTTTAGGCTTTGATCCTGAACTTTGAACACTGCTTATTGGCTCGGCAATGGAAATTGAAAAATTATAAATCTTTGGTTTCTATATACCAGCAAAAAAATTAAAAAAACTATAAAATTACACAAGAAAAAATATTTTAATTAAAAAAACATTAAAATACAATAACGTTTCTCTGTCTTTCTTTTTTTTTTCCTGCTCCGATATCAAACCAGAATTTCAGTTCTCAGACACAATTTTCAAACACATTCACACCAAAAGGCTCTGGTGTTAATTACTGATAAATTTAAAAGATGCCTAGATATATTTATTTATTTATTTTGTGTGGTGAAACATGTAAAGTAAAATCAAACTTCATAGTAAATACAAAGTTGTTTTTTTATATATTTGTGTTAGAACAATGCCACTCTCTTCTGTGTTCAAAGAGAGAAACTCTACACTCACCGCTATAAGTAATATTATCACTTGTATATAGTGAATAGTTTCGATTTTTCAAAAAAAACGTGGTATTAAAGATAATTGACGAATCCGAATGTTGTTTAGTTACCGTTAGGTTTAATTAAACATTACTTTAACTGGGGAAGTTGTAACAGTTAAAGTGTCGGTCTACGTATGTTAGGGTTACGTTAAGGAAGTGACACGTGAGAACAACAATGCATAATTTTGTTTGTGGGCGCTGTATCCTAGTTGCAGTTAACCTTTATATTTTATTCACCAGATCCAGAGGAAAAAAAACAACCTTGTTACGTCTTAAAAACAGCTCTACTGAATTATGGGTAATTTAACTGATGTTTGAATAAAGAGCCGCCCAATTTAAAAACGTAAACTTTCTTTAATTAAATTAAATAATCAAGTAGATTACCTCGTGCCTCTTAGCTCCTCCTTCAATAAACATGTTATGAAAGATTAAAAAATATGCTCATTACGTATACGATCCACTGTTGCTATCTCTTTGGTCTTTGTCTCTTTGTTCTTAATTTCTCGCAAAGCTACACAGGGGCTATTTATTAACATATTTCAACAAAGTATTTTTAAAACTGAGTGCATTTAATGTTTATTTTCCTTACTATAATGATAATATCTTTAGAAGGTGTTTTAAAAACCATCAAAACGTTTCTATATAAGAGATAAAATCATGAGCAAAATCTTGTTATATAAAGTATTTGGTATGTACGAGAATTACATTTTGACATTCTTTGGTGTTACGAAGGTAACAACGTGATGCCAAATTTACCATATCGCTTGGTTGAAGAATATTTACGACTCAGGTCGTAAAGATAGGTTCAGATCTAGAACAACCCTTACCGACTTGGGTCGTAAAGATGGTTTCAAATCTAGAACTTAGAATTTCCATACGAGAATATCTATTGTACTAAACGGTATTGGAAAAAGAAATAATACGAATCAACCTGAGACATCAGGACCAACAGAAGAGGGACTTAACAGATTATACTGTAGCTGGAGTAAAAAAAAAATGCGGATCTTTGTAAAATGCAGAAAGTCACGAACACTCAGGTCATTAATAAAAAAGGCAGTTCACATTTTCCAAGAAAAGGTATAGAGCAAAATGAAGATGAGTCCCAGAAACGGTATAGAGCAAAATGAAGATGAGTCCCAGAAACGGTATAGAGAAAAATGAAGATGAGTCCAAGAAACGGTATAGAGAAAAATGAAAATGAGTCCAAGAAACGGTATAGAGCAACATGAAGATGAGTCCAAGAAACGGTATAGAGCAAAATGAAGATGAGTACAAGAAACGGTATAGAGCAAAATGAAGATGAGTCCAAGAAACGGTATAAAGCAAAATGAAGATGAGTCCAATAAACGGTATAGAGCAAAATGAAGATGAGTCCAAGAAACGGTATAGAGAAAAATGAAGATGAGTCCCAGAAACGGTATAGAGCAAAATGAAGATGAGTCCAAGAAACGGTAAAGAGCAAAATGAAGATGAGTACAAGAAACTTTATAGAGCGAAATGAAGATGAGACTCTATGTGTCTTGAAAAGCGATACAATTTACTATTTCATTTTTAAATATATTGTACCTTCTATAAAATGTGAAATACAAATGAAACTAATTCATCATGTCCGAAAAACACGTAGGTGATAAAAAAAAACGAAACACATAATCCAAGCACTTTTAAAAGACACACCTTTCTCCTTCAGGAGTAAAGTTTAATTCTATGTATTGTTTTACTGTTTAATAAGAGACACAATATGATGACGATTCTGATTACAATGTGTCGAAAATCTATTTTTAGTTTGGAGAAGACTTATTTCAAACATTTCTACAATTTTAATATTTTAGTTGATGTTACGACTCTTGAGATGTTTACGTTTGAAAATCAATTACTTTCTAATAAGATGTCAAGTACAGAAAACTGAATATTATTAAAGTTGAATTGCTTTGTTGGTTTATCGATTTTTATTGCCACCCGCTAATACAGCCAAAATTAGGGGATCGATTCCCTTCGGTGGGCTCAGAAGATAGCTTGACGTGGTTTTGTTACAAGAACACACACACACACACTCGATTACACACAAAACCAGAAAACATTAGGCCCAGCATGGCCAAGCGTGTTAAGGCGTGTGACTCCTAATCTGAGGGTCGCGGGTTCGCATCCCAGTCGCGCCAAACATGCTCGCCCTCCCAGCCATGAGGGTGTTATAATGTGACAGTCAATCCCACTATTCTTTGGTAAAAGAGTAACCCAAGAGTTGGCGGTGGGTGGTGATGACTAGCTGCCTTCCCTTTAGTCTTACATTGCTAAATTAGGGACGGCTATCACAGAAAAATAAACAAACGATTTTTATTATTTTTTTGCGCATTGGCGTGTCCTCTAACGGAGAGAATAAATTTTATTTTAAATCCGTCAACATGCCTTCAAAGGTATTTCAAAATTCTAGCGTTCTTGTGCTTTCTAATCGTTTCTTTTAAAAGTTTGGAAAGTGTGTACTCAATGTTTTGTATTATTATATTATTTACTTCAATTATAACTATGATGTTGCAGAGACAGTTTCTTGTTTGTTTGTTTTTCAATTTCACGAAAAGCTACACGAGGATTATCTGCGCTCGCCGTACCTAATTTAACAGTGTAAGACTATAGGGAAAGCACCTAGTTATCATCACCCACCGCCAACTCTTTGTTTACTACTTCAACAACGAATAGTGGGATTGACCGTCATAATATAACGCTTCTACGGCTTAAAGGACGAGGATGTTTGGTGTGACAGGGACTCGAACCCGCAACCATCAGTATACTATTCGAGCGCCCTAACCACCTGGTCATGCCTGACCTCATTCATAACGAACAGGATGAACAGTGATAAATTTTTCGTAAAAAAAATGGTGTACTTGGTTGGTATTTTGGAACAAGCAGAGTTCACATGTTAAAACAAAACATCTTTAATAACGAAGAATAACGTTTTAAAAACTTTCACAATAAACAGTGACTGTTAAATAAAGGAAGTACCAAAACATTCACTGTTATTTAGTTGAGAAACTAACGAATACAAAGTGTAGCCAAAAAATGCTTCACTCGCGATATATATTGAATTTGAATAGAAAGAGAAATATTTTTGTGGTCCACTTTAACATTCTAATTAGAAGACCAGAATCTATTGTGGACTAATTTATCAAGAGGGGAGACGCTATTCCGGATTGTTCTGTAATATCGAATCCCGTTCAGAATGTATTTAAATAACAGAGACCACTTGGCTTAGAACGTACCTAAATTACTGGATATACGTGTCTTAGAACGTACCTAAATTACACGATATATGTGGCTTAGAACGTACCTAAATTACAGAATATATGTGGCTTAGAACGTACCTAAATTACAGGATATATGTGGCTTAGAACGTACCTAAATTACACGATATATGTGGCTTATAACGTATCTAAATTATAGGATACATGTGGCTTAGAACGTACCTAAATTGCCGGATATACGTGGTTTAGAACGTACCTAAATAACTGTGACTCTTTGGCTGAAAAATTACATAAAGAAAAATATTTTTTATTAACAACGTAATGATCAGGAATATTGATATCAAGAGTTTCCATGACAGTAAATAATTTAATTAATTAATTTTAACAAAGCTCAACAGTGTAACTACGCTTTACGTCCCACAAAGACCTGCCCAGGACTTTAAATGTTCTAAGCTAGAGCTAAGACCACTAACACTGAAGAAAGAAAAACGTTAACTTTGTTAAAATTCTACATATAGTTTTTATTTCGTCCGAACTGTTCACGAAACAATCCTTTTATGTTTAATGAACAGTTTCACGTCGCGTGTTTACTCAAATAAGAATGCTAATCAAATCAATATGAACTATTCGTACAAACATTTTAACAGGCCTCTCACGAGCCAGTGGAGGACATTTTTGTTGAAAAACAAACAGAACTACCAAATCCGGGTTTTTTCTAATCTGCACTGAATTTTTTTAAACATTTTTATTGGACAAATAAACGTCAGAGCTGCCAAAAGTGACCCGTCACGAGCTTGTCGGCTGAACATAAAAGTTTCCAATTTACATGTAGACGTATTTAGGAGCTGCTTAGAACTGCGGTTGATTGTACAGCAAGCCGAGTACAATGTTAAATCTGTAGCTACTTTCAAAGTGTTCCTGTCTGCTTATCCTACTCCTGACTATCATGATACTTTAATCTTCCTTTTAAAATCACAGGTGAAATCGCCGTACTTTAATTGACAGCTAATCATAAAACCGTGATAACGGTAGAATGAAAGGTTGGGAACTGTTTAACTAATGATGCTGAGAATCTGGCTTTATTAATACATATTAAATTTACTCCCAGCAAGTAAACCTTAGTGTGGATGTTTTCAGATGCTGTGTTTCATTTAACGATTTATTAGTTAATAGAAAAACTTGTCTCGAAAATATACATTCAAAACCAATTTACTTTTGAGTTTCTGGATTTAACTTTATTTTAATATTCAACAAGGCCTGGCATGGCAAGGTGAGTTAAGGCATTTGACTCGTAATCTGAGGGTCGCGGGTTCGAGTCCTTGTCGCACCAAACATGCTCGAACTTTCAGCCTTGGGGACATTATAATGTAACGGTCAATCCCATTATTCGTTTGCAAAAAAAGTAGCCCAAAAGTTGGCGGTTGGTAGTATGTGTGTGTTTTGTATGTTTTTCTTATAGCAAAACCTCTTTGGGCTATCTACTCAGCCCACCGATGGGGAATCGAACCCCTGATTTTAGCGTTATAAATCCGGAGACTTACCGCTGTACTAGCGGAGAGTAGGGTGGTAGTAATGACTAGCTGACTTCACTCTAGTCTTACACTGCTAAATAAGGGACGACTAGCACAGATAGCCCTCGTGTAGCTTTGCGCGAAATTCAAAAGACAAAAAGCAAACAAAACAATATTCAACAAACAGTAGTGTAAAGACACCTCTTTGCTGCGAAGGAATGATTTAATAAACAGTAAGATACTTATTTTAAACCAAGCTATAATTAAACACCTTGTATTTATACTTACACAAAATGAAAAAAAAGTTCTTTATAGATTGTTTGAACGGAATATTCATCGCGAGTACACTGAAATGGACAGTAACTGTCTATCTTAAAAACAAAACAAAAATATAGATGTGAAAGACGAAGTTTTGAAAGTTTCCTCCCCAAACGTTGCTCTCCAAATTTGTATTTTTTTACTACGGGCAGATGTCGCCCATTCCAGTTTACTCAACATAAAAATTGTTTACCAAAGAATAAGAGCAAAATAACTAAATGATACAGTTCGGACGAAACCTTACATTTGAACTTTATGAATATGTAGTCTGAAAATTGAGGAAGACACGAACTAACAAAAACTGGTTACTTTGAGCTGGAACGATGGTAAAGTAGACGCTTCACGATTATAATAATTTAGGCTTAGAGCCAGAACTGTAGAATTAAAACTTCAGTGCCAACAAAAAATTATAGACGTTTCAGTACAGTGTGATTAATAGTGCGAGGACTGAACTTTTTCGAAGCCGACATCTCTCTCCCTGGGCGCCGGATATCAAACTGATGCACTGGGGTTCCGCTTTACGGCCAGTTATTTACAGTGTAATGGTATTTAGTCTTTGGAGAGGCTTAGTATCATTAGCGTATAAACCTCTAAAATGTACCTACGTGAATAAAGAGGAACTGTATGATTGTAGAACATTATTATCATAGAGAGCTGAAGAGTAGCCTTTAAATTCCATGGGAAACATAATGTTACACAAGAGTAGAAAAAATCCTTAACACGTTCTAACGAATCTTCTAGAAACTACGACAAGAAAACTCGATCATCTGAAGATGAGTCTCAACCAATTTGATTTTTTAAAACTTAAACAGTTAGTTTCTCAATTATAATGATTTTATCGTCAATCACGCGATAGAGAGACAATGACTGGAAGAAGAAAACGGAACTAATTAATCGGAGTCTTGATTTAAAATATTTATTTTTAAACCGGTATTATAGGCAACTCTCTTATGTATATTCCAAAATAAAACTAAACAATTTAAAAGAAAAAAAGTTTTAAAACGGAAAAGAAATATATTGAAAATGAATTTAGTTATTACAGTTCATAAAATTAATAACTGCACTTTATGTAGCATATTCATGTTTACGTGGAAACGCTTACAACTCATTAATTTAATGATGAACCGATTTGTAGTTTATCTATAATTACATGATTTTCATGAAAATTAATGAATTGTTTTGCAGTTTGTTTTCTTCTATAATAGTGCGGACGTCGTAGGTCTAAAGTGAGACAAAGGTTTCATTAAACTATTTCTAGAACCATTAAAAACATCCTTTCTGTATTGTATCCAAATCCCTTAAAGGAACCTGGCATCTTAGAAGATATGATCTTAACTATCTTAAAACTTAGTAATGGTTAGTTATTAAATATTCAGACGACATTGAAATATAACCATGTCAGTCTATAATAAATGTTCTTCTACACCTTATTTGTTGTTCACCACGTTTTACAATTGGTGTAGTCTATGCTCCGAATACTGACACCAAAGTATGTATCCGAAATAATGTTATTTTTTATTTCTACTTATGAATATTCAGCGTAAATTCAACTTGCAAATAACTTTACTCGTAACATTGTTGTATTACAGTTAACAATTAATGAATTATCTTGTTCATAACATTGTTGTATTACATTTAACAACTAGAGAATAATACTCTTTATAACATTGTTGTATTACAGTTAACAATTAATGAATTATCTTATTCATAACATTGTTGTGTTACAGTTAACAATTAATGAATTATCTTATTCATAACATTGTTGTATTACAGTTAACAACTTGAGAATAATACTCTTTATAACATTGTTGTGTTACAGTAAAAACTAATGAATAATATTATTCTTAACGTTGTTGTATTACAGTTAAATACTAGTGACTAATCGTCTTCGAAATATTGTTTTATTACAATTAACAACTTGTGAATAATCTTCTTTATGGCATTGTTGTATCATAGATAACAACTAATAAATTATACTCTTGATAAAATTGTTGTATTACAATTAACAACTAGTGAATAATCCTCTTTATAGCATTGTTGTATCAGAAATAACAACTAATAAATTATCTTCTTGATAACATTGTTGTATTACAATTGACAACGAGTGAATTATTCTCTTTATAACAATGTTGTATTACGTCTAACAACTAAGGAATAATCCTCTTCATGACATTGTTGTATTACAGGTAACAACTTATGAATAATCCTCATCATACCATTGTTGTATTACGTTTAACAACTAATGAATAATTCTCTTCATAACATTGTTGTATTACAGGTAACAACTAATGAATAATCCTCATCATGACATTGTTGTATTATGTCTCACAACTGAAGAATAATCCTCTTCATGACATTGTTGTATTATAGTTAACAACTAATGAATAATCCTTATCATAACATTGTTGTATTACGTCTAACAACTAAAGAATAATCCTCTTTATGACATTGTTGTATTATAGTTAACAACTAATGAATAATCCTCATACCATTGTTGTATTACAGGTAACAACTAATGAATAATCTTCATCATACCATTGTTGTATTACAGGTAACAACTAGTGAATAATCCTCTTTATAACATTGTTGTATTTCAGGTAACAACTAGTGAATAATTCTCTTTATAACATTGTTGTATTACGTCTAACAAGTAATGAATAATCCTTTTTATAACATTGTTGTGTTACATCTAACAAGTAATGAATAATCCTTTTTATAACATTGTTGTGTTACATCTAACAACTAATGAATAATCTCTTTCTTAACATTGTTATATCATAATTAAATGATGTGAACAGCATCACTTTTAGAATAATCCGCTCCTTCGGAAATTTAATCTTTATTTGAATTGTTATTTCAATCATCATTCAACTTGCTGGTTCGTTGGTTTTGAGAAGACCCTCTGGTTATGCTTCGAATGAGTCATAGTCATTTTACGATGTAGGTGAATAAGAAAAAAAGAAAAGACGAATTCATCCGGGACATTGAGTAGTTTTTGTTGCTGTTTTTTTTTGCAAAATGAATCCATTGAAGTGATACATAAAAGAACGTAAAAAGCTAACTAATTCACCTACTTGCACAAAAATCAAAATTAGACTATGGAACCATTTTACGTCTTTTGTATTTTTTTAATATAATCCTTCTTACTATTCGGGCTAAAAGACATCTCTACCATTTGGCTAATTCATTCCTGTTCCATACTTTCTTTCATTTGGCGGATTTACTACCACCAGTTACTGTTTCTGATTTGAAAATTGCAACAAAGTTCATAATTTCAGACTCGTTAGGACAAAACGTAATCTTGTATTTCAGTGAATACGAGAGAAATTTGTAAATAACGACATTATCCAATACTAATTTACAAAATCTCAGGAAGTTGAATTTTTTTGCTTATAATAGAGCATACAAGTTGCAGGCTTAAAGATACCAAATTAATTCACCTTGGTATTATCTTTAGAACTCAATGAACGTGATGTAAGGATACGATTTAACAAGTTAGTTCGTGTAAATATGCGAAAATGCAGCGTTTGTAAATGTGAGTGATGTGAACATTTTGAACATTCACGGATAGAAACGCTAAAATTCTAATCGCTGCTCTGATGAAAAAAACACACAACAAAATGTTATTTTTTTATTGTTCCGCTTATTTTAAGTAATACCCTGTTGAAAATTAAGCTCTGACAGAATCAAAGGTAAGGAAGAAGGAGTCCTCAATAGCCGCGACGTTTGAAATGATTTTAGGCGAGATTAAAGTATATTAACATATGAGTGATTTTAGTTTTCCCCTTTTACAGGCTAAGTTTTTGTTCGCTAACAATACCATTCGATTTTATTACTCTGCAGGATCTCTCTAAAATTAACATTTTTTTTATACCGGATTAGAGTAAATTAATTTATAAAACCTGGGAGTGGCCAAATACATCAATCGAAAGTGTTTTACTTTCTAAGACCAATCCTGTAATTGGATCTGAAATCGATCTAGAAATGTTGGAGCTTGGAGCTATTTGTTTATTTTTGTTTTTTGAATTTTGCACAAAGCTACTCGAGGGCTATCTGCGCTAGCCGTCCCTAATTTAGCAGTGTAAGACTAGAGGGAAAGCAGCTAGTCGTCACCACCCACAGCCAACTCTTGTACTTCTCTTTTACCAATGAATAGTGAGATTAACCGTAACATTATAACGCCCCCACACCGCTGAAAGGGCGTGCATGTTTAGCGCGATCCGAATTCGAACCCGTGACCTCAGATTTCGAATCGAACGCCTGAATCCACATGGCCATGCCAGGCCGAGCTATGAACTAAAAGTTTGTACCTGAAAACAAGCATACAAGCATAGACCAACAACAGAACCATATGCAGCGGCTAAAAATGTAGCATAGGAGGCTGAAATAATCTAAGTAACTTAACGATGTAACTTAAAAGCAAAGGAAAATGATTATTCATAGCACTTACGTAAATAAACAACATCTACATTCGTTAAGTAAGTTACTCCAAGAATTTGTAAATTTTGTCCATTGGTTACCAGTAACAAAAAGTAAATATCACACAGGCCTACGATGGGTTAATGTCTTGAAACTTTTACATATTCTATGGTAATTCGTATATGCTTAATCCAAATACGATATCCATTTTCGTCCATCACATACAGATTATTCTAAAAAAAATCAAATATACTTTTTACAAACAATATCTTACGACATCAAACTGGGCTTCATGAAGCAGTCTATAAAGGCCTATGACAAAGATGGCGACTATTTGAAGCATCTTTGTGAACAATATCCAAGTCTTTCGGAAACGAAGCGTAAAGAAAGAATTTTAGTTTGGCTTCAGATTAGAAAACTATCTTCGAATAAACAGTTTGAGAGGTCAGTGAGGATAGTTAATAAAAAGCGTGGGTTGCTTTTAAAGATTTTACTGACAAAGTTTTAGGAAACAACAAGAACCCAAATTAACAAAATATTATCAAAAAGATATTTGATAAACTCAAAGAGATGGCTTGTAATATGAACTGGAAAGATCATTTTTATCGGTTACGTATTGACTATTTCTCTGGAAACCTTGGTGTCGTTAGCGAAGAACAAGAGAAAAGGTTAGGTCAAGACATCAAAACGAGGTGTCAGGGAAGATGGACATCAGCATGATAGCCGATTAGTGTTGGTTAATGAAACTAGATGATTCAGATCAATACATAAAGACAAGAACATACAGTTGTGAAACTAAAACTCGTAAGGTTCACAAACAGAATCAGGATGAATGAAGAAAAATATTCGTTTAAAACCAATATTCTTCGCCTTTCTCCAGTTTATTTGTATTGTTGTCAACAAACATCATAATAAGACATGTTCACTGGGGGGAACGAAATAATTTGTTTGTTTGAATTTCGCGCAAAGCTACCCGAGGGCTATCTGTGCTAGCCGTCCCTAATTTAGCAGTGTAAGTCTAGAGGGAAGGCAGGTAGTCATTACCACCCATCGCCAACTCTTGGGCTACTCTTTTACCAACGAATAGTGGGATTGACCGTCACATTATACGCCCCCACGGCTGGGAGGGCGAGCATGTTTGGCGCGACTCGGGCGAGAACCCGCGAACCTCAGATTACGAAGCGCACGCCTTAACGCGATAGGCCAAGAGTTGGCGGTGGGTGGTGATGACCAGCTGCCTTCACTCTAGTCTTACACTGCTAAATTAGGGACGGCTAGCACAGATAGCCCTCGAGTAGCTTTGTGCGAAATTCCAAAAACAAACAAACAAACGCATCCATTCGACCGTGTCACTGAGGGGAAGAAGCACACCTCCAAAATATTTGCTGTTTGTTTGTTTGTTTGTTTAGAATTAAGCACAAAGCTACTCAATGGGCAATCTGTGCTCTGCCCACCACGGGTATTGAAACCCGGTTTTTATTGTGTAATTCCGCAGACATACCACTGTGTCACTGGGGGGCAATATTTGCTGTGAAGAAGTAGAATTTGGATCATTGACAAATAGGAAAGTGACGACAGTCAGGTGAGTTATTATTTTTCTTAAAAATAATGTATAGAAGAGTGCTGTTAGAACAATGATGATTCAACCAATACTGTTATTAAAATATGAAAGTCTTGCGTTTGTGAGATGAAATGTTTAAATCAATCAGGTTATTTCGTGAACTCCAACAAATACATCAATGTGTGATTAAATTAGTCCAAACACAAACATAACGTACGAGTTTTCTCATACTTTAGTCCAAACGCAGCATTGTAGCAGAACGTACGAGCCAGTTAGTAGACAGTTATTGTTTCATTATTGTTAAGTAAAGGTATTGAAATATTCACTAATGTTTACAGAACCAAAACGTTGTTACGTCACATGATTAATAATTAATAGTCGTGTTCCTTAAGGTATTTCTTTGGGAAAAGTTACGTGAAGCTACTTGAAGAGTATCCGAACACGCTTACCAACGAATAGTGGGATTGACTGCACAGAGAAACGGCTGAACTGGTTATGTGTTTCGATCGTGTGACCCGCAGGTTACAAGCGAAAGGCCCTCAAAATTTGGTAGTGCCAGCTCAAAAGACATATTAAATAAAATAAAATATATATATTTGTTTGTTTGTTTAGAATTAAGCACAAAGCTACTCAATGGGCTATCTGTGCTAAAAATATATATTAAATGAAATTTTCAGAGTATATAAAGATACGATATTACATTTGAATACTGTCCTGCGAGTAAATAGTTCCCCCCCAGTGGCTCAGCGGTATGTCTGCGGACTTACACGCTAAAATCCGGGTTTCGATGCCCGTGGTAGGCAGAGCACAGATAGCCCATTGTGTAGCTTTGTGCTTAAGTCAAAACAACAACAACAGTAAATAGTTAAAATAGAAATCCCGGAAATATCATAATTTTTTTTTCCTACTCGTAACATATGTAATCATCTTGTATCCTTGTTGTTAAGCCTAACTAACACAATGTATAATACAAATATTTGAAACTTGAATTTCAGAATTATAAGATCTCAAAATTACGTTCAAGCAGCCAGGAGATTTAATCATATAACATTACAACTGTGTATTAACAATAGAGAGTTTTTATATACAATTTATCAAAGACAGTTTCGAAAAGCAATACAGAAGTCGTTAGATCTGAGTAGAATGGATTCTTATTAAATGCTGGTTTAGAAGTGTAATTTTTTTACAAAATACGCTAAATGACCACTTGGAGAAATAGAAATTGGAGAAAAAGAAAACTTTTCGTGAAAGCTGTCGAAAAGGCAGCACCGGTCACGTGTCTGAATGACTAATTTTAAACATTATTATACAATACTTTCATTTCTATTGGATCGCCACCAGCAGTACGAGATAAGGTCATTAGTTCATTAGTAATATAACAAATCATTCTCTCTTCTCCAGTTACTGTTGACCCCATCGATAAGATACCCCTTTGCTGATAAAGTAAATAAGTTTCGATCTAACAGAAAGAAGTAACCACGCATGCGCTGCTCTGTATAACGGATGTATCCCTAGACACTTTGAGAGAAACGACCTCGTTTCATGTCTTAAATAAATTTCGATGCTTAAGTTTCTTTATACTCGTTCAAAAAGTAAAACCTCAGATTTTGAAGTAACTTCTATAACGCTGTAATTTAATAATGAAACGTGGTTTTCAAATTGAACAGTTTGTTTGTTTGTTTGTTTTTGAATTTCGCACAAAGCTACTCGAGGGCTATCTGCGTTAGCCGTCCCTAATTTAGCAGTGTAAGACGAGAGGGAAGGCAGCTAGTCATCACCACCCACCGCCAACTTTCGGGCTACTCTTTCACCAGAGAATAGTGCGATTGACCGTCACATTATAACGTCCTCACGGATTAAAGGACGAGTATCTTCGGTGGGACTAGGATGCGAACCCGCGACCCTCAGATTACAAGTCGAACGCCTTAACCCACCAGGCCATACTGGGGCCTTACGTTACGTTGCTTTATTATCTTTCCGTTTCTTCGTTATTTGATTTCTCTTTCAACATATCAAATTTTTCGTTTCGAAAAAATGGAACTCTTAATTTGGGTATACAGACGCGCACACTATAGGTTGAAATTTATTTTCAATTAGAAAACCGTGACTTGTGGTCCATTAAAACCGAAAAAAAATACTTTTGTGTATTTAAAAAAAAGAAAAAGATAAGATTATTGTAATATATCACTGAGCTAACATTTTTGATTAAAGTGTTTATTTTTTATGCCCTGGAAACAGTTTCAGCTGCATCAAGATACAAATTACTTTGCATGTTGCACATATATTACACTAGTCATGTGCGTAATTTTAAAAACTATATGATAATAGCTTATGATTACGTGCTTAATTGTAGGTTTGGTATTTTTTAAGAAAAAGGGCTGTTATCGAAATTTTCGACCAATATTTTAACAATAGATGCTGATAGATCAAAAATCCACTTGTGTAATTTGGAAATTACAACTTACGTTCATAACTGTTATATATTAAGAGACACCTTTTTACAGCTAATACTCTATTACTCTCATTAAATTATGTTTAAAGTCAGTGAAAATGAAAAGAACTGTTATAATGTTTCAGATATATTTTTTTAATTTATCTTATATCGTACCACAAAAGGTTTGTTTTTATGCATATAGTCGAAGAACTTCTAGAGACAGCGAGCAATTTGTATCTGATGTGGTCCACGTGCCAAGCTGGTGCTTTTGAATGGTAACAGATTCAAGATGGCAAAACAAAACTAATAAAGAAATGAATACTATAGATGAAATCTGCTTACATAATTTTTCATATTTAGTACACATAGCTAAACTTCGTGTCATTTTTAAAATTTAATAACACTGTAACTATTTTGTATCACAAAAAGTGTGATACAAAATACATCACAACCAATATTTAATTAAACACATAACATGATATTTCATTTTTAAAAAATGTGTGCACATTGGATGTGTGTAAAAGTTTTTAATGCCTCTTAAGTCTACTAGTTCCTTTTAATGAAACATTCAGTTACCTGTTATTTATGAGTTTTTATTTGCAGAAATAATAATTCAAAAAAATCTATCGCAATATTTTGGATGTATTTGTTAGAAATACCTGTAGCTGCCTTAGCAAATAAACAGGTTTAAAACAGAATCTTACAAAAGGAATTTTGTTCTTAAAAAAACTGATTAACCTCGAAAAATTACAAAGATACTGACATATTGAGATGGTAAAATAAAGTTAAATGATGATTCTGGGCCTACACTGGTGATAGAAACCTAAAGCCCTCTGAGTATACGTGGCAATCCTGGTTGGTAACCTTCTTAGAAAGTTGAATGAACTTTTTTTTTAAATGGAAGGAAGTCTCTGTGTTCAGTGTTATTAGGAGCGGATGGCACTAATGTCGTAACGGTGTACTAGTACATCAGTATGAAATGCGTGAGATCGGTTAAGGTTTTTATTCGCTGTGTCAAGTTTTTGTAATCGCAGGATGGGAACATAGCTTAGGTCCTCTGAGGGTATCAATGATCGTTCACAATTCAGGGAGTCCCCATTGTATCGTTATCTTCAGTTGCTTCTATAACTACCTCGAGGGTGTCTGTACTCGAAAACATGCCCTTTAAGAAACTCGTCCGTGATATATGACCACATGAAATAAATTTGGGAAGAAACACAGTTTGAAAAATGAAGAGTCTATGATGATAAGAGGGGATGTGGGGTTACAAACCGAAAATCAAATTCCAGTTTCGAGTTTATGAACCAAGAGAACCTACTCATAGACCATCGTCATGCCTAACAGATTTTACTTAACTTTGTAACTCCCCTAGGCCCTTAGTGGAAGGACTATACCATATAGATAACAACATTCAAGCCCACCTGCCGAGATGGGTTCTGCAGACAAACGATTTAACAGATTTACACAAACGCACAACTAAATTTTAAAAGTATAGCGTACTGTGGTTGGAACAAAATACCATAAAACTAGGCTTAGGTATTTCTAAATTATGACTAACACTTGACTGTTCCACTATCACTATGTACGATAAAGGTAAGAACCTTCAATCTAATATCACAAATAGTATATGGAACGAATTACTAACACTTCTAAGCTATTTATGTGTTTTTTGAGACGTGCTTTAAACAAGTATTCCTTCTTTTTACAAATATAACTAATGTCCAATGTTTTCTATGTCTATATTAAATTATTTAGTTTGTTTTAGAATTTCGCACGACCCGGCGTGGCTAAGCGCGCTAAGGCGTGTGATTCGTAATCCGAGGGTCGTGGGCTCGCTCCCGCGTAGCGCTAAACATGCTCACCCTCCTAGCCGTGGGGGCGTATAATGTGACGGTCAATCCCACTATTCGTTGGTAAAAGAGTTGCCCAAGAGTTGGCGGTGGGTGGTCCCTCTAGTCTTAGACTGCTAAATTAAGGACGGCTAGCGCAAATAGCCCTCGAGTAGCTTTGTGCGAAATTCCAAAACAAACAAGAATTTCGCGCAAAGCTACATGAGGACTATCTGCGCTAGCCGTCAAAATTTAGCAGTGTAAAACCAGAGGGAAGGCAGCTACTCATCGCTATCCACCGCCAAATCTTGGGCTACTCTTTTACCAACGAATAGTGGGATTGACCATCACATATAACTCCCTCACAATCGAAGAAGGAGAGCATGTTTAGTTTTACGAGAATTCAAACCCGCAACCCTGAGATTATGAGTCAAGTGCCCTGGCCATTACGTCATGCCTGACCAATGAACAGGGCCAACATTTATAAAAAATTACGTAAAGAAAAATACGGTATTCTCTTAAGGTTTGTTAATAATGCCTGGTTTTTGCATATTATATACAGTGTTTTTCAAAAACTGGTATGTAAACAAATAGTAATTAGAAAGTTCTTAATGTAAACATCAGGTCGTGTCAAAAAATTTTGTTTTTATTTTACATTTTTTTACATCATGGCCTTTAAAAGAAGCACATGATTTGATAGAAAGTAAACTAACTGTATAAATCATGTAATTAGTCATACTGATTGGACGTTTTACTTTGCCTTTAGCAAATTACTGTTACTTATTTTGAAAATACTGGTCAGCTATAGATCACTCACATTATTACTATATTTAGATCAAGGCAGTTTATGGTGCAGTCAAGTCAACGTGCTTGATGTAACTGCATGTTTTTTTAACAGGAATGGTAGTTTCGAAATTTTCAATATTCTCTAACTCAGACTGTTATAATAGAAACCATCACATATTTTCTGTAGGCGTGTTCTACTGGACTCACCCTTCACTTTCCGAACTTCAAGACAAATCGTTAATAAACACTTGACAAATCTTAAATTTTAACGGATTTCTTAACCTTCTTCTAAAGGAAACTGTGTACGATTATTTGACAGACACACAAATTTGCTCTTATCAATTGTGTTTTTGTTTTAAATGTAGCACACTGTCAGGTGTTTACAATGTGGTGTGTAGTGATATTTAATCAAAAACACCTTGGGTGTGAAAAATTGGACAGAGCGAACGACTTCAACGAACTAAGACAAATTAACGGTCAAACTGATAGCTACACTTAAAATATTGATAAGAATTTCAGAGGGAATATTCATCCCTTCATTACAAAGGCCATGTTTGATTGTTGTTTTGTTTTCATTTTACCTACAATCATGCCCCAAGTTGAACCTAAAGCGTTACTCTGTTAACTTATGAATATTTTTCTCTAATGTTCGTGTCAGTGCCATAAGTGTAGTTGTCAGTTTCATCGCTAGTTTAAGTGACGTCCTCAGTCTATTTTTTGCTGCAACTAGTTTTTCCACACATACGTTTTTATGAGTAAGAAAACAAACTGATGCAAAAAATTGTCATGGTTTGATGACAAAATCCTCGACAGACTTCAATTTAAAACAGTGATATTCAAGATTCAGACATTTCAAAATTGATTATTATTTGTTATTTTCCTCACTAGCTTATGTTTCACTAATTATTATACCTTTGGTTGTTTTACTAATGGTTATGTCGCTTCTATTGGTTTCAGTTTTCGTGAACTCCTATTAAATGTTTCTCTGCTATATCGGTAACATGGGTAATTTGAAACACACAAATAAATTCAGAACTCGTGTTTTTTGATGTCAGTGGAAGAACAGTATGTTGACATTAAGTCTTACCAAAGTTAGAGTAAGTTACATCATTATTATTACTTTCAAGGAAGATAAAATCACGTGGTATAAGGTTTCCACAAGTTTCATTGATAAGAAAACCCTGTCTCACCAGCTTTCAGTCTAGCGTGCGTACTATGCTCGCTTCAATTCACGTGTATTTTGAACATGTTTGAGATCTGAATAGCTGTTAAAACGAGTTGTTGGCCCGTAGTTTTTACTATTGGTAATATATAATTCTATCTTGATCTCCAATGTATTGATTCTTGTGAATGAGAATGCCTTACGACCTATTTTCTTCCCAGTAGTATGTGATATTCAAAGTGTTTGTCATTCAGTGTGTCTTGAGTGTTGTAAGTGATTTAGCAAGAAAACAGAGAATATTTCAAAAATTTCACACTGATGGCGTTCATAGATAAAATATACAAACAAAAACCTCATGCCAACGCTATAGGGTTCAAGATGGAAACGTATTAAATATATTAAACCTTATTCCGAAATACCAAGTATGACGATCATCCAGATATTCCTCGAAGAGATATTGGAAAATAATCAGAAACGTGTACTGAAAGCCACTGGATCTTAAATGTCACGTAAAACAGTTATAATTCATGTATTTATTTTAGATTCGTCATGTGCATTGTTTGGTTTGTTTGAAATATCGCACAAAGCAAGCCGTCTTTAATTTTGCAGCGTAAGATTAGTCATCACCACCAACCGCCAACGCTTGGGCTACTCCTTTACCAACAAATAGTGGGATTGACCGCCACATTATAGCACCCTCACAGCTAAAAGGACGAGCATGTTTAGTGTTACGGGGATTCGAACCGGCAACCCTCAGATTACCAGACGAGTGCTTTATCCATCGGGCCATGCCGGGGCCCCGTCATACGGATATTTTAATTCATAAACATTGTTTTCGGTCACTATTATAACCGGATCAGTTATATTAATGGATTAACCTAGAGATGCTTTTCTTAAAATAAGCAGCCATAAAAAGTAAAACTTCAAACGAAAACTTTCATGTTGTTGTTCGTGTAGAAGTGTTGCTGGTATGCAGTGAGGATGTAGTAACTCCTATATTTTAATTAGCTCACTATGGTAATCAGTAAGAAAAATCAGAAGAAGATTATAATATGGAAGAAGTAATCTAAATGATTCCCACAAAACAAATCCTTACTTATCGCTGACTAGATTTATTTTAAAGCACATTGTTGTTTATATTTTACATTTTAATAACGAACAAATTGTCATTACAGTAAATAGTTTATTATAAAGTAATTATTAGAGTGTTTAATGTTTTATATTACTTATAACACTAAATTTTTTATACTCTCCCATATCATCAGGCTTGGCCTAAGATAGTTATCTTTTTTTTTTTCCATTACTAGGAGCTTTACAATTTTAAAAAGAATTCTCACGAGCTAATGAGAAACATTTCTTTATTAAATAACCCTACCCCATTCGATTTCACTTCATTTCCTGTTACTCTTTCAGCGTTGTGACTGCGAAAAGTGACTTGAAGTGGTAAGGTGACTGAAATTCGGCACGAGCTTTACGGCTAAACGTGAAAGTCTCTAAATGACACACAGAAGAATTGAGGAGCAGTTTAGAACCACCTTGGTGAATACTTTGTAGCAAGCCAAGTAAAGTATTATGTCTATAGCTGTTTTCAAAGTATTCCTGTCTGCTTATCCCACTGCTGACTATCGTGATACTTCAATCTTCGTTACCAAATCGCGGACGAAATTGTTCGTACCTTAATTAATAGCTAAACATAAAAAGATGATAACAGAAACATGAAAGACTGGAAACTGTTTAACTACTGATGCTCAGAATGTGGTTTTATTAATATATTCTGAATTTAATCTTGTGGTAAACCTTAGTACTAGCTAATATGGAGACTTGGGGATATTGTATTTACCTTAAATATTTACTAATTAACAAACAGAAACTTGTATCGAAGTTGTCTGAAAAATATACATCCAAAGCCACCTTCTTTGGGAGTTTTCGGATTGGACGTAAGTTGAATATTCAACAAATTGTAGGGTAAAAATACCCCTTGGCTCCTAAGGAACGTGTTAGTATCAAATACTGGCTAAGTCAGCTTAAATATCCTAAAAAAACCTTTAAGAAAGGCTCAAACTCTGTTTCTTTCAATCGTCCATCGAAGTTCTCGAGTCTAATAGATCTATCTTTCCTAAAATTCAACTGAAACAGTTGTCTCTTTATTGTCAGATTAACAATTCAACTAAACAACATAATAATACCCACAAACCAGTTCTAAACCTATTGTTTGAATACACGATACTATCAGATGCTTTGTATCTACATATTGTATACACAGATATATATATCACACGTAGAAGGAGTAGAATAAATATCCATTCATAACATTTATTTTAAACTATTTTGTTGCCAGTTTCAAGTTCAAAGTTTCACTTGACATTTTGTCTCGGATAATGTCTCTAATCTTAGTATTCTGAACATTTGTTTCAGAATGCTATAACATTAAACATGACATGCTTAGTTCTGGTATTAATATCTCAGCCATGTTGACTATTTTCTAAATAATACCATCTCAACAGAGAAGAAAAATAATAAATTCTATTCATTCTTCAGGGAAGTTTTTTTTACATAGATTATTATTGCATAATAATCGAGCTGGTAGAGAATATTTATAAATTATTGAAATAGGTTTATAGTGTTTAGAAACAGATCAATTTGTTCTGTTTATGTCTTATGAGCTCTATGTACAGAGGTACAAGAAAACTCCCTCTAATCGTGAACTGACGATAGTTAACTCCCAACAACAACTGCTAGGCTGCTCTAATCGAATAGTAAGGTTTGACTGTCACTCTTATAACGTGCCTTGAGTCGAGAGCATGAGTGAGAATTGTATAAGCAAATATATTTTTACCGTAACAGAACGCAAGCTATGAACTGTCAGATCCTCAGTTTGGTGCGCTATTTACTTGGCTAATTCAGTCCTTCGTATGTCAATTGGTTACATTGTACACTTCTAGTCATAAAATCCGCAAACAAAATAAAATTATTTTTTTTATCTCTTACTATATGGAAACACTTGCTTATAAACGCTGTTTTCTCTTTTTACTTTGCACAAATAAATCTCCATAAACACTCTTCGCTTTTACTGCATAAGAAAATTATTGCATTCCAAAAAAAAAATATTTTCATTTTGAATATATAAAGTATACGTATAACAAAAACCAGTAATTGAAAAAAAAAACACGTAAAATATTATTTTCACTTTTACACAACAAAGACATGTCATTTTCGGTAAAATATAGTTATCAATTTTTACATACGACATATTTACTCAGTAACATAATGTTATCACGTTCAACATGCGACATATTTACTGAGTAACATAATGTTACCACGTTTTACATACGACATATTTACTCGACACTAATAAATGTAGCTTTCCAGGTTTTCTTTATTTGTTTCAACATTTTAGTTTTTTTAAAATTTTCCTTGAATCAGAATTATCTTACGTGTGAGGCCCGGCATGGCCAAACGCTTAAGGCACTCGACTAGCAATCCGAAGGTTCAAATCCCCGTCACACCAATTACGCTTTCTCTTTAAGCCGTGGGGACGTTATAATGTGACAGTCAATCCCACAATTCGTTGATAAAAGAATAGCCTAAGAGTTGGCAGTGGGTGGTGATGACTAGCTGCTTTCCCTCTAGTCTTACACTGCTAAATTAGAGAAAGCTAGAGCAGGTAGCCTTCCTGTAGCTTTGCGCGAAATTATAAAAAAATCAAGCAAACAACTTTTGTGTTTTAACCATTACTAACTTCATTAATGCTCACGTAGACCTTTGCGCTTTAAGATACCTTTTGCTTCCATTTGTATCTACTTAGTTTCCCTTCAGAATCTACAATACGTTTCGTGTATGTTTCATTATCTGTGCGTCTTTATATGTTTCTTTACACTCCTTTTCGAAAGTCTATGGCATGTCGTTATATCTATTGTGTAGTGTGAATGAATTGAAAATGAACTAATCAAAAATATATGCCCGTCTGAATTAGCTTTAAAAAAAGAACGAACATGAAAAAGAAATATAATGAACCAGCAAGTGATAAAGGATATAGACATTACTTATGAACAGTCTCATTTGTTTAGAGACATTATTAAGCAGTGCAATAGGAACTACAAAAGAGTCAAAATAATTAATTAACGGAAAATAAAAATACAAGGAAGAAGAAAATATAGATTCCGGCTCAAGTAAAAACCAAATCAAATTACCCTAAACAGCATTACACGAATAAACAATGTAACCCTAGAAACTGCTTCTGTGTCGAGGACGGCCGCTGGGCAAGAGAAGCAAACTGTTTACTACAAGACGTCGTCGAATCTTGGAACACCTCGTACTGAATCTTTTGTAAGATGTTAGCTGAGCGAAACTAATTAGAAGTCACTTGTAACCACAGTCAAAATTTAGCCAGAATAAACTGTGTATTCATGAGCAGAAAAATACTTAACTTACTTTTATGAAAGAGAAAATATTCTTACATTTTTATTCTGTGGTGGTCCTAATAATGACCTGTGATGATCCAAAAAGTGATCGAAATATTAATCAGTGAGTAAAATAATACAAACTACATTGTCGTATACATTGCCGATGACTCCTTTAGTAAAATTAGGATTTATCAAGCAGTATAAAATAGGTGTGAAACCAGGATTCATCAACCAGTCAGGAATAGGTGTGAAACCAGGATTCATTAACCAGTCTGGAATAGGTGTGAAACCAGGAATCATCAAGCAGTCTGGAATGGGTGTGACACCAAGATTCATCAAGCAGTCTGGAATAGGTGTGAAACCAGGATTCATTAAGCAGTCTGGAATAGGTGTGACACCAAGATTCATCAAGCAGTCTGGAATGGGTGTGAAACCAAGATTCATCAAGCATTCTGAAATAGGTGTGAAACCAGGATTCATCAAGCAGTCTGGAATAGGTGTGAAACCAGGATTCATCAAGCAGTCTGGAATAGGTGTGAAACCAGGATTCATCAAGCAGTCTGGAATAGGTGTGAAACCAGGATTCATCAAGCAGTCTGGAATAGGTGTGAAACCAGGATTCATCAAGCAGTCTGGAATAGGTTCATTTTAATTCTGTTTCAGAAAAATTTTCTTTATTTCAGCCATTTTATCAAACTTTCTGCTTTGACTATAATTCGTCATCAGAATATTGAGTGACTCAGAAATTTACATGTTCTCAAAAGTATTAAGTTAGTCAATCAAAACTGTTAATTTTCCATCTATGTTAGGTACTTGCGTGTTTCTGGACTACATGAGAGAATCTGTGAGAACTTTGTACAATTTTTTTTCACACTTTCCAAGGTTAAAACTGTTCATTTTCTGAACCAGTGTGAAACGGTTATGAGGTGTAAACTGACTTATTTTTTAGTGATCCAAACATATATTTTTTTCTTCATTAACAAACAAACAAACTATGACGAACGTATTACAGCAGATAACCGACAAACATTTGGAAATATTTTTTGTGTGTGTGTGCAAGAAACCTAGGTTTAAATATAATGTCGTTAATGTGATTGAGTAAAAAGTGCTCGTAAAGTATGTTTCTTGTCTAATGCCTTGTTTTGATCCTTCTGGACATGATAACTTCGAAATATTTGTGTTATATAATGCACGAGAGGCTGAATGTGTACAGGTGTGTCTCGGTGATAACAAACGTGGGTTTGGACTAAGTGCAGTCCCAAGATGCTTCTCGATTTCTTGTCTTGCAACTCGATCATTGTTACATATTACCTCCCAACAGTGTCTTATAGAGTCTTATACTGTCAGTATGGTGTATTTTTCCTCTAGCTTCGAAGATAATCTGTCACCTCAGGCCATGACATAAACTCAAAGATATCTTTTCAATAATACGTAAGGAGAAACCTCCTCTGTATGTGACGTCCACGACATGGATTACGTTAATGTTACCAACCATTATAGTCCCATGACATGGAGCAGGGTCATCCTTGAATCTTTACTGGTCAGCTACACTGAAGTTATCCTTAATTGCTGGCTTTAACCACGATTCCAGGATCCCAGTATTCTTGTCAGCATTAGCAGTGTCTTTCACAAAATGTGGACTTCTCAATCTCTGACCAGAGAATTATGCTTGTGTCAACTGACCTGGCCTCACAGTTATATTACAACACACTGGATAAAGCTCTTCTCCACATCCTACAAAGTGCTTCCCATCAGACCCAGTACAGATTCCAGTATGGCTCTGCTCTATTCCATAAGACTATAGTGGTTAGTAAAATTCATGTAATATATGTAGCAGATGTCACATGCACATTTAACTTTGTCTCAGAAGATCACCTTGTTCCACATTAATTCTGCACAGTCAGGAATACTCGGTTGGCCAGTTTATTCTCGCTTGTTCTTGGTGTTGGGATACAGTGAATTTTTTGTCCATTTTGTGGAGACTGAGGAACACAGGCGATACGATGGACACGATGACAATGACCACTGAAGTTTTTAGCTATTCTCTTTTGAAATTTTTGAACGACATTCTACAATTCTTCAGGCTCATGTGTTTCAGGACACGATGGTCAGTTGGGATGAAAGATTCTTAGAACACGTGGCCAGTTGGGGTGGAAGATTCTTAGAACACAATGATCAGTTGGGATGAAAGATCCTTAGATAACGATGGTCAGTTGGAATGAAAGATTCTCATAACACAATGGTCAGTTGGGATGGAAGATTTTTAGAACACGATGGTCAGTTGGGATAGAAGATTCTTAGAATACGATGGTCAGTTGGGATGGAAGATTTTTTCTACTCTTACCGTTCTTCCACTTGACACAGTGCGTCTGTCTGTATCACTGAAGCCACACTAGGCTGGACAAAATTAGTTCCTCTAACAATCTGTCTTGTCGAAAGTCTATTTGATTAAAGTAACAAATACTACTTTTTACTGTGGAGTTAACTGGTAATCCTTCGTCATCGAAGGTAACAAGCGCATTGTAGTAGATAGAATAACTCTTTGTAAGAACCTCTGTTTATAGCCTATAGACGTCCATGCAACATCCAGACAGTCTATAAACCTGCTGGTATACTAATTAGACAGTATTACATCACCCATAAAGCACGTTTATGTTCGTATGAATTAGAACTTTAGAAGAAACAATGGTTTGCAAGAACAGTATGAAAAAATTGAATGGTGTAATTAACCTATCCACTAGTTCATACATATGTGCGTGTGCATGTTTGTATTGTACGTGTGTATTCTTTCTCATTTTGTCCAGCGTTTGTTCATAACGTCACGTATGGATACACTTTTCATAAATGTTTACGTCAAATGTATTTTCGATATCACCATATCCTCCAGTGACACGGCGGTATGTCTGCGGACTCACACTTTTAGAAACCGAGTTTCGATACCCGTGCTGGGTACAGATACCACATCGTGTAGCTTTGTGCTTAATTCCAAACAAATAATCAATCAATATTTCAGCTGTAGAACGTAGGTGATTGAATTGTTTTCAAAGAGCCAGATTTTTCTCGTTTAGTTATAAAGAAAAGAAACCATTTTATCCCATAAATAATGAAAATTGTTTCCGCTCCACGCACACATTTAATGACAAATTCATGCTGTGTGCGGAATTGAAAATAATTTTTTCTTAGCGTGTATGTTACAGACAAGAAGAACAACGCTGGTAGTGTATACTGAAGAGAAAACTAGGACCTAAGATATCACAAAGTGAGAATATAAACAAAACATCCTGTGTACCAGTGTTGTGCAACGAACATTCTAAGGGATTCAAATGACAAAAGTTAGGTGCAGTTTTCTCTGGCAACTTCTGATATTCAAAGTGAAATCCCTTCAGCACTCTTGCCAGTCGAGTATTCTTTAATGGGAAAAAGGAAAATGGACTACAAGATTAATGATTTTCAAGAGTGACGACATGAATGACTTACGCCTTCAAACCCCCCGTAAGAGATGTCATTAGTGTAGAACCGATATTAAAGGAAGTTTTTTTTTTTCTTCTAGCAAGATAGCTTAATTGCCTGGTGGAAGGAGACGAGATTTTCAGCTCTGAAATAGATAAAAATATTATATACTAAATGACTCCTTGTGGTCAAAGTATTTTAAAATAAACCGCTTCTGGTTCAAAATCATAGGAAAAGAAAACTGTTCACTAAAACATTATATAAGAATCGCAATTTTTACTGGTATTTAGATTTAAAAAGGGATTAGAACATGGGAAATCTAAACCTCAAAGAAGTCTAATTAACAGATAATGATTAATCTTAAACCTACAAGCTTAACATACCGTTAAAACGATTTTTGTGCTTTGTTGTCCATGATTTTTGTGTCCAATAGATGACATGCAGATACAATAAAATAATAATGTTTTTTATACCTTTGGTTTATATGATTCAGTAAAGCATCACATCATGTTTTATAATTAAAAACGAATCTTTTGTTAGTGTTACGCGTTTTGTGCTTTTGTTTCATCAAGTTTAACCGATTTTACCACTCCATCCGTGGTTGTTTATGTCTTTCTTTTATGGTTATAGTGATCATATTGGTTTTTTTGTTCATCAAGGTTAACTACTTTCGACACTCCATTTGTGGCTGTCCAGGCCTTTTCTATGGTTACAGTGATCACATTGGTTTTCTTGCTCATCCAGGTTAACTACTTTCGACACTACATTCGTGGCTGTCCAGGCCTTTTCTATGGTTATAGTGATCACATTGGTTTTCTTGCTCATCCAGGTTAACCTCTTTCGACACTCTATTCGTGGCTGTCCAGGCCTTTTCTATGGTTATAGTGATCACATTGGTTTTCTTGCTCATCCAGGTTAACCTCTTTCGACACTCCATTCGTGGCTGTCCAGGCCTTTTATATGGTTATATTGATAACATTGTTTTTTTTTCATTAAGGTTAACCACTTTCGATACTCCATTCGTGGTTGTCCAGGCCTTTTCTATGGTTATAGGGATCGCATTGGTTTTCTTGCTCATCAAGGTTAACCACTTTCGACACTCCATTCGTGGCTGTCCAGGCCTTTTATATGGTTATATTGATAACATTGTTTTTTTTTCACTAAGGTTAACCACTTTCGACACTCCATTCGTGGCTGTCCAGGCCTTTTATATGGTTATATTGATAACATTGTGTTTTTTTTCATTAAGGTTAACCACTTTCGATACTCCATTCGTGGTTGTCCAGGCCTTTTCTATGGTTATAGGGATCGCATTGGTTTTTTTGCTCATCAAGGTTAACCACTTTCGACACTCCATTCGTGGCTGTCCAGGCCTTTTATATGGTTATATTGATAACATTGTTTTTTTTTTCATTAAGGTTAACCACTTTCGATACTCCATTCGTGGTTGTCCAGGCCTTTTCTATGGTTATAGGGATCGCATTGGTTTTCTTGCTCATCAAGGTTAAGCACTTTTACCGCTCCACTCGTAGCTGTCCAGGTCTTTCAAGGGCTCTGTGAACATACCTGGTCTGTGGTTGGACTTGTTTTCCTCAGTCTGTTTTTATTAGCACCAACAGAATTTTTTATCCGACCTACATCTGGTAACACTATCCCAGCACAACCACATCCAACACGGCAAGCCTATTCTAAGAATTTTTCTGTTAAATATATGAAGTTTTGGTATCAACTGCTGGCTGGTCTTACAGTCCTCAGTGACTGCTGGCTTCAAGAGAATGTGTAAAGATGGCGCACTAGAAAATTTCCACGACTACAGACAAAACGAAAATCCTTTTACTTGAACTATTTCTATTTTCTAGCCGACGAACGCTAACTGCGACAGCGAATCTTCTCCAAAATCTTCTAAACTTGAAGAAATATTTCTACCCGGAAGTAAAATTCCGAACGTGGCCTGGCTGACTAAAAAATTGTTTACATTAAAAACACATTGATAATTTTGTTTCTGACTATGAGATACACTTGCATACTGCGTTCAAGAAACCCAGAATTCCCAAGATATTTTAACAATATTTGTTTCAGCGTTATGATGTCCTGAGAGTCGGTGACCGAGAAAAGGAAAACAAATTGTCGTTAACACCATCTGCAAATATGATTCTAAAATATCATACTATTTTCTTTATTACAAGCTATTATGGCCCGGCATGGCCAAGCGTGTTAAGACGTGCGACTCGTAATCGGAAAGTCTCGGGTTAGCATCCCTGTCGCGTCAAACATGCTTGCCCTTTCAGCCGTGGGGGCGTTATAATGTGTCGGTCAATTTCACTATTTATTGGTAAAAGAGAAGCCCAAGAGTTGGCGATGAGTGGTGATGACTAGCTGCCTTCCCTCTAGTTTTACGCTGCTAAATTAGGGACGGCTAGCACACATAGCCCTCGAGTAGCTTTGAGCGAAATTCAAAAACAAACAAACAAACGAGGTATTACAATAGTTATATCAATTTCATGACTATATTTTGTTTGTTTTAAGAGGAGTTCCATTGATGAGGTTTTTGTTGTTGTTTTTTCTGCTCATTCTCAAAAATTTAGGGTTGGATGTTTCGTGCACAATTTTTTTTCGTTATGATTTTAATAGAACTTGTATAATTAATTATATTTACAATATACATTTCCAACACTTACGTAAGTAGAAAAGCTCATGTCACGTAATTATTAGTAGACTAGCCTAGAACTTTAATTTTCTCTCATGCATCTAATAAAGTCTTCGATGTTGCTAAGTGAGCATGCTGGTAAACATTGTGAAACTCCTCGAACACTCTTCTGCCTTCACATTTATAACAGGATTGTTATGGGACAGCTGACACTTGATGTGAAATAAATGAAAAATATGAACACGCTATCTGTACTTAGTTAACCTATGTAATTAATACAATTGTCAGAATGTAAATTGGGAAAATGACAGCAGGGAAACACCAACTCTAATTAAATTTTCTGAAGATCCACATCGCGTGCACGTGAAGCAAGAATATTCAACTTTGAAACATTTGAACTATTTACAGAGTTCAGCAGGACGATACTTCCCTCTGACCACAATTCCGCTAGTATTTAGTTAGACTGATGTATGAGTAATGCTGAAAATGTGGAGGACGAAAACAAATATCGAGACATATTAAAGATGCTAAGAGAGAGAAATAATGTAAGCCTTTCATTTTGTGAGTTAAATAAATCACCTTGACGTAGTTCAAAACGTGCTAAGACAGTGCATCGAGTAAGTTTTATTTATTCTAATTTTAGGACATGTTTAATCACAAAATAAAAGGTACTAACACGTATACGTATCTAAATAATTGTGTGAAACGTGAGAGAGCGACAATGACATGACACGAAACTTATGGCCGAATAAAGGATATCGGTTTGTTTGTAATGAAACAATTTTATCTTTCTAGCCTCAGATCACCAGAAAAATTTCGGTAGTTCTTCAATACGTCGATAAGGTATTTCAAAATCATATGCTTTATTCACTTTAATATTTTTACAAGTTTCTCAATAGTTTCAATAGTGTTTCTAACTATTGCCGGCTCGTGACGCACACCCTACAGCCAGCCGCATGAAACAGATGAATTAGATGATTCACTTGGCACAGTGTATACATTAATAGCTTTTATAACTCTATATTATCAGTTGTGGGCCAGAACATAAAAATTGTTTTATTTTCATATTTAAATAGTCCAAGCTAAACTGGGCACTACGCGAATTTAATACAAAGGACTACAATATATAATATATTATACTCGTTACCTCTATCCTTCACAACTTGAAAAACTAAATTCGGCGATGACACAGATAATTGTGGTTCTTAAGACTAGATCTACACGACACGTTGTATCCTGACATAGTCTGTGAAACGTACATCAGATAATTAGAAGGTTAATGTTCCTCTATCACAAGAACACTCTCTGTTGCGTTATTTTGTTTGATGAAGCGACATTTTATATACAAGGAAAGTCAACAGACGTAACTCGATAGATGAGAGAACACCCACACGAGCGAAACGTGACAACGGTCAGTGCTTGGTGCACTGTTTTACAACAGCCAATTTTTGTTTCTTTTCTCCCTGAAGAAAAGAGTCATTGGACTTAATATACCTGTACATAGCAATAAATGTTTTCCTCGCAAATTGGATATTAGTTCTTCTACCCAGTCTGACTATTTGTGTCCGTTAAGTGCCAGATGGTATCTAACTAAACCACTGGGTTGGTTATGTTGAATTCTTTCACTATAAAGTTAATTAAGGTTTACGACCCAGACACATGGTCAAGTTGAATTTGTCAGTTATAATAACCGAGTCAGAGGGAAATACTGGCATAGGTCTATCTATACCATGTGTTATGATAGTTAGTTTGTTCCCCGATAGATGTATAGTGCTAGAGAGGTATATGTAATTTCATCGTGCATTAAGTGGGGCTAAATCAAAACCAACTTGTGCTTTACGAAATATTTCTCTATCCCTTTTTATTCCGTTTAAAATTTGTTAAGTTTTAAAACGTGTATATATCAATCGTACAGATCCAGGTCCGGCCTGGCCAGGTTGTTAAAGCACTCGACTCGTACGTAATCCGAGGGTCACGGGGTCTAATTCCCGTCACACCAAACACGTTCTCTCTTTCAGCCGTGGTGGTCAATCCAACTATTCATCGGTAAAAGAGTCGCCCAAGAGTTGGCTGTGGGTGATGATGACTAACTTGCCTTCCCTTTTGTCTTACACTGCTAAATTAGGGATGGCTAACGCAGATAGCGCGCGCTCATGTAGCCTTGCGCGAAATTCAAAACAAACCAAAACGTACAGAACCATTATTTCTATTACTTGCAAATTCAGTCTTTGAAACGTCGAGACTGGAAGTATTCTAAGTGGAAAAAGAGGCGAATGTTAATTCTATATAGTAGTTAAGAATAAATAAACTGCAGGTTTGGTAATAACTGGTTAAGCGGTTCGCCAGTTATAGACGAGCACACACACACACATATCCGTCAAGTAACTGTTTACATTAACACACGTATTTCTTAGGAGTATAAAGACTTTAATTTTAAATTGAATTTAAATTGTCAAATGTACGTCCATTAAAAAGTCATTCCATTGTTCAACCGATGTCGTTATGTTCGATAAGCGTAACCAAATCGATTTCAGTTTGATCGTAATATTTGCCCCCCAGTGGCTCAGCGGTATGTCTGCGGACTTACAGGCTAAAATCCGGGTTTCAATACCCGTGGTGGGCAGAGCACAGATAGCCCATTGTGTAGCTTTGTGCTTAATTAAAAACAACAACAACATCGTAATATTTCTCTAATAAAAGTTATTTTTTCGTTTTGCTAGTTCAGTTCCCAAAAGTAGCACGTGGTTTCTTTGCACGTGTTTTTTTTGTTCATTTTTATCAAGTGATAAGCTTGGCATACTTAACAACAAAGTGTATATTTCCTCGTGTGTTTCATATCATATCACGTGGTATTAGTCTCAATATATTTCCTTGTGTGTTTTAATCTCAGATCAAAAGTGGATCTCGAATGCAAGATGTGCAATTATTATGTTTGTGTTCGTTTGGTCTGGTTTCAGAACACACTGTTAACTGTTAACTATTAATATTAATTATAATATATATATATATATATGAAGAGCAAGATTTATTTAAATATATTTCATAGAAAATGTCTACCATTACACGTTAAAATTCTCAGTGGGACTTCTCTCTTGATGAGATTCTATTCATAAAATATTAAAATCATTTGCTTGGAATTGATGAGAAAATATAATTATTAATCAGATTTTTGTGAACGAATTTTAACAATTTATGTGATTCATCAGTGATATGGTTAAAATAAAATTGATTGTTTGCTAGAGGCCTGGCATGGCCAAGCGCGTAAGGCGTGCGACTCCTTAATCTGAGGGTCGCTAGTTCACGCCTACGTCGCGCTAAACATGCTCGCCCTCCCAGCCGTGGGTGTGTATAATATGACGGTCAATCCCATTATTCGTTGGTAAAAGAGTAGCCCAAGAGTTGGCGGTGGGTGGTGATGACTAGCTGCCTTCCCTCTGGTCTTACACTGCTAAATTAGGGACGGCTAGCACAGATAGCCCTCGAGTAGCTTTGTGCGAAATTCCAAAACAAACTTGTTCGCTGGATTGTTTATCGTAAGTAAATTAAACAGTTTCCGAACAAACTGTTTCTTTTGTGTGTGTGTGTTAAGCACAAAGCTAGAAAATATGCTATCTGTATCGAAACACGAATTTAGCGTTATAAGATCACAGATTTCAAGTTCTACAAGGGATCTTCAAACTTATAACAAAAATTAGGACATTATTTTTGAATATCCAAGGTTTGGTAATAAATTTTCTAACTTGCAGAAGTTCTTAATAATTATAGTGTTCAGAAATATATTTTATAACAGCGATAATGTGGATTATACAAGATGGTGGAAGGTGTATTATACGGTTATAATCCATTTATGAAAGATCCTTACAGTGTCGAATGTCATATTCATGCTTATTTAATAAATTTGTTGAAACGGTGTTGTTGTTGGTCAAAGACAGTAAGTGAAACATTGTTCTTTCAACAACAGTCTGTTTCTTGTATTATTGGGTGTGTTTTTTTCGTTTCTCGAATTTTGGGTAAAGCTACACGAGGTCTATATACGCTAGCCGTCTCTAATTTTGCAGTTTAAGACTAGAGGGAATGCAGTTAGTCGTCACCACCCACCGCCAACTCTTGGGCTACTCTCTTACCAAGAATAGTGGGATTAACCGTAACATTATCACAAATCTACGGCTGAAAGAGCGAGAATGTTTGGTGCGACGGAGATTCCAACCCACGACCCTCAGATTACGAGTCACGTTCCTTAACCACTTGGCCACTTCAGTCCTCGTATTATTCAGATCAAGAGATTTGGCCAGTAAATACAACAACAACAAAATTCTGAAGAAACTTTGGTTAAAAATGTAAAAGTAAATAATAATTATATCCTCAAGTACCCTAAGAGTACGCTAAGTGCTTGGATGTGAATGTATCCTTTAACAGATGATGGTTACAGGATGGATAGTTAATTAAATAGTATTTTATTTATCACTAATGAAACTGTAATCAATACTCATCATCCTGAACAGCCGCTAGATGGAAACAAAATCAAACAACACTATTACATCAGTTCTGAACTTTTTTAAACGAGTTAAGATGTTACAGAATGATAAAAATCTTGGTCCAGATAATATTTGCTCAATGGTTTTAAAAGAGGCTAATGATTACATATGTGAACCATTTGCTATTATTTTTTTTTACAGAGAGCCAGGAAATTGGAAAGTGGCTGATGTAACTTCCCTTTTCAAAAAAAGGTGATAAAAATATGTCAAGCTATATTAGGTTTATTGGTCTTACATCAACAGTTTCAAAGTTTTTGAAAGTCTGATAAAGTATACCAAAGATGTTTAAAAAAGTTTATAATTCTGTTAGATAGCCAACATGGGTTCACTAAGAAAAATGCTGTTCTACAATATTTTGACATTATTTTAAGAGGATACCCCTATCTTGGCTTGTAGTTGATGTTTCTCTATTTTTTAGAAAACATTTGACAAAGTGCCACGTAAAAGGATTTAAAACATCATTCATATAGGTGTATAAGATAGGTTGGTTGATTGGATAAAAACTGGCTAGATAGATAAAAGCACAACGAAATCATAATTGGAGGTCACTCAAACTGAATTTTTGTCACGAATAAAATGTCTAGGTATTAAAACTTAGCTTTTTTGATATAAATTAGAGATATATGCGAGGGAATGATAAATACATTATTTAAATTTGCTGAAGATATTCAAGGTTTGATTGTTTTCGGATGTCAGGAGGACATTGAAATGGTCCATGTAAGGGATACTAGGATAATAATTGGACTAGAAAGTTATCGTAAGAGAAGGTAAGACCTACAAAGCTACATTCGTTTGAATTTAGTTAGTGGTTACCTAATGAAGTGTTTAAGAATGTTAAGATAATTGTTAGTGTTGTTGTATCCTTTCTTTTACATTTAATGGTGGCAGTGGTAAAAATAAATGACACAATACAAACTTTGGTAGAAGCCATCTTAAGCTAATAAGTCTTAAATTCCTTAGAAGGTGGTTATTTCTAAAACAGATTACCTTTGGATGTAGTTAATGCAGTTAATTTAAGAAAATTTAAATAATTTGAATAATAAGAGTTAATTCTGAGTTTTTGATTAGGTTTAGTTTAAGATAGGATAGTCTAGAAGGACCAAAGTATCCATTCTTGTCCTTGACATGATATATTCGGGAAGATTCTTTACTGATGACGGAAATGTGGTTTCATAAAAATACGTGATTAACCCAGTACTTAAATACCCAAGAAATATTATTGGACATCCCAAAGATGTCTAAAGAGACAATCCTTGGCAAAAAACGCTTTTCACACTATTACACTACCTTTAATAGTTTACACTTTTGAAATATCGTAAAGAGTTAGTTCTGTACCATGAAGCTTTCTCCACATGCTATTACACAAATGTAACCTTTCAGATCTCACCATAATGCCTCTAACTAATGTCTATCCATAGACAAGAAGAAATGAACACACAATGACATACTCTCATGTTTCTCTCTATCTTTTGGGAATGGTTATTAGTTGATATAATGTGTATACGAATATTTTTAGAAACAAGTCAATTAGACATAGTCCAATGTTTGTTTTACTTGAAAACCCTGCTTAACTGTTATTTCGATGACCACCCCTAGGTCCGGCATGGTCAGGTTGGTTTAAGGCGCTAGACTCGCAGTCTGGAAGTGACGGGTTCGAATACCCGTCACATCAAACATGTTTGCCCTTTCAACCGTGAGGGCTTTATAAAATTACGGTCCATTTCACTATTCGTTGGTAAAATAATAGCCCAAGAGTTGGCGATGGGTGGTGATGACCAGATGTCTTCCCTATATCTTACACTGCTAAATTCGGGATGGCGAGCGCTGAGAGCCTTCGTTTAGCTTCGCAGGAAATTCAAAATGTTTGTTTTGGAATTTCACACAAAGGTACTCGAGGGCTATCTGTGGTCTGCCCACCACGGGTATCGAAACCCGGATTTTAGCGTGTAAGTCCGCAGACATACCGCTGAGCCACAGGGGGGCAACATGTATCAACTTTGAATATAAATAAAATAAACAAATTAGATAACATCAATGCCGTTATATTGCTATCCATTACTATTTACTTTGAAATTCGAAAATATATTTATCTTCACTCATTGTCTTCCAGAAAAGACGTATCTACATTTATAATACTCTAGTCGTGTAGTTTCGTAACTTGGTAATAATAGTAGCATTGAAATGCTCTCTGCCTCGGATATAAACTTTTATTGAATAATAATGGAGCATATTTGAGAAAGCTTTGTTAATGTACAAGGAAGAACACAATGGGATTTTCTTGATTTTTAGATTTTAATCAAGTATAAGAGTGATTGGAGATATTGATTCCAGTAAGAGAAATACGTATCCACTAGTAATTCAATTTTCCGATGCATGAAAGTTAATGCATTCTAGATTTTTCATTACATTAAAAGTTTTCTAAAGCACTAACAATTTTTCTTTCTTAAAAACCTTTCGCTCAACCAGAGACTTTCTTTATAATCCTATTTCCCTAAGACTTTTATTGTTTATATAAACGATTCCAAAATTAGAATCATGCAACATCAGACAGATAAAAATTCTGTCTTGAGCTAAGACAGCTAATATAAACCCTGTTACAAATCTTAGTGGGCCATGTGTGCGTAATAAAAAGAGCCTTTGACAGTGTGTTTTTTCACTACTGCTGCTATAAAAAACCTTGAACGGTCTTTCGTTTAATTTCAGAGAAGTCTGGAACCTGAAGGACGAATATGAAATTATGGGTCAAAACGTACGATGGAAAATGATATATAAATCTTAAAGAACATAAGAACTTAGGCGTAAAACAGTTACTGCTGTCTTCTTAGATAAAGTATGTTTTTTCACAATGTAAAAACAATAGATTAAGTTTGAAAATTCTCATTAATGTTCGAAATTAATTGTCAGTACTACAATATATTATTCTGCACTTTATCACTACTACTCGCAAAATTTTCCCCTAATTCAGAAACAAAACTAGTGAGTTTAAAACTGGAGGTTTAATGTAATTGTAGGTTTAGCTGAAAGCTACGAAAACGTGAGCAGACTGCTATTTTGACGTTTTTAATATCTAAAGTATTTTTGGGGTTTATATCGTTTGAGACCACTGAATGGTTTACAGATGTGAGACATCTTGTGTTTGTTTCATGTGCAAAACAATAAATAAATAAAATATTAAAATAAATAAAATCACGTGTTATATTGTTAACAATCAAAAGTTTTATTGAAAGCAATAAGTATAACTTGCATAATATATTTAAGAATGAAAATTATTAGAGAAACGTCACTCACGTTACGTAAATTGAGATCACCAATGTAATCAAAACTAATGTACCAAACCTAACACATGTGAAAAATTCAAAACCCAATAGGTGTTTAAATATTTGGTTTGTTTTCTTAATTTCGTTCAAAGCCACAATAGGGCTTAACGCTAACTGTCCCTAATTTAGTAGTGTAAGACTAGAGGGAAGGCAGCTAGTTACCACCACCCACCGCCAACTTTTGGGCTACTCTTTTACCAACGAATAGTGGTATTGACCATCACATAGTAACGACCCCACGGTTAAAAAGACGAGCGTATTTGGAGTGACGGTGATTTGAACCATAACGAACCTAGTGACTTAACCACATGGCCATGTCGGGCCAAACACGCCACCTATAAGCTTATATTCATTTATAAGCAATATATTAATCCCTGTATCTTTATTATTGTTATTAAGAAAGATAATGAAATACCATTTTATGTAACACAGTACTAGTGTTTGTGGGTTAAAAGGGCTACTACATTCGTCATGGGTGCAGTTTTTAAAAAAAGGAAAACATATATTAGAACTTAATTATATTTCTGATTAGGGTAAAGTACTTAACATCATATTGATCAATACAAACTGATCAGTTTATTTCATTGATTAATAATATAGTTACCAAAGATGTCTGTGTTGAAAGCTGGACAACTGTTTAGTGTTGGTTTAAAAGATCTAATGGTTAAAATTAGATTTATTTATTCCACGTTAAAGATACAGAATAAGAAACGTGAAATGGAGCTACAACTATAAACTCATGACGTCATGAAACATTAACTATTAAATATCTCTTTCATTCAACATGAACATAAAAATGCCGAGCTATTGAATGACATTAAATTATCGGTATATTCGTGAAATAAATCACCCAAAGGATTTTACTGAGGTAGAAAATATATTCGTATAACTTACAAAACAGTATCTTTCACGCGGTTATATCGCAAAATATTGCCTGTACACAATATTTCACGCGAAATCGACACTTTTCTGTCCACAAGTATGGAGGACAATTTGTTTCTTTCATTGAAACTTTAGATGAAGTGGATGCAGTAGGTTCGACATCTTTAGTGCATTGTAATTGTCTGTTCAAACGTAGATGGCGTTTTAATTTCTTTTAGAAGGCGGAGTTTTCCGGAATAATCTAACACTATTGGCTAATACTAATATTACGTATTTTTACTAGAGGTACTTTATTTAGTACCGTTTCAAGTTTTCTATTTTTTGCTGTCTTTCAATGAATACTACATATCAAGCTTTACTTACTATTGTTCTAACGCTGTGAAATTAACACGTCGTTACAATTGCATAGTAAACAAAATTTAATCACCATAACAAAACTTAGAAATAAATTCAACGTAGTTGATAATAGAGTATGTGCCCAAGACTTTACATCAATATTATTAACAAATTTACTTTAAAAATTAGTAAATAAATATTAATGAAATCAGCAAAACAAATTTCTAATTACAAAAAAATTATATATTGCAAATACAATAATCCAATAATAATTTTTATATTAATACCGAGTAACAACCGGTAATTACATACCTTTCAACACCCATCCAATACCTCTGTCTCTCTTAGTGAACCTGACGGCAGGGCATTTATTCACTGAGCAGATTACAAGAGTACAACCTCAAGTGATTATAAATTTATATAATATTTTGTTACATTAATAGTGTCTGTATATCGCCACTAGGGTGTTAGTTTCATCGTTCAAATATACATACTTAAAATACAAATTATTATGAAGAGAGTTTTTATTTTAATGTAATTATACAGTCATCAATAAACTAAACGATGGAAGGAAATAACAAATGAATGTGAGGCCTAAATTGACACCATTACAAAATTTAAACAATTGTTAGACAGTAGAATATAATAGTCAAAAGTTTTCGTAGCATACATGACATGCCAGTGACATCATAATCGTTTTACCACTATATTATTCTCAATGTAGTATTCCACAATGTTAATGAAGTGCCACGTGCTAGCCAAATGATCGACACTGTAATAATATCAGGTTTTGCTGGTAGAAAACAACCATTCGTTGATTTATTTCCATTAATACAGAGACTTTAATTTTTTAATGTCATCAAACGTCAACACCTCAGATCTCACCTTCTGCAATGTTTGCAAGAGTTTAATGTTTTCATTTTTCTGTTAATAAATATAACTAGGATTGTACAATGAGAAACATTGAAAAAAAAACAATTTTATATTTCTGTTTTGAAGGGCCTTTTTAGTTGTTTTGATAGAGTGAATCTTTGGCTTTATATCCCATGTAGATGCCAATGGTTAGGATGACATTACATAGAAACAAGATTAAAATACTTGTGCCATTAGCAAGAACGACCACACTGTCAGCTTCGATACCTTCTGTTACAACGATAAAAAAGCCTTCATCTTTAACTATACTAGAATGTACTTAGCAAGTGACCTATGCTTTTCTAGTTTTTGTTATTTGACAAAAAACTAATATTTCGTTTACACACTCATTATTCCTATTGTTATCAAAAACATCTTTCCCCCGAATTCTTTATTAGTGAAACATAATAGCTATAACAGACAACACAAACGTCCGTCGTAATGGTACTGGATGGTCTAATAAGAGAAGCAAATATCTTGCTTACACTGTGAATTGTGCCAACTTAAGGTCATGACAAATGACATAATGCCACTGTCGCTGACGGAGATAGCTTCTGTGGGACATGGCTGTGAGGTCTCAAAAGAAACGTATGGTTTTACGCGAAAGGAACATAATAACTAATAATGACTTTCAGAAAATAGAATCAAGGCTAGATGTCGAAGATGTAAATGAAATTATCAGACTCTGTTAAGTAAAATATTTCAGTATTAAGTTTACTGTACATATAATGAAGTATAGAAACGTATAGAGAGAGACAGAAATAAAGAACTTTAACTTATTGACATTTATTTAGTATGACAGGTGGATGGGATAGTTTGTGGGATAAATAATTAGATCACAGGATAGAGGAAAAATTCAACCGTTAGAACGAGTGATATAGTAAATAGTGCTATCAGCGACGTAGTATTGGTTGTCCACATAAGGGCTAATGACATATAGAATGATTTGTAGTGCACGTAGGGGTTAATGACGTAAAGAAGGATAAGGTCTTTGTAGTGCACATAGGGGTTAATGATGTAGTGAAAGATAGGCCATAGGAGCTTATCTTTGAATATAATGTATTGAAAAAGAAATTCGAAAGAAATATCTGAAACACCTTCTGTCAAAGATACTGCCAAGATTTAGCTGTGGATGAGATAGTATCAAACGCAGAACACTATGGCTGATTATTAGGCTTAAATTGATATGTAAGAAGTAGCAGATTGATAGAGATGGCAAAATGGAGACGTTTATAACAAGAGTTTACACTTAAATAGGGATTAACTGCGTGCAAGGGGTGTAACTTTATGGCTGTGACTAACCAATGATGACGGCGAGGATAAACCAGGTGCAGATAACATAAGATATAAAAGTTATGTGACGTCATGACAAGCAGAAATATAGTTTTACAGGGTAGTTTACTTTGCGATAAATATATTTATGGAAATATAAGAAATAAAATATATCTCCTAGTAGAAAAAGGTTTTTTTTAATGTAATAGAGATAACTGAAAGTTGTTAAATATAGACAATTCTGTAAAGAGAAATGTCTTTGAAATCTAGAGATACAGGATAGGAAAGCTAGAGAACTTGGGGAGAATTTTTTTGAAATGTCATCTGTTAATGACATAATAAATATAGAGGAGTTAAAATCAGGTACATAGACAAGGAAATATGACAGTCCAGTCCCGAGGAGTACATGGTTTTAAAACACAGTCTAGGATTGTAATTCACTAACTGGTTAGGAATGCCAGTAAAAACAACCCTATTTTAGATTTATTGTGGACTTAACTTCTGATATAAAATGTTTGAAATGATGGAGACCAGGGATATCTAGCTAGAAGTGATCATTATTCAATTCGGTTCGATGTTTTTCTGCACACGGAGATCAGGTATGATGAGATTTTGGTTACAAGTTTCGTAAAAGCAAATGTTTAAAAAAACGTGAAAAGAATCATCTGATGCGAAAGCGGAAATTGAATCAATTGGAAGTAATAATAAAAAGTGAAAGAAATACATATTTAGGGCAGGGATGTTCTCAAAAGGAAAAAAGAAAGTAATTGCAGGTTAATAAAAAGGTTGACTCTCAAAGCGTGTAAAGAACAAAAATAATAAATTGCTACAAATTTAAAACTTATAAATTGATTATTGTGTCTTTAGAGATGGATGAACAAAAGTGTTTTTTTTTTTGTCAAAACAAAATCGAAAAGGATTTATAGAAAACATTGGTTGAAAATGTAAAAATTAATAATATTTAGCTTAAGTCCCTTGAGTGATGTGAAAGATAGATGGATAATTATCACATGCTTGGATCATTATATTTTACCTTTTCCTTTTATATTATCTAATAAATATGAAGTATATTTTTCGTTCTGAGCAGTTCCCATGGAGACACAAGATTGAATAAGATTATCAGATTATTTTATACTTTGTTAAAACTTGGAAAGTTTACAGAATGCTAAGACATCTAGATAGCATAATATTTCCCAAATGGACTGGATACGTAAATATCTTTCTGTTATTTTATGAAAGTCATTGAATAGTAAACAGGTACCAAACGATTAGAAATCAACGAGTGATATTTCTTTTAAAAAATGAGATGATAAATTATATTTCGGTTATTATTGACTTATTAGGCTTACATCAGTGTTGTGTAATTTTTTGATTGTTTGACAAATTGTGTTTTATAAAACTATTTAACAAACTTAACATGTTGTTGAATAGTTAAAATAGTTGACACTAGGGGAAAATCTTGCCTTAGTGATCTTATCTGGGAAGAGAAGAATTTAACATATTAAAATAAACTTTAGGGTAAAAAGGTTATCATAGGAAAACATAATTTATTTTGTGGGAAGACAAGAGTTAGAAGGGACACAATTTTGGTGTCTAAGATCGTCAGAGAAATAAAGGTTGTTAACGCATCATTATTGTTTCGAACTTAGTGAGGAGAACGGTAGGACTAGAGGACAAACGTATAAATATTTGGATGATGGGCATTATCTTCACCTGATATTTTTTATTTCTAAGAGGACAGTTTGTTTTTGGATTGGCTACTTTCAGATGTTTTAAGTTCAAGGATCTTTAGGTAAATGGCTAATAATATTTTAAAATTTTGTTCAGTGGAGAAACGGTCAAGATAAACCAATAGTTCCCTTCTAGTTCTAAAATATTATAATATAATCATAGGTTTAAAACAAGCAAACATTGGAGATTATTTTTTAGAGATTTCTGCTTTTTATATTCCTTGGAAAAGTGTAGACTTTGGTAATGGAAAAAAGAGCAATACAGTTTTTAGTATGGTAGTCACACATTAAAGTTCTTTGTTTTTACATTTTATATATTAATCTTATCACTACAAAATTATTCAAACATTTTCATATTCATATATCACAATTAACAGCCAGGCAGTAAACTGTCACACTTAACAACAAGGTAGTAAACTGTCACCCATAACAACCAAGCAGTAAACCGTCACACTTCACAGCCAGGCAGTAAACTGTCACAAATAACAGTCAGAAAGTAAACTTTCACACTTAACAGCAAGGAAGTAATATGTCACACATAAAAGCCAGGTAGTAAGCTGTAACACTTAAAATAAAGCAGTAAACTGACACACTTAACAGCCAGGCAGTAAATTGTCACATATAAAACCAAGAAGTAAACTGTCACACTTAACAGCCAGGTAGTAAACTGTCACATATAAAACCAAGAAGTAAACTGTCACACTTAACAGCCAGGTAGTAAACTGTCACATATGACAACCAGGCAGTAAACTATCACACTTAACAGCCAGGCAGTAAACTGTCACACTTAACAGCCAGGCAGTAAACTGTCACACTTAACAGTGAGGTAGTAAACTGTCACTCTTAATAGCCAGGCAGTAAATTGTTATACTTAACAGCCAGACAGTAAACTGTTACACTTAACAATCAGGCAGTAAACTGTCACAAATAACAGCCAGGAAGTAAATTGTCACATTTAAAAACCAGGAAAAAAACTGTCACACATAAAACCAGGTAGTAAACTGTCACACTTAACAGCCAGGCAGTAAACTTTCACACTTAACAACCAGGCTGTAAACTGTCACATTTCGCAATCAATTAGTCAACTGTCATATTTTAAAACCAGACAGTAAACTGTCACTCTTAACAGCCAGGAAGTAAACTGTCACTCTTAGCAGCCAGGCAGTAAACTGTCACATGTAACATACAGGTGGTAAATTGTCACAAATAACAGCCAGGCAGTAAATTGTTACACATAACAGCAAGATAGTAAACTGTCATACTGAAAAACCATTCATTAAACTGTCACACTTAACAGCCAGGTAGTAAACTGTCAGATTTAACAGTCAGGCAGTAAACTGTCAAACGTAACAACCAGGCTGTAAACTGTCACACTTGAAAACCAACAGCAAATTGTCACACCTAACAACCAGGCAGTAAAGTTTCACAATTAACAACCAAGCAGTAAATTGTCACACTTAACAGCCAGGCAGTAAACTGTCACACTTAAAAGCAAAGCAGTAAACTGTCACACTTAAAAACAAGGCAGTAAATTGTCACACTTAACAACCAAGTAGTAAACTGTCACACACAAAACCAGGTAGTAAACTGTCACATTTAAAAGCCAGGCAGTAATCTGTCACTCTTAAAAGCCAGGTAGCAAACTGTCACACTAAACAACCAGGCAGTAAACTGTCACACTTAACAACCACGCAGTAAACTGTTATACTTAATTGTGAGGCAGTAAACTTTCACACTTAACAGCCAGGCAGTAAACTTTCACACTTAACAGCCAGGCAGTAAACTGTCACGCTTAACAACCAGGCAGTAAACTGTCACTCTTAAGAGCCAGGCAATAAATTGTCACATGTAACAACCAGGCAGTAAACTCTCTCTCTTAACAGCCAGGCAGTAAACTCTCGCATTTAACAATTAGGCAGTAAACTGTCACTTTTAACAGCCAGGCAGTAAACTGTTACATTTAACAACCAGGCAGTAAATTGTTACATTTAACAACCAGGCAGTAAACCTTCACACTTAACAACCAGGCAGTAAACTATCACACATAACAACCAAGAAATAAACTGTCACACTTATCAACACAGTAATTCATTCATTTAGTAACTTTGTGTTTTTTTCTGTTCTACACTCATAAACTAGTTTGATTTCACTATAATTATTTAACAATAGTGTTTTAATTATCAGTGTAAAGAGGAAGTAAGTGGGACATATCCAGAGGCCTTTTTTTAATTTATACGCCCATCTTTACTTTGACTGAATATTTTCTGATGTTGTACGATAACCATAGTGATGAGGTGGTAGATAAAGTGATTTGTCATGTCAAATGTCAAAGTTAGGCAATTTTATGCCAATTTTAACGACCTCTTTGAAGTTCTTCTATTAAAGGATTGTGAAATAATTACGGTAATTTAAGAAAACATCATTTTGGAATAACATAAATATTTAAAATGTTGAAATTTAGTATTATGTGTTCATTTTTGACTTCCACGAAGTTACAAAGAACATGATTTTTGACTTCCATAAATCTAAAGTTATTAACAACATGCTGATTTTTGACTTCCTCACATCTAAAGTTAAAACAAGATATTGATTTTTGACTTCCACTAGTCTAATGTTACAAACAATAACTGTGACACTGTATGTTTCCAATTCAACTGTCAATAAATGCCTTTTTAACCCGATGGCGTTAACAATGAAACCTGAAGTGTCACGAACAAATTATTTTACATGAAAAATGTTAACATTTATCGCTTTTCTATTTACAATCTATGTTTCTAGAACAATTGTTAGAACAATGTTACAGTTAAATTTTGTCCTGTCTTTGTAATTATTTCTCACACTTCTTTGAATTCCCATGATTTCGATTTATAAACCAACGCTTCAATTTTCCTTTCTATGAGGAACTAGAAATTGACATAGTTTACACGTGTTGACAACACTTATTCAATCTAGATGGAATGAGACTGTTGTCTCTCCATTTTCACGGAATGTCTTGTCGGTTATATAGAGCGAGTTAACTTGCTATTTTCTGTTAAAATATGTTCTCCATCTTTTTATGGTTGACATAGATTTCACTTGGTAGGTAAGACTCATTGCTATTTTCTGTTAAAATTTGTTCTCCATCTCTTCATGATGGACATAAATTTCACTTTGTAGATAAGACTCATTAATATTTTTATTGGACTGTGTTTTTCATCGCAAACAAAGGTCTCGCTTTATACATAAGATTGGGATTTTCTAGTCCATCGCTGTTTTAAACTTTCTGTCTTGAAAGCTATTTATTCCATTTCCATAGGTAGCGAAAAACTGCTTATTCTATTTTTTGACGTCACAGCTCTATTTCCCAATGCTCCAACCTCAGAAACCCTCAACATCACCATACAACGACTGCTGAATGACAACTCTCTTCCACACAGAACAGATATGAGAACAGACGCCATAATGGAAGTAACAGCCATTAGCCTTCAATCAACCTATTTCCAATACAACGAGAAATTCTACAAACAAACTGATGGTGTAGCCATGGGATCACCAGTCTCTCCAATCCTGGCAGACATTTTCATGGAAGGCTTTGAAGAAAGAACCCTTTCATCAACACTGATAAAACCAAGTTTATACAGATGTTATGTCGACGACACCTTCGCTATTTGGCTCCACAGTCGTGAAAACTTACCAGACTTTTCAGAATATTTCAATTTCGAAGACAAAATAATCCAATTCACTATGGAAATAGATGAACAGAACAGTCTGTCGTTTTTTGACGTACTCATCGGTAAAAAAGCAAGACAAATAGCCACGACTGTATACAAAAAACCCACTCACGTTAACAGATACCTACACTTCCATTTCTATCATTCAACGTCGATAAAACGTGGTATAATCCAATGCCTAAACAAAAAGCAGAAAACAATTGTGATAAGACATTCATCAAAACAGAATGCCAAAAGATCATAGAGAATTTTAAACAGAATGGTTACATCTGCTTCTTCATCAAAGACTCCTTGAAGAAGACCACAAAGCAAAGATCAGGAAGTTACCACCAGCACCACTATTTAATTACCATACCTACAACATTTCAGTGAAAAACTCAAACGCATAGCCAAAGAATTCAATGTAGAAGTCTGGTGAAAATCCTACAACACCTTAAGGTCCATTGTGGTAAAAAAACAAACAGCAACCTACCAATGAGAATCTCAAAACCATCGTCTGTGAAATTCCGTGTTCCTGGAACGATACATAAATTGGAGAAACAGGAAGAAAACTCGTGACAAGAATAAAAGAACATAAACACAGTACAAGATTCATGAAAACACAAAATTCAACCAATGCAGAGCACGTGATGTCAACTGGACACAGAATAAACTGTGAGAAAACTAGAATCATCGAAATACACAAAATCTGGAAGAAAAGAAAAATCAGAGAATCATTTTATATTAACACTATTAAACCTTCACTAAACAGAGATTCTGAATTGAAAGTGAGTGACCTGTGGCTGCCATTGGTGGAATCTACATGAAATCTCTCCTCCAATCAGAAATAGTGATAATCATAACACGCTCTCCACAATCCACCAGGACACTGTAAAAGACCGACAACACCTACACACACACTAACTTGAAGACGAAAGGCAGAAGACTTTCGAAACGTCGTTCTCTACACTTGTGTCTCCACAACAGGCAGTTGCCGCCTATTCTATAAAGTTTCATCACAACTTAATCTAATTTTATTTTCCTTCGGATGTACTTATTTTTAACAATATTATTACATGCATGGTGTTGCTTTTTTTTTTCGAAAAAAACTATGATATGTCCTGACCATAACTCTAACTGTGGCGACATATCCTGTCAAATGGTGGGGAGTTTGTAGGAAACCAAATATATATATTTCCTAAACATGGCGCCATGTCTCGTATCTGCAGCGACACTCAACCTCGTAATCATATGCAAATCGTTCTTATAAAACACGGTTGATATTTGAGGTCTTGATATAAGAGCAGTTTCTAATAATGTAAAAAAGAAAAATAGAAACATAGTACACGTATAACCTTTTTAAAGATAGCCCAGAAATGTACATGAAAGAAGAACGAATTAAACATTAATTTATTTTGTCAAACGAATAACTTTTACCTATCTTACTTTCCTGTTAGTAATATCTCATAAGTTGTTGGTTTTTTATATTTTATTTTCTCAATAATGACTTGTGTCGACATGTCGCTTACGGTTGATATTCAAACAAACTAACTAATCTCTAACTCAGGCAGCTTTCATGTAAAATCGTAAGCTGGTTGAAGGATATTTCCGATCGCCATCTCCACGTGAAATATTTTATCAGAAGTTTGTTAATACTGTTTGTTTGTTTTCGAATTTCTCACAAAGCTACTCGAGGGCTATCTGTGCTAACCGTCCCTAATTTAGCAGTGTAGCACTAGAGGGAAGGCAGCTAGTCATCACCACCCACCGCCAACTCTTGGGCTACTCTTTTACCAACGAATAGTGGGATTGACCGTCACATTATACGCCCCCACGGTTAACACAACGTAAGGAATTTATTTTCCTCAAAATATAACTTTTATAAAAATCAGTCTTTTTTATAACTTTCGAATTAGCTAATGTTTTAAAATGTATTGTAAATAAATTTGAGAAAAACGTGTTATTTTACAAGAACAAAAACTCTTTGCGATATGTTTTTAAGTTTACTAATAATTTCAGTAATTCTTGTGAATTATAGTAAATGCTATCATAATACCAATTTACTACTAACATCCAGATAACTATCGGTACATATTTATTATATGACTTCTTCTAACATTTTCAATCTCTATTGTTCCCCAGTGGCTCAGCGATATGTCTGCGAACTTACAACGCTGAAATCCGGGTTTCGATACCCGTGGTGGACAGAGCACAGATAGCCAATTGTGTAGCTTAGTGCTTAATTCAAAACAACAACAACATTCTATATTCTAGTGCAAAGTTTCAAAGTTTTTAAAGCCCTGGTCTCACTTCTGTTTCTCTTCACTTTCTATAAAATTATCACAGATGAAACATTTTTCGTCAGTTTCTTGTGAAATAATAGCTATTGAAAATATATTAGAGTTTGCGAGGTCACTTTACTGGTTTCTAGATTTATTGTTTGTTTATAATTTCTTATTTAATCGTATTAATTTCTGAAATAAAATCAGTAAAATACATATATATTAGTTTAATTTTCTAGAAGCGCGTCTTCAAAACGAGTGTATACAGTAAAAATGTAAAATAGGTACACAGTAAATTTCTTATATTTTTAGAATAATGATTAAACATTTCAGTAAAAGATATTTTGGATATGACGTAAGTAATAGCGTTAAGTTGAACACTAATAATTTATTATAAATTCAAATATTAATGAACAGGATAGAATTGTTTTTCTTAACAATTATTAATGGTCTAGTTGTGTCTATAGATCTCACGGTAGAACAGTAGTAACTCTAAAGACTTAAAATGCTCAAGTTCGAGGTTCGATTCCTGTGGAATGCAGCCGAATAAGGCTCTGTTTTAAAACACTATTCAGTGTGTTTATAGCAGTACATTTAAATGTAATGCAAATATTAAGGTTAACTTGGTTTGTAATTTCTATAAACACAAAAAAGTGTTTGGCTTTGTACATGCGTTAAATGTGTGTGTGTGCATATAGTAATATACATATGAATATATACACACACATACACATACATATAAGTATATGAATTTTTTTACTAAATCCATTAAAGTTAATTTTCTCTAAAATATTCACATACATACGTAAATGTACATATGTATTTATAACACGATCATTAGAAATATATGTAACAACAACTCATTTTTTTCACATTTTACTTGGTTTCTTCGTAATACAAGAAACTAGTTTTTACACTAAATAGAAACACAAGTTAAAGGTTGAAAACTTATTCATATGCTTTCCAGTTACTTTAAAAACAGCAACAGCGACACCTAGCAGTTCAACGTCATGAAGGAAACACGCGTGTAGGAAATAAACATAATTTATTGAAATCAAGCTTTTTATTTGCTTTGCTTTTACCTGCACCAGTTTTTCTGAATTACTGGTCTTATATTTCAGACAACTCTAATAAAATGTTATTTCTTTTCCCGCGTCACCAGCACAATTATTTTGAAGGCAGACAAAGCAATTCCTGTTATTCTTATAAAAGTGTCTAGCTCGAGGGAACTTGTCGACTTCCTTATGAAATTTAAGCATGTTTCATGTTAAAAGTCCCAGATGGCCGAGCGTGGCATGTGATAGAACTGGGAAACATGAACATGTCAAACTCCGAAGTTCTTGAAGTATTAACTTATTTCGAGTGGACCTCTTCGCAAATTTCTTTACCTGTCTAAATAAAAAAACAATATTCGTAGTAATGGAGGTGAACAAAATCAACAAAATTATCACTTATGATTTTAAAACGAGTAAAATATTTTCGGTGTTCTAATACAAAGACTTATTTACGTTTCTATCTTAATGTTGAGATGGATAGAATAAGATAACTTTATGTGATAAAATATTTTAACAATTATTAGTTAATAAAACGATACAGAAAAATACCCCAATAGAAATATAATATAATGTGGTTGAAATCAGTTGTTAGGCATTACGAAATACTAAGTAAGTTTTATGATAAATCATTATATTGATGTAAATAATACATAGGTGTATATTAAACCTTTATATATTATTTGCAGATATTCCTTGAAATAATTCAAGCTTCCTAAAACTAGTGATGAATAAATATGAACTGTGCAGTCAACCCAATCCCTTAACTCATAGGGTATATGTAATATAGCTGTCTATCGAGTGTGTTACACCCATCTTTATTTATTACAAAAAAAAAATGTTTGTGCGCATCGAATACACTACAACGCTGGAATCTTGTCACCGTTCCTTGTCATTTTACTGAGCGAAAGGAAAAGCAATTCAGAATTTAATGTTTTTCGAAACTTGTCCTTTATATGAGGAATGTGGAAAAGAAGATACATAAATCAATTTATTCTCTTTTGTACAATAAAAGCATGCACTGTATTTAGTACCGAAATGACAAAAAATAGTAAAAATAAACCGAAAAACCGAACAAACACAAACATTTTCCGCTTTTTATATGTTTTTTTTCTTTTATACTTTTACTTTTCAAACATTTCTTTCAATCAATCATGGGCGGAATTCTAGTTTAGTCGTGAAATTTCCTGAGAAGAATAATTAATTTTTGTTTTTAATAAGTGACCATTTGCCATTGTGAAGTCAAATTTATATCTATCAATATAAAACTTGAAAAAAAATGCAAAAATTAAATAGTTCTTTCCTGGAATGTTCTCTCCTAGATGAGAATCTTAAAATGAATTTTTTGTTTGTTTGTGCGATTAACCATTCAGGAGATACAAACAAGTGGATATTTGGCTATTATGGACATAAATTGTTGTAGAAATTAATCATATATTCTAATTAAAATACAAATATTTAAATGACCACGCTTGCATAGTAGTATTGTTACACCTGTTATATACCTACAAGCCAATCACATTTTAGTACTGAATATATGGGATGAGCACCAAGAAAGATCATTCTAGAAACTGGTTATTTATGGTTATTTTGATAAATTTCGATCAATGAAAATTGGTAGGGATTCTAAAACGATAGAAGCTAAATATTAATAAAAATAGGGCATAATAAAATCAAATAAAAATAGGGCACAGTAAAATCAACACGGAACGTACTATGATGGTACAGTTTTGGGCATCATGCCATCTTTCTTTTACTATTCATTTCAGATATAACTATTTAATTTGAGAATCGCTGTAGAGATCATCTTACAATGCATCTGTTTCAACTTCAACACTGTGTCTTTGAGCTTTACCATGCCGTTAGTTAAGAAAACAAAACCGAAACTAATGATTTCTTATATATAATTTCAATGTCCCTTTTTGAAGAGAACGATACTATTACAACCATTTCTTTTATGTTTCACCATCTACGACGTGATAAAACAACGAATCTCTTATGTACAATCGATTGGGATGTCTTTTAATAATTTCCTCTCTTATCGGACTCACGGCTTTTCTTGATCGCTAAATTTAAACCACCACATTCACAACGACATCTAGAACATTTCAAACATGTTTCATTGCTAAACTGTTTTACTTTACATTTACAATTCAACATTTCCATGTTTACCAACACTGTCTCGGATTAGGTCTGGTACAGCAACCTGTACCTAGGAAACAGAGCCAAACATCTTCGTTTTGTCTAATCAAAACAACCTATTCTTTTCTGCAATAATTATTTTTTTTAATTCCAAACTAAGATAATAAACCGTGAAGTGCAGCAGGTGTTAAAATTAACGAACATAATTTTAACAGCTCCGCGAAAGATTTATCTCAGTTTATAATGATTATAAATACGAAATAGCATGTGATACTTCTGTTTAAATTTGGCTTAGGGTGGATAATTCATAAATATAGCTTTTGGAAACTAATTCAACAGACAGTACTATTATATTTGCCCCCCGGTGGTACAGTGGTATGTCTCCGGACTTACACACTAAAAACCAGGTTTCGATACCCGTGGTGGGCAGAGCACAGATAGCCCCTTGAGTAGCTTTGTGCTTAATTCCAAACAAACATTACTATTACATTTATCTAGATAAGTAGTTACATGAACATACAACAGATGGTACTATTATATTTATATAGATAAGTAGTTACATGGATATACAACAAACATTACTGTTATATTTATATAGATAAGTTGTTTCATGAACATACAACAGACAATACTGTTATATTTATATAGATTTAGATATATGTATAAATAAATTACTGAGTAATAATTCGCTTTAATAAATATATATGTAAAGAAAGGTATTTTTATCAAACCATTCTTGTCCTTGTGATTACATTTAAAAACTACAAAATTAACTAGTTTTATTATTTATTAGACTGAAATTGCTGCCATAGTTTTTATAACAAGATTATCTCTTAGTTTCATTATAATAATCCCACATTTGTTCAGATTGATAATTTAATGAAGAACTTGAGAATGATTTTATAAGTACATTATATCAATTTTCAACGACAAAGCAGATATCAAATAGTGTCGCTAAATAACACCCATTCGCAAGATGCGAACAACGTTGGAACTGTAGAGTCCCATACTAACGAAACTAATTATTCAACTATGTAAACATAATAACATATTTCATCAGGTCATAAGCTCCGTCTGAACGTCCTTTATAACCTAAGGCTAGAAGAATCGTCAAGGGATGTCAAGAAGTAGGTTTAATTTATTTGAAATGTTTGACCTATCGAAGCTCAACGCCCATTAATCAGTTTAAACAGTGATAACTTTTGTAGCTTTAGTAGTTCGTTAGAACTGGATTGTCTAGGCTTAGCTCCAGCAAAATCTTTGCAAAGTTCTGTAGCAGCTTTGATGAGAGTTTCTCTAGTATGAGTCTTTCTGGTACCAACCTAGTGGATTATGAACGAATCATAACAGTCTGACACTAGATGTATCCAACACTTCAAATCTCTGCACAATTATATCTCTCTTCCTAGATTAGCCGAGCGTATCTTTTTTTTTTCCAAATGTTATCGTTATCATACGTTGTGCAACATTTATTTTGTAAAATAAAAGAAAATTTATTGAAATACACACTATGAAACCTATTTATCAAGACATCAAACTCAACACTAGTTCCTATTTTAAAGAACTATTTCACCACAGTGTGAGTAAAAATGAGGAAAATCTTGTTGGAAGACGTTTTAAATTACAAACATATCACAGAAGTTATTGCTTATCTAGGCTTTTATGGACATTTAACAATGTTCTTCATTATATAGAACGTATAGCTAGGGGTGTTAACACAAACTACTGAAGGCCCGGCATGGCCAGGTGGGTTAAGGTGTTTGACTAGTAATCTGAGGGTCGCAGGTAGGAATCCCCGTCACACCAAACATACTCGTCCCTTTAGCCGTGAAGTCGTGATAATGTGACGGTCAATCCCACTATTCTTTGGTAAAAAAGTAACATAAGAGTTAACGGTGGGTGGTTATGACTAGCTGCCTTTTCTCTGGTCATACTACACTAAATTAGGGACAACTACAACAGATAGCCTTTGAGTAGCTTTGCCCGAAATTCAAAAACAATTATATTACTGTTGTAATCTTGTGTACAAGTGATAAAGCCGTTTTTATAAACCTAAAATGGAACCGAATACAAAAAAATTACAGAAAATAATAATTTTATAAAACACACACATATATATCCCAATACGAATACGAAGATGCATCCCAGTACAGTTTTTGTGTGAAATTTATAATGTTTCATTCAATACTCAAGGAGCATATATCAGCATAAACGATTTTCGTGATGTACGAACTCATTTCTTGTTTTCCATGTACAGTATTATCTTATGAACATGCCTTCAAAAAATGTTTAAAGAATTATAAAGGAATGTTGTATATGTTTTAATAACAGTTTTGATTGAAGTATATTAACCCTTAAGAGCCTCAAAGGAAACGTGTTGCTTTAAATAAAACTATGGCCCCCCAATGGATCAGCGGTATATCTGGGGACTTACACGCTAGAATCCGGGTTTCGATACACGTGGTGGGCAGAGCACAGATAGCCCATTGTGTATCTTTGTGCTTAATTAAAAAACAACAACAAAGTATATTACTTTGTATTTATCTGGAGTGTAAAGGTAGTTTTTATATTACTTTGTATTTATCTGGAGTGTAAAGGTAGTTTTGTTTTATCTTTTATCACAATGTGTACATTTCTCCAGTATGCACTGCATATTTGGAAAGATAAAATAATACATATGTTTTGTTTACTTTTTTAAGACGATTTACCAAACCAAACGGGCCCGGCATGGCCAAGCGTGTTAAGGCGTGCTTTTCGTCATCCGAGGGTCGCGGGTTTGCATCCCCTTTGCGCCAAACATGCTCGCTCTCCCAGCCGTGGGGGCGTTAAAAAGTTACGGTCGATTCCACTATTCGACAGATAGCACAGATAGCCCTCGAGTAGCTTTGGGCGAAATTCAAAACCAAACAAATAAACAATCCAAACCAAACTTATGTGTCGGAAGGTCTATTTCTGTACTTTGGTTTAATTAGTAAGTACTAGTATGCGTACTAATAACATAAACGAGTCGTAACTGTAAAAGTATGAAGTTAAACTCCTATACATAACAACAGTTACTGCTTATCAAACAATTGTCGTTTACGGAGATGATAATTCAGACAAGTTAGTCTAGGAGCGTGGTTTTATCCATGTTTGACAAAGTAAGAAATAATAATTATACAGAGCACTGAAAATCAGAAATATATCCATAAGTAAATATAGGGGACGTTGGAAACTTTTATAATTTCATTTTAAAGTAGGAGACATATAATTAAATATTTAGTTCGACAACACTCACGTGATATGAGTTAAGTACCAATTAAAGGCCCTCCCAGTGGTTCAGCGGCGTGTCTGCGGACTTACAACGTTAAAAACCGGATTTCGATACCCGTGGTGGGCAGAGATAGCCCATTTTGTACCTTTGTGCTTAATTCTAAACAACAACAACAACAAATTAAAAACTTTTTGAAATGAATGATCCAATCAATCAAACTGTAATAAGAGTGTCAGTCAGTGTCAGTATCAGGTTTCTGAAGATGAACGAAGTAATGGCTTAATGATGACTGCAGTTGACCAATTGTTTGAAATTAGATATGGTTAGGTATGAGCCCTCGAAACTCTGAGCTGGTCATTATTCGTTTATAATGGTTTTCGGATTGAAATATGAAAACTGATAATCAAACCCAGTTCTATAAAACTGTTAATTCTGTAGCATTTTACTTTGCAGTTAATATAAACTTAAGGAAATAGAATAGTACAAAGTTGTGCCCTTGCTGTGAAAACTATGTTTACTACTATTACAAATACAGATCTATTGCAATGATATTAGTGATATACCTGGAAGTACCATTAAGTAAACAACCTCAATATAGTGAGTTCAAAAAGAAATTTACAGCCAATAGTCTACAACATAAAGCGATTTTTTTCAAACAGAAACGTTATAAACTGCTTACACATCGTGAAGTGCAAATAAAAACTTATTGTTATAATGTTTCTAATAACAAATGTTGATATATCCTCTTTTGTACTTTCCCCTACGATTAAATGCTCATATATCCTTTTTTACTTTCTCTCAAGAATAAATGTTGTAATTTTGTTTTTTTACTTTCCTCAAGAATAAATGTTGAGATATTCCTTTTTACTTTCCCCCAAAATTAAATGTTGAGATATTCCTTTTTACTTTCCTCAAGAATAAATGTTGAGATATTCCTTTTTACCTTCCCCGAAGAATACGTGTTGAGATATTCCTTTTTACTTTACCCCAAGAAATAATGTTGAGATATTCCTTTTTACTTTCTCTCAAGAATAAATGTACTCAAAGTTCTAAGACGTTTTGCTTACTTTAATCAAGGTAAATCTGTTATTATCCAATAATGTTAGATTTAATATTCTTCTGTGAGATTGTAAACGATCTGATTTCATAATATAGATTAAATAATTATAAGAAATTATTACCATCATCTTCTTTGAAACCTGGCCATATTGTTGGTCAATAAAAACTACATTACTGCACTTGCCTTTAATAGAAGAAACAGGTTAGGGAAGAAAAAAAATCACTGATCATGTCGATTTTTTCATCTTACAGCATACTTGGACCAAAGCATTTGATCAAAACAGAGTCTATCTAAAGGAAACTGTCAGATTGGATGATAACGACCATTGGGTATTTGATTGGTGTGTATATGTGTGTCAGTGATTGGAACTTTTCTTTTTGAGATTCACTCTTTTTGGTACAAACAAAGACCTTCGGGAAACTTCAAAATTCACGACCCACTTAAGATAAGAATCCTTTAGTAAAAGAGACTTAGCTGTAAGAAAAATCTCTCTCTACTTATTATCAATTTTTAAAGCATTTTATACAATTGTATTATTCCTTTTCTTGAACACGAATTTTTATCAGAAAAGGAGCAGATATTGTATATCTATTTATTATAAAAAACAGAAAACTGAAAGCGAAAAAAACGTATTGTGTTTTTCCTTTCAAAACACATTTCCGACTGTTATTTACACTTGATTGAAATATAATTAATTTTCAGTTTCGTCGTATTCTACTAAAATACGTAAATATGAATCTGTATGTCCGAAGAATTAAAGAGAAAAAAGAAAATCCATTTTCTTATAACTCCGTAGTGAATTGGAAGTTGATATCGCTTTACATTAAGTTATTTAAATTTCAAGATAACGTCACCCTCTAATTAAACATTTAAACTAACTTTATTTTTTTGCTTCTCTGAAGTATTGTTCTTACGCCTCTGTATCTTATGTTCTTCAGGTGATTACGTATTGATTTAAATTCAATTAGTTTTTTATTCAATTATATCCGTGAAATTACTGATAAGAAAGGTTTGATAGCCTGGTAATTGCATATTTTTATTGGTTTTAATAGTCACCTCTTACTGACTTCTATAATCAATGTTACTTCATTTCTTTCACGTGAAACAACTGTGAAAAAAAAATTATTGAATATGCTAATAAGTTAACGAATCTGAAACAAAATAGAACGAATTAGAAGCAGAGTTTTCGAAATAATAAATTATAGCTTATTACATAGAAATATACGTGTACTGCTCTCGTGTTAGGCCTATCACATAGCCAGTTATTTTTTTCTCTCTGCTGATATGTGAGATTAATTTTCTTTTCAGTCATTTTTAATGACGTAAGACGGTTTAAGGAATACGTTTATATGATCATATATATTTATTCAGTCTATAAAAGTTCACTGTGATTCTTTTCTAGCTTTCTAAGACAACCCAACTTAGTAACATAAGACACAAACACGTAATATTTAATCACGACACAAAACACGATACACGAAAATCATAAAATGAAAGGTGATGGTATATCATAATAATTTAATTTCTTTGTTCAAATTCAAACTCGTACACCCTCCTTTCAAACCTTGGTCAGATGGTAACCTGAGAGTTGCGGGTTCGCGCCCGATTCGCGCCAAACATGCTCGCCATCCCAGCCGTGGGGGCGTTATAATGTTACGTTCAATCCCACTATTCGTTGGTAAAAGAGTAGCCCAAGAGTTGGCGGTGGGTGGTGATGACTAGCTGCCTTCCCTCTAGTCTTACACAACTAAATTAGGAACGGCTAGCGCAGATAGCTCTTTTATAGCTTTGCGCGAAATTCAAAACAAACCAGATCCTTTCAAACTCAGAAATAAAAAATCCATCTATTAGACTCGTTTATCTATTGTAAAATATCATAAGTTCCAATTAATGGAGGTTGTGGATTTCTAATATATTTAGTTGAGCTAAAAGAACTCATGTATAAAAGTAGAGGTACCCCAAAATTGCAGACTTGTTTGCACACGACACCTACAAAATAACGTCATCTTGAATTGTTTTTCTTTCTATTATTACAACACTGAGTGTAGAGAAATTATCAAAGAAAAATGAATTAAGTGACTCGTTTCACATATAAACTACATGGACAATAATTATTAAATTAGCTTCGTTATTGATTGGATAAATATATACATATACACTGCTGGCCAAAATCTTAAAACCGATGAACATAAAGAAAAATATGCATTTTGCGTAGTTAGATTCAACCACGTATTTAAGTAGGGCTTCAAGATCTGACTATAAGAAAAGAGAAAAAAAATTAAAAAAATTTAGCATTTAATAGGGAAAATCTGAACACTGTAAAATTAGCCTAAATACTAGCTGCTCAAAAGTTTAAGACCGTACTGAAACGAAGGGGTAATCGGTAAACACGTAACAAAATTTAGTCATCTGTGTTCAAGCTTTAGTGTTGTCATCATCTCCAACTGACATCGCCTGTGTTACATTGGGTAAAAACATGGCAAAGGTTAAAAGGTTGACAAAGTCTGAACGTGGCAGAACTGTCGAGCTGCAAAATCAAGGTCTCTCTCAACGTACCATCGCTGGTTAGATTGGGCGTGGTAAAACTGCTGTTGCAAATTTCTTAAAAGACTTTGAGGAATACGGAACGAGAATTTCAAGTGGTCGACCCAAGAAATGTTTTCAGACGTTGAGCAGGTGGATCCGACGGGTAGTTCGGCAAGACACCAGCCGATCATCGTAGAAGATCGAGGCTCCTACGAACGCAGAATGCAGCTCAAGAACAATAAGACGGCATCTACGAGAGAAAGGCTTTAAAAATCATAAACGTCTTCAAAGGCCACGCCTCCTTACACACCATGAAACAGCTCGGCTAAACTTTGCTGAGAAGCACCAAACATGGGACGTAGAAAAGTGGACAAAGGTTTTGTTCTTTGACGAGAACAAAATTAACCTGGATGATCCAGATGGCCTCCAACGTTACTGGCACGAAAAGATTATCCCACTGGAGACATTTTCTACACGACACAGTGGAGGAGGTTCCATCATGATCTGGAGTGCTTTCTACTTCAATGGAACAGAACAACGGAGCTTCAGGTTATACAGGGGCGTCAAGCAGCAGCTGGCTACATTGGCATGTTGGAGAGTGCATCCTTATTGACTGAAGGCCCTCGCTTGTGTGAAAATGACTGGATCTTTCAGCAGGACAATGCTGCAATCCACAATGTCCGCAGGACAAATGACTTTTCATGGCGAGTAACGTGATTCTTTTGGACCATTCATCGTGTTCGCCCGAACTGAGCCCCATTGACAATGTTTGGGGGTAGATGGCAAGGGAAGTCTATATAAATTGACGTCAATTACAAACAGTGCATGATCTTCGTGAAGCCATTTTCACTACTTGGAATAACATTTCAGCCAGCCTTCTGCAAACGCTTATATCGACCATGCCAAAACAAATGACGGCCGTGCAACTCACTACAGAGACCTTTTTTAGAGCATTTCCTACCCTGTTTAGGACTTCTATTTGACACAGGCTTAAACTTTTGACCAGCTGGAATTTAGACTACTTTCATAGTGTTCACATTTCCCCTATTAAATGCTAAAAAACTTTTTTATTTTTATTTTCCCTTTTCTTATTTTCATCTTTCGAAGCTCTACTCAAATAAGTGGTTGAGTCTAACAACGAAAAATGCATTTTTTTCTTTGTTTAATGGCTCCAAGATTTTGCTCAGCAGTGTATACATGTTTTGTGTGTGTGTGTGTGCGTGTGTTCTCTTTACGTGGCTCATAGGTTAAAAAACCTTTAACGAATAAAGTCATTACCCTTCAATCACTTGGAACATGAGTTGTCGATCAACATGTATTTATAATTTCTGTCGGAGTATATTGTGAATGTTATGGTAAGATTTATGATTAATAGTTACGAATTATTGAAACTTTTGTATAAAGTATCTTACAACCAATATATACATCAAAAACCAAAGATAGGTGGAGCTCATAATGTAGGCTAAACAATTTCTTTTATACAGGTAGAATTGTCTGCTTTAATTTTTCTAAGAAAGATTTGATATATGAAGTATTGAATTAAAGGTTTTCCTCCTTCATTTTATGGATAATTAGAAAATATAAATTAAAGTTTATATGAACTTTTATTGAACTTTACCAATAATATGTGCAAATAGAGAATTAGTACTTTGATTAAATTCTGAAGGATAAGAATGCTATTTAAAAAAAAAAAATCTCTAATACGCAAGTCAATAAGTCAGGTGACAAAAACAGGCGAAATATAATCGTGGTGAAGCAGATTGTATAAAAACTACATTTTGACATTGTTTGGCCTTTGTTTGGTAGTGTGATGCCGTTGTTTTGGGTAAGGGTATATAATGGCCCTTTACAATGTAAAATATTTAAACATATAACTTATAAAAAATATTTTCAGACTGGGATTTATATTTCCAAAACAAAACTATATCTTGAACTTTATGATACTGGAAAAACAGAGAAAGAATTCACGAACATAAGTTTCAGGGGTAAGAAAGGTCCTCGTGCCTCATAGAACGGTAAATAACATTGAAAGTAAACAATACATTGAGTGTATCACTTCACCAACACAAAGCGCTTTCAGACACACTCTCGATCCCATATCTCCTCCATCTGGAGAACGAAACTAGCATCCATATTCCTCCAATCAGAGACGAACAGAAGTTGGGAAGACTTCGTCCTAGTATATTGAATTTGATATGGAAATAGTCGTGTGATTTGAACACGACAATATCATGACGGAGCCTTTTATAACTGAAACTATGCCTCAAGGCTGCATGTGAAGTTGTTTAGGCTTCAGGTCTAGTATTATCGAACATGGACATTTAAGACGTGATGAAACTGCCATATTGTTTTCAGGTACAGCCACAGTATCTTCTAAGATATTTGAAACAAATAACTACAGCTTTAACATATCAATTAGACAATTAATTTATAAAGATATTTTATAAAGAAAAACATGTTCTATCTGGTGAAGGTTTTTTATTAATTATCACGATAATACCCAATGCCACCTTGAATCATCTGTGTCATTTCGTAATTATTACTGGCCCGGCATGACCTAGCGCGTTAAATAGGAGGAGCCATATAAACTAAAATGCATTCATACAGATAGATCTATTACTGTTTGCTCACTATGAATTTGGTATAAGGACTGTGGAGGTGGTTGTGTAGATATAGTATGCTTGAAATAAAAAAGTAGTGTGAGATTACTTAGCCTTGAGTCAAGTGCACAAAATTGATCATGAATGAAAAAATATCGATTCACTTTTAAACTTAATTCATTTCCGAATTCTCCTCGAGGTGATTTCCTGTATTTGATGAAAGAACATCCCAAGGAAGGTTCTGTGTCTCCAGTGTAACTCTTCTAGGAATTGAGCAGCGAGCCACCCACGTGTTTCACGTTTGTGACGACCCTGAAGCTAAGGAGAGGATTTTGGGGGGAGTCATTGATGGGTAATTATATATTAATGGCATATTAACACTTTGGTTTTAATACATGTTAATCAGGTGATCTAGTTTCGCTAGGATCATTTTCTGTGGGTGTTATGGACATTGTTTCTGTTACTGTTGTTTCGTAAGCCTGGCATGGTCAAGCGCGTTAAGGCGTCCGCTTCGTAACCTGAGAGTTGCAGGTTCGCGCCCGAGTCGCGCCAAACATACTCGCCATCCCAGCCGTGGGGGCGTTATAATGGTACGGTCAATCCCACTATTCGTTGGTAAAAGAGTAGCCCAAGAGTTGGCGGTGTGTGGTGGTGCCTTCCCTCTAGTCTTACACTGCTAAGTTTGGGACGGCTAGCACAGATAACCCTCGAGTAGCTTTGTGCGAAATTTTAAAACAAACAAACAAATACTGTTGGTTGGGTATAGTACTAACGAAACCCTGGTGTGTCGAAACTGTTCGTCTTCACCATTTTAGGGTTTCCCTTTGTAGAACTCCATGGTTCTCACTCTTTGTTTTTCAACCCAGAAATCCGCAAAAACCAAAAAATCACGACCACCACTGAAAGACTCTGGTCTACAGTAACCAGCTGTTTTACTTCCTTTTCACACTTCAACTGAGAACTCATTAGGACAAATTTTATATTTTTCATTCAGAAGTGTTTAGAAAGACTTACTCTATAACTTCAATAGAGAATCTCTGTTCTGGAGACATTATGGTGGAAACATTTATACCTAAACACAAAGACTCTTTATTTTGGAATTTCGCACAAAGCTACTCGAAGGTTATCTGTGCTAGCCATCCCCAATTTAGCAGTGTAAGACTAGAGGGAAGGCAGCTAGTCATCACCACCCACCGCCAACTCTTGGGCTACTCTTTTACCAATGAATAGTGGGATTGATCGTAACATTATAACACCTCCGCGGCTGAAGGGCCAAGGATGTTTGGCGCGACCGGGATGCGAACCCGTGACCCTCAGATTACGAGTTTCACGCCTTAACATGCTTGGCTATGCCGAGCCAACACAAAGACTTCTTACAAATTCGAAGGCCATTTACGACATACATATTGAAGTTACTCATCACCGTGTTTATTTAAATTACTACCAAGGAGTTATTTTTGGATCGGATGTTCTTAGTGATTTCTCCAGCGAAGGAGTTTCTGCAATGAGAACAAATTATAATGCCTACAAATGTTATGATTTTAATAGTTACATCACCACATTTCCTGCCTCTGTCAAGGGAGGTTGTCTTAATTGTAAGGCATGACCATATATTCTAAGAACCCTCTCATATTTTTCCAGTTTCAGCGAGTCGTTCATTTGTAGACATCTTGCTGTGGTTCTTTGACGTTTGTTTGTTGTGATAGCAAAGACCAGGATACCTACGATGATCAACTGGACACTTATTACATCAATTTTGATTACTTCCATCTCTCTTGTTTTCGTTCCTGTAGTGGAGTGTTATGTAAATGTCGTGTAAATGTTTTGTAAACGACATCATGTGTTGGATACATCATTGGTTCCCAATGATTTTGACCCTGTCCAGTCCAGTGTGGATTCCAAGTCCAATATTATTGATGTACCTGAAAATTTTGTTGAGGACAAATTTAAACCTTTCATCAATGAAGGTTTTGTTTTTTTTGTTGGCGAATGACATCTACAACCAATTAAAATCCTGCGGGATACTGGAGCTTTTCAGAGTTTGATTTTGGAAAGTGTACTTCCGTTTTCTGAAAAGTCATCCGTTGGGGCCAATGTGCTCATTTCTGGTGTAGAAGGTGGCGTCGTTTCTATTCCTCTTCATAGATTAGATTTACATTCGGACTTAGTCTCAGGCCCAGTGACTGTGGGTATTAAAGCTTCATTGCCTGTTGAAGGTGTGTCTATGCTTTTGGGGAATAATTTGGCTGGTAGTAAGGTGGTACCAGAGGTTCGTGTTGTTGAAGCGCCTGTTGTTAGTCCCAGTACAGAGCAACTCGTTGAAGAGTTTCCTGATGTTTTCCACTCCTGTGCTGTTACTCGTTCTCAAACACGTTCTCAGGAGTCCAAAGAGGATTTCCCTTTGTCTGATACGTTCATGTCTCACATCGATGAGATTTTTGACTCAACTTTGAGCTCTACTGATGACTCCAAATCATTTTCAATTCTCTTCATCGTAACGAACTTGTTGAGGAACAGGACAATGATCCTGAAACTTGTTCTCTTCTACAACTGGCCGTTAATAAAAATGAAATAGGAACTGTCCCTATTTGTTACTACCAGAAGTCAGGTGTGTTAATGAGAAAATACAGACCTCCTGACGTTGCTGCTGATGAAGAGTGGAATGTTATTCACCAAATCGTCATTCCAAAATGCTATCGGAATGATATTCTTAGTCTTGCTTATGATTATGTGTTGTCGGGACACTTAGGTGTAAGAAAGACACTAGATCTTATCCGACGACATTTCTATTGGCCAAAGATGCGCCAGGATGTTGTTGACTTTTATAAGACATGCCATTCTTGCCAAATGACTGGAAAACCAAATCAGGGGATTCCCAAAGCACCACTGCAGCCTATTACTGCCTTTGAAGAACCGTTCTCAAGGGTCATTATCGACTGTGTTGGCCCAATGCCAAAAAGCAAAGCAGGAAATGAATACCTCTTGACAATCATGTGTGCTTCTACACGTTTCCCTGAGGCTATACCTTTGAGAAAAATCACTGCTCCCAACATTGTCGAGGCCCTTGTCAAATTCTTTACCATGTTCGTGATTCAAATAGTTGTACAATCAGATCTAGACTCAAATTTTATGTCCAAGATATTTCAACAAGCCATGCATGAACTAAACATCCATCAAATTTCATCCAGTGCATACCATCCTGAGTCACAAGGTGTCAATGGGCGTTTCCACCAAATTACTGCCACGAACACTCAAAGAACTGGGATGAGGGTGTTTCCTTGTTGTTGTTTGCAGTTTGTGAGGTTATTCAAGAACCAACTGGATTTAACCCTTTTAAGTTAGTTTAAAAAAACAAACAAAAAAAAAGGTTTTCACAAGTTCAAACTTTTTTTTTTGCTTTTAAGGGGAGAGTGTTATGTGAATGTCATGTAAATATTTTGTAAACGACAACATGTCGTGTTGTGTTTGGATTTTCATATCTATTATTTATATTTCCATATTTGTATTATTGTTTCAAAGCTTAAACCAATAAAATATGTTGTTATTCATTGAAAATAACATTTAGAAATTTCTAGAATTAGGTAGATCAATCATATGTTTATAAATTTATGTAAATAAAATGTATGGCGGCCTAGTGCCTAGACGGCAAGTCTCGTGCAAGAACGGACATGCGCGGATTGCTCTAGAGTTCTGTAGAAGTTACGCGATATTAATATATAAACAGACGGAGACGCGAAAAATAAGAAGAGTCATTAGTTTTTATTCGAAGAAAAGAAGAGTCAGTCATTCGTTTGAGAAAGTTTAAGTGTTTGCTGTGATTTTATTCAACTTGGATTTGTGACTAAAGCTAGATCTACAGAAACTGTGATTTTGTCTCGTCAATCTTTGCGATTCATTCGAATTACTGGTTGTGCTGAGAGTCGTCACGTACGGACTGTTTTGGAGAGACTGGGAAAGTTGGAAGGCGGCAAGTTTGAGACGTTCATCAAGAAGCACCGTAAAAAGAACTTCGTCATTCTCCATTCAAACTTCGGTATTTATACATGGTACCAAATTCACGCCCTATACCGGAATTTTGGATTTCTGATCTGAAATTTGGACTTTTATTCTAGATCATTATATTTGATACAGGCCAGTACCATTTTGTGTTGTAATTAATTTTGAAGGTTTAAACTTAATATCTGTCATTGTTATTATATAATTTATGTTATATCTGTCATATATATAATAGCTTATTGTAATAAATTATACAAGCTGTTATCTGTGTCTTCTGTTGCGTTTAGTCTACGAAAAACATAAAACGTAAAAAAACGTAACATGGAGGAAAAAGAGATACACAGTTGTCAATAATATTTCGTATCGAACACTTGGAACAAACTGTCCTCTACTCTAACTCTGATATTCATTGTTGCACTGTATTCGAACACAGCACTGGGAGTGCAATCAGCTCTTTCTGTGCCTGCATCAAAGTTTTATCGCATCATATCAAGAGTATTTTGCCCTACTTGGTTACGGTCAATGTCTGCTCCTGTCTCTGTGCCCACTGTTGCGTCCAGTGACTCCTCGGGTCCATTTCACTTGGTCTCGAGGTGCCCAACAGTTATTTGGTCACGCCTTCAGATTCTCTGCCCAGTTATTCCGCTCAAATAAAATGTTCACTTAACAGAATAAGTGTAGAGGTTTTTCTTCTAATCTGGATGACAATAAGGCCTTGATCAATATCTATTATCCCGTTGGTGTCTCTTTCCTTACAGAAAACATTCCTTTGACCTGTTGATACAATCACCTTTCCACATTTTACTTTGTATAGGAATGAGAGTTTGTGTGATGGATGAATCCATGGAGATGTGTCACAACTGGTTGACCAGCATTTACACTGGCGGAATGTAAAACTGTTCTTCATTGGTTTGGTGGTAGATTAGCTAGGCGGAATGTAACACTGCTCTTTATTGGTTTGGTGGTAGATTAGTTAGGCAGAATGTAACACTGCTCTTTATTGGTTTGGTGGTAGATTAGTTAGGCGGAATGTAAGACTGCTTTTCAATGGTTTGGTGGTAGATTAGTTAGGCGGAAGGTAAGACTGCTCTTCATTGGTTTGGTGGTAGATTAGTTAGATATGATAATGTTTACTACAGATGCTGCCCTTTATATTTCTCTAGCCCTTCTAATGGTTGTTAACCCAACCTAGTAGGAGAATGTTCTCCCTGATAAGTTTCTCACTTTACTCTTTTCAAAGTTTAAAAAAGATTCCTTCTAAATATCGTCCTATTTCTTTGATTAACTGTCTCTGTAAGGTCCGGAAGAGGATAAGTTGATGCTAATTTTGTTTAGTTGATTTAATTAAACAACCTCTTCTCACCCACCACACATGATTTTCGTCAATAGAGTTCTACTGTGGACAAACTTATTCGACTTAAAACCTCGATCAGGGAAGCATCCTCAAGAAAAGATATCTTATTTATGTTTCTGATTTTATCTTGAGAAGAATTATGATACCATGTGGATGTGGGTATATGGCGTAATGAAGGACTTCCACCCCTATGAAATGCATGCCCATTTATCCAATTTTTTTTCGTATAGTTTTGATCCTTTACCCTTACTTCACACAGAAGTTTGGAGATCCACAGAGCTGTATCTTACACCTCTTCAGTATCAAGATCAATTCTATCACTAAGCAAATTCCTCTTAGTGTTGCAAATAGTTTCTATATCGACAACTTTCACATTTCTTGTCAGTCGTCAAACGTGAGATTCATTGAGTGTCAGCCACAAACAGCCGTCAGTCATTTGTTGAAGTTGACTACAGTAAGTGGTTTTACATCTCATCTTCAAAACCGTTTACATCACATTTGCCCCTAGCTGGGTTCACACGCCCATCCACAGCTTCATCTCAGTAATGTTGTTCTTCCCATGGTTACTGAGGCAAAGTTGTTGAGGAATATCTTTAATTGTAACGTTACTTTCATTTCTCACATCAAGTAGATCCATGTCCTCTTTTCCACCCCTTAGGGAGCAAATTGGCGTTCTGTGTTGAAGATATATCACATCCTCATACAGTTAGGTTTTGTTAGGCCATCTGCCTTGAAGATTATGTTCACCACCTATATCTTCTGTTTCATGAACCTTCTATTCACATCTTCTGCAACTGTATTTACAAAGTGTTACCAAGCTTCAATCTTTACCACAGCATCCCATCTGAGGTTGTGTCTTTTTTTTTCCTTGTTGGACTACGCTCGTTTACAATAGACAGACTGCTGTTTTTACTTTTGTGCTTCATGTCCAGGCACATCTAACTGAATTGGGTCTGTCACTGGATGATGTTGCTGTACCGAATGATCAGCCTATCTCACCACGGATGATGTTGCTGTACCAAATGATCAGCCTATCTTACCACGTCTTACTACCATCCCCACTTCTTACACGTCTTTGATTGATCTGAGGAAGGCGAAAACACCCCATTGGAAGTATGGTATTATCTTTATTGAATGTCTTTCGATTTACTCTTCTGTTCCCCTATTTGGAATCTGCCATGGTTTCTGAGACTCGATGGTTCCTCACAGGATTCTTTCTTCGGTTTCTCGTGTTCATTGTAGAGTTCTTTGCCATTTCTGTTGACTCGAATCACATAGCTGTATACTCACCCCTCTTCTTGTTGAGATTCAAAAACTAGTGGAGCATTTGCTTCCATCTTCCATTTCTATCTAATTTTTCTGGATACCTGGCCATGTCCGTATCAGCGGAAACGAACTTGGTTAGTCCGTTTGGTGCTAACACTGATTTGTCTGCTCCATTCACGAACCATGGTTCTGTGATCAGTTAGCTGTATGTTTAGGACCAACAAGCTTTTCTCAGTCAAATCTTCTGTTGTTCTCTGACCGTCTTGTTTCCGGAAGGATAAGATAAAGGAAGTTGTCCTGGGTAGGCTACGCATTGGTCACCGTTTTTCAACCCATCATTTTCTTTTAACGGAGTTAATCCACCAGTAAGTGGAATTTACGACTCTCGGGTCGCAAGAACTCAAGTTTTACTCTTGTGCCGTTCTCACGGCTGGTTACAGAGGGCACCATCTTCGACATTTACTTACTGTGGATTTATTCCTTACGTCGAACGACACCATGGGTAACGGTGAAACTGTCCAACTTGATTGTACTTTTATCTTTTTACGGTCCATATACCTTAGTTATTCTATATACGTTTTTATTGTCTGAGTTTTGAAGATTGTTAAGTTTTTATTTTGTTTCTTTTTACCTTTCTATAGTGTTTTGATACCAGTTTTTATTTTATTACAATATACAGAACGTAACATTTGTTTCTGTAACGGGTAAGACTTTTCAATCACCAGCGTGTTCATTATGAAGCACATATATTTTGACAGCAAAGAACGTTTTACCATTTAAACCAACATTCAAAATCAAGTTTTTACTGTAAAGAACGTTTTACTGTATAAATCAACATTCAAAATCAAGTTTTTATTGTAAAGAACGTCTTATTATTTAAATAAACATTCAAAATTAATTTTTTACTGTAAAGAACATTTTACCATTTAAATCAACATTCAAAATCAAGCTTTTAGTGTAAAAAATGTCTTACTATATAAATCAACATTCAGAATCCAAGAAACAATGTATTTAAATTCTATAATTTATTGTTATTACTTATTCATGTTAATATTAATCAGCATGAATTTCACATATTATTTATGTGAGTGTAATAAAAAACAATACAAACTGAATAAATATAAAAAACTATGGATTATTTTAGGCAAAATATTTCCATAAGCTTAAGAATGTGTGATGAATTAATAATCTAAACTTGAAACAACTTAAGTTCCTGAAAATGATTCGTACCAATGATTGATTTTATTATTTTTGACTTTCGCACAAAGCTACACAAGAGCTATCTGTCCCTAACTTACCAATGTAAGACTAGAGGGAAGACAAAAGATAACATTCACTGGCAGTTATATTGATTGGATAATGTTTTGTTATTTCAGTAAGATGTTGTATTTTTGTTTTCAAATTCGATTAAAGCTACACGAGAGGTAGCTAATTTAGCAGTGTAAGACTGCTAAGTCATCACCACCCACCGCCAACTCTTAGGCTACTCTTATACCAAGGAATAGTGGGACTGACTGTCACATTATAACGCTCCAACGGTTGAAAAAGCGAGCATGTTTGATGCGACCGGGATTCGAATCGTCGATCCTCAGATTACGAGTCAAGTTCCTCAACCCACCTGACCATACCGAGCCTTTGTAGCATAATAAATAAATCTAAATAGGTAACTAAATACTTATTACCTAATAAATGATGTAAGAACATACGGAACAATACTGAATGCTGCTGGACAGCCATAAGTTAAACATTCAAACAGTCCAGTAACACATGCAAAAATGACTTTTCCTTTATCAAAGGACTTGTTATAAAGTTAAGTGTAGGATATCGTTGGTTTAATTGATTCATTCAAATATTACCCTAATCTCTCTAGTATGGCCTCAAAAGATGGGTTGTCCTTTAGATTCTTACATCACAAAATTGAGACGAATACACGTGACTTTGTGTGGTAACATGAGGTAATTCCAGAAATAAGTTTCTCCACAAAGCTGAAGTAATGAGTACATAGTTACTTTGTTATCACATAATTATTCATGATGAAGTCATGCATTTGAAACATCAATTACCACGTGGAGCTATAAATTACTCCATTTTGAATTTTTCGTACGAAAGCGTAATCCGTTTAAATCGCTTTCTTATGCTTGTCAGACATAATTGTTTGAAGTGAATGGCTGTAAAATTGAAATGTTTTATCATTAATTCTTAAAGCAATAATTAATTATACAGTCCTGACAGTGTTAATTATATTTAAAACATGATTTCGTCACAATGGTGACTGAGTTTTTATTTCACAATTAAATTCTGTCTCAAACTTCTAAATTTTTATCGTTGTTCAATAGAGGTAAAAGCTCAAAATACAATATATGTTTCAAATTTCAGTAAACGCTTTGTCCTTTGATTATGTAAAAGAAAGTTTCAGATGAATTTTTAGCTATCCAGTTTATGGTTTGTTTATGAATTTCGCGCAAAGCTACTAGAAGGCTATCTGCGCTTGCCGTTCCTAATTTAGCAGTGTGAGACTAGAGGGAAGGCAGCTAGTCACCACCACCCACCGCCAACTCTTGGACTACTCTTTTACTAACGAATAGTGGAATTGACTGTCGCATTATAATGCCCCCACTGCTGAAAGGACGAGAATGTTTGGCGCGACGGGGATGCGAACCTGCGACCCTCAGATTACGAGTCGCACGAGCTACACGAGGGCTATCTGCGCTAGTCGTCTCTAATTTAGCAGTGTAAGACTAGAGGGAAGGCAGCTAGTCATCACCACCCACCGCCTACTCTTGGGCTACTCTTTTACCAAAGAAAAGTGAGATTGACCGTCCCATTATAACGCCACCACGGCTGAAAGGGCTAGCATGTTTGGCGCGACCGGAATCCGAACCCGCAACCCCCAGATTACGAGTCGGACGTCTTAACACTCCTGGCCATGCCGGACCACCAAACTTCGGGAATCTTTATTCCCACATCTACTGACCAATCAACAGTTCTTAAAACAAACATCTGGGCAACGAGTAGACCATTCTGTAGGTATTTACTGACTGTCCAGCAGAGGAAGTTGGTTTTCATTTCCGATGTTTACAGCAAGCTGATTATTCTGTAGGTGGTTTTTCACATATCTGTACTGCAGCTATTTATATGTACAGCTACACACAAAACTGGTTTTTCGCTTATCTTTCACAATTTATCAGACTCGATAAAGGTAGCTACAGTCTGAGAGAATGGAAAATCTCTCTGATGTTCTGCGCCAAGTAGAATAAACGACATTAATGGTTCTTCGACTAACGTTCGGTCAGCTCACTTACTATAGTGAATTCTAGATCTAACATTTTCCTTAAATATGGGTACAATTCTCAGCTTTTTTGTCCGTTAAATCGAGGATGTGAACGAGCTTTACGTCACATTATACTTTTGCTGTGATATATTTCACACTTGAAACTGATGTTTTTGAACTCTCCTGTTTTGGATATTAACATATAAAATTTGTAAAAGATAAAACTAGTAATAACACTGATAACACAGGGGATAATTATGTTAAATTACAACGATTCTCTAGTCTCATATTGTCGTTGCATCAAATTCGGTCCTATTCTATCTGACGAACGTGCATCTTGACAATAGCCTTGCAGCGTTGTTTCCATTGCAAAAGATTCTGCCTTTTGCTGCCATTTATAAGTCGTCTAATGTACAAAAATGGCAGTATACTGCTGATTATCTCTTTTTTATGTGAATATTCTAAATCTGATCGCATCGTTATGATTTAAGTGTGCAAATATTTTGCGTCAGAAGGTCTGTTACAAGCAATCAGTTTTCGACGATATACAGGGTGTTCGGAAAGTCAATGTGCACTTATATATTTATTAGCAGACATGTTTCAATGTAGAGTACAGGAAATAAATATGAATGACAATTATAAACAATGTTTAAAGTGACCTCCGTTGGCATCAACACAGGTCTGGATCCTTCTTATTTTGTTTCTAAACATGGCGCTCAGTTGCTGGCTTGAAATAGACTGAATGAATACTGTTATAGCTGCTTTCAAAACTACACAGTGACTTTCAGAATACAAGAAACAGTAAAATGTCAAACAACATTTTGATACAAATCTTTACATTGTGACTTGATATCGTCTGTGGTTGTCACGTGACATTTTAATTGAGTGTTCGAAATCTGTTTAATTAAATTAATTTGTATAATGTTGAACTACGACCTTAACTTGTGTAATAATAACGAGGAAATAGAGAGCTGAGTTACAAGTTTAGGATGTAAATCCGTTTTACACGACAAATACATGCAGAAGTTTACTTCAAATCTACATTCCTACGAAAACTACAAAACCTATGATGAAATTTGGGGAATCTCTTTAAGGTATTTGAACACTTGATTTTTCTTTTCAGGTGAACAATACTTTGCTTTTTCAACTTTCATTTAGACAAACATTTTGCTACTCGCATAACATACATTAACTAACATTTTTAAGTGTTAGTTACTTGATATATTAAAGGGAGAGTAATTTATTAGAGTGTCTTTATTGGACTTAACGAAACTAAGAGAGTGTGCAAACTTTTAAATAAAACTCCATTACTCAAGAAAAGCACTTGAGATTAATTCAGAAAAGAAAACTTTCTAGCTTTAAAAATCTTTTCATCGTTACTGACAGGTAAAGAACTATTAGCAACACATTGAGTTTTATATAAACTTAAGTAAATTAAAGACCATTCGATGGCCAGAGATATTTACCAACTCTAAGTAATATAACAACAATATTAGTTTATTTGTATATAACATGAGGTGAATAGAATGGTGGAAATCCATTATCTGAGTTGTATTAATTTTGTATTTTTCGTTGTTTCATGGTTCCCTCTGTGTAGTGCAGTGAAGTATGTTTTTCCTCTCACGCTAACGTTTAATCGCAATTGTTCGCGCCAAGTTCCATATAAACTTTAACTTTCATCAAAGTCCAAAGCTATTCTTTAAATGTATTTGTTTCTCGCTTTGGTTAAGAAGGCTTATATTTGTTTTCAAAACTCACATGGTTACAGATTTATGTGTATTTATTTCGATACAGTAACTTTTCATTTACGTTACGAATTCCCCCCACAGCTTTTGTATCAACTTGTTTAAGGCGTAGCAGAAAAAAAAATATATGTGTTTGCCTGTCTCGTGGATAACTATAACTTTAGTAATAAAACAAAAACTAACATTTTATTACATAGGTTGTTATAACTACATCCACACATATAAATACAGACGGATAAAAGGTAGAAAATGTAAAATACACTTAGCTTTTGCTTTGGGACCAATGCAATATGATTGAACGTAATATTTTGCTCCATAAAACGATACGCTTAGCTTCCTTGTCATAAATAAACTTGGAAGCTGTTTATATCGAGTCTTTTGTTCGTGCTAACATTTGTTTGTTTTTGCGCAGAATCTTCGAATGAAACTTTATGAAAGGATCACGGTATTTGATGGAACTTGAAACGAAATAATATACAATTTTAAATTCGTGCTCGTAAAATTATTATGCTGTGGCGATTGTCCTCGTAAATCTTAATGTTTAATGTACATATTTGATATCCGTATAGATAAAAGATTACTATTTAAGGTTACAAAATTTTACAGAATGCACAACTATTTCATACACCTTTTCTTCTCTTTCAAGTTTCGTCATAGATATGTATTTAGAAAGTCATACATACATAGTAAGAAGGCCATACATAGGCATTTAGAAGGTCATACATAGGTATTAAGAAGGTCATACATAGGTATTAAGAAGGTCATACATAGGTATTAAGAAGGTCATACATAGGTATTAAGAAGGTCATACATACGTATTAAGAAGGTCATACATAGGTATTTAGAAGGTCATACATAGGTATTAAAATGGTCATACATAGGTATTTAGAAGGTCATACATAGGTATTAAGAAGGTCATACATAGGTATTTAGAAGGTCATACATACGTATTAAGAAGGTCATACATAGGTATTAAGAAGGTCATACATACGTATTAAGAAGGTCATACATAGGTATTAAGGAAGGGTCATACCTAGGTATTAAGAAGGTCATACATAGGTATTAGAAGAGTCATACATAGGTATTAAGAAGGTCATACATAAGGTATTAAGAAGGTCATACAATAGGTATTAAGAAGGTCATACATAGGTATTTAGAAGGTCTAACATACGTATTAAGAAGGCCATACATAGGTATTAAGAAGGTCATACATACGTAATTAAGAAGGTCATACATAGTATTAAGAAGGTCATACATAGTATTAAGAAGGTCATACAATACGTATTAAGAAGGTCATACATAGGTATTAAGAAGGTCATACATAGTTAATACATAGGTATTAAGAAGGTCATACATACGTATTAAGAAGGTCATACATAGGTATTAAGAAGGTCATACATAGGTATTAAGAAGGTCATACATAGGTATTAAGAAGGTCATACATAGGTATTAAGAAGGTCATACATAGGTATTTAGAAGGTCATACATAGGTATTAAGAAGGCCATACATAGGCATTTAGAAGGTCATACATAGGTATTAAGAAGGTCATACATAGGTATTAAGAAGGTCATACATACGTATTAAGAAGGTCATACATAGGTATTAAGAAGGTCATACATAGGTATTAAGAAGGTCATACATACGTATTAAGAAGGTCATACATAGGTATTTAGAAGGTCATACATAGGTATTAAAATGGTCATACATAGGTATTTAGAAGGTCATACATAGGTATTTAGAAGGTCATACATAGGTATTTAGAAGGTCATACATACGTATTAAGAAGGTCATACATAGGTATTAAGAAGGTCATACATACGTATTAAGAAGGTCATACATAGGTATTTAGAAGGTCATACATAGGTATTAAAATGGTCATACATAGGTATTAAGAAGGTCATACATAGGTATTAAGAAGGTCATACATAGGTATTAAGAAGGTTATTCATCGGTAGTTAGAAGGTCATACATAGGTATTAAGAAGGTCATACATAGGTATTAAGAAGGTCATACATACGTATTAAGAAGGTCATACATACGTATTTAGAAGGTCATACATAGGTATTAAAATGGTCATACATAGGTATTTAGAAGGTCATACATAGGTATTAAAATGGTCATACATAGGTATTAAGAAGGTCATACATAGGTATTAAGAAGGTCATACATAGGTATTAAGAAGGTCATACATAGGTATTAAGAAGGTTATTCATCGGTAGTTAGAAGGTCATACATAGGTATTAAGAAGGTCATACATAGGTATTAAGAAGGTCATACATAGGTATTAAGAAGGTCATACATAGGTATTAAGAAGGTCATACATAGGTATTAAGAAGGTCATACATAGGTATTAAGAAGGTCATACATAGGTATTAAGAAGATCATACATAGGTATTAAGAAGGTCATACATACGTATTAAGAAGGTTATTCATCGGTAGTCAGAAGGTCATACATAGGTATTAAGAAGGTCATACATACGTATTAAGAAGGTCATACATAGGTATTAAGAAGGTCATACATAGGTATTAAGAAGGTCATACATAGGTATTAAGAAGGTCATACATAGGTATTAAGAAGGTCATACATAGGTATTAAGAAGGTCATACATAGGTATTTAGAAGGTCATACATAGGTATTAAGAAGGTCATACATAGGTATTTAGAAGGTCATACATAGGTATTAAGAAGGTCATACATAGGTATTAAGAAGGTCATACATAGGTATTAAGAAGGTCATACATAGGTATTAAGAAGGTCATACATACGTATTAAGAAGGTCATACATAGGTATTAAGAAGGTCATACATAGGTATTAAGAAGGTCATACATAGGTATTAAGAAGGTCATACATAGGTATTTAGAAGGTCATACATAGGTATTAAGAAGGTCATACATAGGTATTAAGAAGGTCATACATAGGTATTAAGAAGGTCATACATAGGTATTAAGAAGGTCATACATAGGTATTAAGAAGGTCATACATAGGTATTAAGAAGGTCATACATAGGTATTAAGAAGGTCATACATAGGTATTTAGAAGGTCATACATAGGTATTAAGAAGGTCATACATAGGTATTAAGAAGGTCATACATAGGTATTAAGAAGGTCATACATAGGTATTAAGAAGGTCATACATAGGTATTAAGAAGGTCATACATAGGTATTAAGAAGGTCATACATAGGTATTAAGAAGGTCATACATAGGTATTAAGAAGGTTTATCTTGAGAACTGAAATATAACAATGATATACAGCATTTATTTATTTTCGTTGTTGTTTTTTTTCAGATTATGGTCGTATATCTGAGCACAGCCGAATGATTTTAAAACTTATCATATGGTACTAAAACATAAACTTCAATTCGGTCCCTCAGAATTTTTTTAGACAAAAATCACGCTTTGAATAACTTTTTCGGGAACATAACGGTGTGAATCATTTGTATTGAAATATTACGTCACATTGAGATTGAGGTGTTTAAAACGTATAAATAAACTGTATTGAGGTGAATCTCAGAACGGCTGGTATGGGTTATAATGTTTTTATTATTAATAAAATACATTACAACATTTCGACCTTCCTAGGTCATCTTCCTAGTTCTGAAGATGACCTAGGAAGGTTGAAACGTTGTACTCATCTTAACAGTAAAGAGTGTTAAGGTGTTTCAACCGAAACCAAACCTGTATGTATAGATTGAGAGAAACTGTTGGATGGTTAGGTTCGTATAAAGAGAGAAAAATTTCTTTATGATAAACATATTTTCGTGATCAAATTTGTATGCACATAAATTATAAGAAGGCTTAAGGTTTTCATTTGTAACACGATTTAAGTTTAAAAGTGATAATTTCTCATGTCTTCTTGTGAAAAGGAAAAGAAATTGATACATTTTTTCACCAGCCCCACATGAATCTCATATATTGTTGACTATATTTTTACGATTTGTGTCTTAAATTTATGTTCACTTCTTAAACAGCAAATGAAACCACTTTGGACGTGAATATCTGACTGAGATTTAAGTTGAATTCCTTACCCTTTTCTATGCACTAAATCACATGTTAACATTTAAAACTTAACCTTTATTGATATTCATTATATTTTTCTGTACGCTACTTCCTGTGTTAATGTTTCCAGCTGAACCTTCAGTAGGTCTCTTTATATCTTCCTGTACGCTAATTTCCATGTTAGCATTTGAAACTTTGCCTTCATTAGGATTTGCCCCCCTCTAGTACAGCGGTATATCTCCGGATTTACAACTCTAAAATCATAGGTTCGATTCCCCTCGGTGGGTTGAGCAGATAGCTCGATGTGGCTTTGCTATAAGAAAAACACAAACACTCATTAGGATTTATTATATCTTTTCATGCTTACATCACGTGTTAACGTTTGGAATGAAAATATAGATCAGGTAGACCAAAACAGAACTATATCAAACGAATGGTTTTTTCCCTTCTAAGGAATATTAAACAATAATTTTTACTTATGTGCTTTCAGCTTCCAACATAAGGCACTTCCTTAAGTAAGAGCTTCCTTCACTGCTGCATTAAGTACATTTTTAAGAATTTCTTCTTCTCACAGAGACTTAGAAATAACTGTTAAGTAGAAGCCTAGATCCGCATATGTACTTGTTTGAGCAAACACTGAGTTTATGGTCAAAACGTAGCCTTTACCTTATTTGTTATTGTATTTGTATTTCTGATAAAATCATTTACCAGTTTTTCGTTTATTTTACAAAGGAGTTCGTATTTTACGTTTGTGCTTCCTTGGCTACTATTTCCGAATAAAATATATTAATGTTGGATAGCCTCAATTATACAATATTAATTGAACATAAAATACGTTTATGTATGCACAATGGTATTCGGGTAATATTTTTTTCAGATGATAATTTATATATTACTGAAATACATCCATTATTTTTTACTGTAAAGAACTAAATTTAACATAGATGCTAAGCCTATTTAAATCCTGTGATTAAAATATTGTATTTGTGACAAAAATGTTGTTTGCTTTTATTAACACATCCGTTTTGTTTTAGCAAAGGTATCTTGCACCATGTTCAATGTGGAATCGAACGCCGGATTGTAAAGTTCTAAGTTCAGACGTATATTTACGGCACCACATTTTTCTTGCTTTTCACAATAGTTATTAATTATATTCATTTTAAAATATGTGTCAGTGAAATTCAAATTCTTTTCTGAGCGAGGTTTTGGACCACGTGATTCATATTGTGAAGAGAAAAATTGCTCGCTGAATTACATTTAAAGGTGATTTACTAACACTAGAATATCGGTTGAAAATAGCTCGTGCATTGAGATAATGGTTCATTCTGGACGTCCATAGTTACCATGGATTTCAATGAAAAATAAGATATTATATGCTATAAGATGAATCTGCAATAGCACTGGGAGAGAAAGAGCGTAGAACCAAATAGGAAACACATTGAAATAACTCACTGAGCCAAACAGAACGGCAAACAAGTGAGGAGTAAATGGTTCTTCAAGCAGGTATATTTAGTTAATATTACACTGTTGTAAAGTAGATACGCCCCGGCCCGGCATGGTCAAGTGTGTAAAGGCGTTTGACTTGTAATCCCAGGGTCGAGGTTTCGAATTCCGGTCACACCAAACAACCTTGCTGTCTTAGCAGTGAAAGCGTTATAATGTGACGGTAAATCCCACTATTCGATGTTAAAAGAGTAGCCAAAGAGTTGGCAGTGGGTGGTGATGACTAGTTGCCTTCCCTCTTGTCTTACACTGCTAAATTATGGACGGCTAACGCAGGTAGCACTAGCGTAGCTATGCGCGAAATCCAAAAACAAAGCAAACAAATTGACACGTCCAGTCATGGCTCAGCACCGAGTCCTGGGGTATATAGCGATTAAAAACCAGATTTTGATAACCGGTTTGAGCTGTTGTGTTTTTTGTTGTTTTTTGAATTCAGCACAAAGCTACACAATGGGCTATCTGTGCTCTGCCCACCACGGGTATCGAAACCCGGATTTTAGCGTGTAAGTCCGCAGGTATACCGCTGAGCCACTGGGGGGCCCGGTTTGAGCAAAGCACAAACAATTTGATGTGTAGTTTTGCTCTAAATAATATACCGACAAAATATTTAAAACATTGTCCATGTCTATAGCTGGGCAGGTATGAGACAATGTATTTAGGCTCTTCAAATTAGAAACTTGGATATATTATAACTCTATTTTATAAGGTTTGATTTTTAAAGTGTATCTAGAGTATTTGTTGTATTTATATATAAATAGAGATTTAAAGTTGTATTATAAAATACAGACAAATAGACTTTGGGAAAATGGGTTCAATGAGTCAGTACTGACCTGGTATCTTTTATGGGTTAAGCTTTAAGTAGATATTAGTTGTTCTTTCGATTGGAGGCCAAGAACCCACTGCACAACTTACGAATTGTGTCTTAAAGCAATGCTTGTTTGTTTATTTGTTTTGAATTTCGCCCAAAGCTACTCGAGGACTATCTGTGCTAGCCGTCCCGTAGTGTAAGACTAGTGGGAAGGCACCTAGTCATCACCACCCACTGTCAACCGTTGGACTATCCTTTAACAACACATAGTAGGATTGACCGACAGATCATATTGCCTCGACGGCTGAAAGGGCGAGCATGTTTGGCGCGACGGGGATCCGAACCCGACACCTTCAGATTACGAGTCGCACGCCTTAACAAGCTTGACCATGCTGCGCCCTCTTACAGCAATAAAGAAAACAGCAAGTCGAATCATTCTGCTCTGGATAAAAAACAAACGTACAAAAATAGATGAGGACAGAAATATAAAGATCACGAGACAGACAGAAAACAACAAAGTTTATTACTGCTCTTGCTATGCGACAAAGGCTGCTATGAGCAACAAAATTATTCTGCTTAATACAAAATACAGAATACAGTAACGTTACGAACGTTCTCTTTGAAGTTTATTACTGTTTTAAGCACAGAATAAGTATCGTTTGACATAAGTTTACAGTGATCTTCATTCTTTTAACATGGCAAATTTTGTGATTCAGATTGGTTTAATATACAGGGCAATTTAAAAACAAATGTCTCCATATTTCGATGGTTTATATGGCTATATTAAATATATTTACAAGCAATATTTTATACAAACAATTAGTTGTACGTAAAGATACTGAAACCAGCCAAAACTGAAAGAACCACGACCTTCGTGTTTGTTATGTTTTAACAAAATGTTCAACACTAATTCGATGGAAAGCACTTGTGATCTGTTCGTTTAATTCGTTAAAGTTTGAGGATATTATTTATACATCTATAATATATATAATACTTCAGACTCGATACACCGTATCGAGGATAGCGAATTCGAATATCCGTCGCACCAAACATGCTCGCCCTTTCAGTCGTGGGGGCGTTATAATGTGACGGCAAATCCAATTATTCGTTGGTAAAAGAGTAGCCCGAAAGTTGGCAGTGGGTGATGATGACTATCTGCCCTCCTTCTAGTCTTACACTGCTAATTTAGGGACGCCTAGCGCAGATAGCCCTCGTATAACCCTCAAGTTAAAAAAAAACGAAAAATCTCACCTAAATTTGTATTTGTAATGATTTCTCGATAAACTTTAATCTTACATATGGTGTTCGTGTGTGAAAGGAAGGACGTAATTTATAGAGAAGATATATAATTGATATTGTTTTACAATATCCAAGGGCTCCAAGAAAGTGCCAGAAAGAATAAACTAAAATATCACTTTTGCTATATTTTCCAGGAAAGGAAATGCTTTAAGATCGAAAACTGTACCTTTCCAATGATTGTTCTTAAGTTAGAATGTTTTTATTGGTGCAATGTATATGAGAGAGACATCTAAAGGGCGTAAAAGGAAACCTATTGTTCTTCATCATTCGTTATCGACATATATATATTTTTTTCAATTTAAAACTTTTGAAGCTAAAATGTTTATGTTTCCTGAAATGTCAACAATTTCTTACTTTTCGATAGTTTTCAGCAAGTATTTTTGACAACTGTAAACGCATAATCAAGTATGAGACATTCAGAATGACAAAAGTTATAATTAAATACCAGAACCTGTAAAGATCTAAAACGTATTTTAATATGGAAATATTTTAACATTACTCAACTCAAAAAGATTGGGTTAAATCACACTCATCAACATATTTTTGTTAGTTCAACTTATCAGCAAATTCTAACTATATACTGTAGTATAATGTTTGTCAGTCAGTAGACACTACGTCACATAAGAGGTTTGTTTGTGTGTTTTTCTTACAACAAGAGCATATGGGACTACCTTCTCTGTTCACCGAGGGAAATCGAACCCATGATTTTTAGACTTACCTCCTTCCCAGCGGGGACCATCGCATAAGAGACCCTTAACCTTGTAATTTCTACTGTCATGACATCATTTAAACATCCACATGCCATGAATTACTAAAAAAAATGTGCGCTGTGTTGGCAACATATGGACTTAAAAAGTCAGAAATAAAATTATTTATTACTCTTAATTTTTGTTTAATTTGTTCTTGAAAATAAATACTTTCTAGGTTTAGTTTGATTTTCGAATTTCGCGCCATGCTACAAGAGGGCTAGCTGCGCTAGTTATCCCTAATTAAGCAGTGTAGAACTAGTAAAATTGACTGGGACATTATAACTCCCCCACGGCTGAAAGGGCGAACATTTTTAGTGTGACGCGGATTCGAACCCGCAATTCTCAGATTACGAGTCGAGCATCCTGATCATCTGGCCATACCGGGCCTACTCTCGATCACCCTACAGAAGTACGTGGAATATACGTAGTCTTATAATAATAAACTACTTTTGTGGAGTGAACAATAATGTTTTACAATGAAAAACAACTATTAACTGCGTGGTACGATGATACATATAAATGTGTATTAGACTCTTGTATATTGTCCGAAAGTTAACACGTTAAAATGCCTTTAAAACAATTATGGTAATCTAATGAAGAAAGTAAGTTTCACGATTCATTTGAAAAACAAAAAAAAAACACGTCGTATAAAACTGCTTCTAACAAAAGTGTGACAGATATTTGTGATATGCATATATCTATGTATATGTATCAAAACAGTAACGATGTCATTGTTCGTATCTTTTTCCATCATTTAAAGCCTCACTTGTTACACAAAACGTCGGGAATATTTAACAGTACTATTGATGTTTGTTTTGTTTAACACTGGCGCCGTTAAGAACAATCACAGCCACTAAATCCCGCCAAGGAATGTGACTAGTCACGTGAGAAGATAGTGGAAAAGACTAACCTTGTATCAATAGGATTTATTATCATGTAAATGGTACGACCCAAAGACGACGTGTCGCTAGAGATTAGAAACTGTGTAAGCACAATCACCTCGATCATTTAGACTGTGACATTAAAAGCTATTTTTCAACTAATTGTCTTCTAACTCCACGCAATAAGCCAACCAATCTCGAGATGTCAGTTCCAAATCTGCGCATCCATTCAGCTTCGTTGTAGAAATTCACTCACATGTGTACACCAGCCTGATTGTTCTTCGTTATTTAAAAACACGTTGGCCAAACAACGTGATCTTTCTACACGTCTTAATTAGCACATTTACCCAACCGGCTTATCTTTCTCTGCTTTTTTATTAACACATCTGCCCAAAAATCTCGTTTTTCAGTATGCATTTATTAACACATCTGCTCAACAATCTAATCTTTAAGCAAGTCCTTATAAACACATTTGCCCAATGAACTGTTCTTTCTACATGTCTTTATTAGCAGGTTTAACCAACAAGCTTTTCTATCTCCACGTCTTTTTGGCACATCTGCCCAACAAGCCGGTTTTAAAGCGCGTCTTTATTAACACATTTGCCCAACAATCTAGTCTTTCAGCACGTGTTTATTGCCCATCAGTATAATTTCAATATTACACGTTAAAACTCTTTCCTTTTAAACTAAATTCTTGATTACGTCACGAATCCCAAAGTGCTTATTATAGTTTGAGGTATTATGTTGCAATTAAATCAATTATTGTAAAGATTCCTAGCCGAAACCGGCAACTGATTGATTTATATTTACTATTAAAATGCTGAAATCCATGTTTGGAATTCCGTTGGAAGTAGAAAGTACATTTTGTAACTTTGGGCTATAAAACAATATTCATTAAATTATTGAAAAATTAAGTAATTAAGAGTTTAATATTGTCACGTGGTATGCATATATTTAATATTGTCACATGGTATGTATATATTTAACATTGTTACGTGGTATATATATATATATATATTTAATATTGTCACATGGTATGTATATATTTAACATTGTTACGTGGTATATATATATATATATAATATTGTCACGTGGTATATATATATTGGTCTTGAATTATAGTTTTAAATTTTAGTTTGAAAACAAACCGTAACAACTGTAAAGCGCCTCTATCGCCAACCACAACCTCAAGCTAGGAATTCGAATTTAACACGTTTAAGGTACTAAGACAGCAGCGGTAGAGTCCAAAACACAAAACTGAATAAGTAGAAATTTCATAAATAAACAAGGTTATCACATAGACTCCTAACCGAGCTAATCGTTTATTAGAATGCGACAACCCTGTCGTAAACATCACAGAACGAAATAAATGCATTTACGATTGCCTATAAAGTCCCCATACGAGGTGAAAAATAAATGTTCTATATGGTAATTGATACTTACAGTCGAATATAATTTGATAGTTTTCTGTATTTAATAAATTAAAACGTGTTTACGTTAGATACGAGATAGTGTAATGGTGAAACGTTTGTGTTCCATGCGTGTCTTTGAGTGTGTTTCTAAAAGTAAAGCCACATCGGTGTTCACCAAAGGGAATTCTTTAATTTAGCTTTGTGAGTCCCAATACTTACAGCTGTGCCATCAAAGATCTCTATTTTCGTAGTCCAAGCTCCTATGGATAATATAAAATCAGTGATAAGATTGGTTTTTGAATAACTCGAGGACTATCTGCGCTAGCCGTCCCTAATTTAGCAGTGTAAGACAAGAGGGAGGGCAGCTAGTCATCGCCACCACCGCCAACTCTTGGTCTACTCTTTTACCAACGAACAGTGAAATTGGTTGTAACTTTACAATGCCCCCACGGGTGAAAGGACAAAGATGTTTGATGTGACGAGAATTCAAACCCGTGACCCTCAGATTACGAGTTGAGTGCCTTAATCACTTGGCCATGGCGGGCCGTCAGTGATAAATACAGTATAAGTTTTTTGTATTATTAAAAATATGTTTCGAATTTCCTTAAATTGAATATTGGTTACTCGTTAAGATATATGTGACATTTTGCAGCTATGTGTTTAAGTATTGTTGATATTTATTTATGACAGTTTTATTTGTTTTAATTATATTAAAGTACATCTAAGAATGCCCGGCATGGCCAAGCGTGTTAAGGCGAGCGACTCGTAATCTGAGGGTTTCGGGTTCGCATCCCCGTCGCGCCAAATATGCTCGCCCTTTCAGCCGTGGGGGCATTATAATGCGACAGTCAATCCCACTATTCGTTGGTAAAAGAGTAGCTCAAGAGTTGGCGGTGGGTGGTGATGACTAGCTGTCTTCTCTCTAGCCTTACACTGTTAAATTAGGGACGGCTAGCACATATAGCCCTCGAGTAGCTTTGTGCAAAATTCCAAAACAAAACAAACAAATATCTAAGTAGCTCAGTGTAATATATCTGCGAAAATCAAACAATAAATTGCAAACATGTTCAATAATTTATGTGTTCTAAATAACGTATAGACGCAAGGAACAATGCGCCTTTTGAATCATCAAAGCAGTTTTTGTCTACGTATGTTTAACAATATTCTTCAGGTTGTGAAGTACTGTAAAAAAACAAAATGTGTTCCTACACCGTACTTGAAAACAAGTTCAAAGGGTAAATGTATCTTTTCAGACAATCGTTATAAACTATTATTTTTAGAGACCAAGACCACATTATTTTGTAAAATCTAACAGAAAATATAACCGAAGTATATCAACTGATAACAGAATGGAAATCGTTGACAGCTCGATTCTGTCACAACTTTAAAACATAGTGCGTTGGATTTTTGTCAAACGAGAACACACGAAAACAAGAAGTCTCACGGCATTATTATTTCGAGTCTGAACATTTTGTATTGAATATATAGTCATCAAATTGTCCACTCTAACAACGTTCTTCAAGGAACAGTGGTTTATACGTAAGATAAAGAGAGGACATAGAATCAAGTTTATATGAATGGCTAAGATATTCTAAGTAATATTTCTTCTTAATATTGAATTTCAAATAAAAGCTTTAGGCTTAAATTTTCAATTATTTCCACGCAATCTGCTCAGGAACCCTTACTTTTCTATAGCTGTAAATAGTTAAAGGCAACAAAGCTGAAAACCAAAATCGCAGCCATGTTGTAGAAAACGACAATTGCTATTATATTGTAAAATTATTCGATGCTTTTGAAATAATACGTTTTCCCCATATTTATTAAAATCAATTTTAAAGATAGTGGATATATCACAGAAATTATTGTTATATCGGTACTTTGATTTTTTAATGCTTCACATATATACGCAACAAAACCACCAGGTTGATTGTGGTAATTACAGACCTGCCCGGCATGACTAAGTGTGTTAAGGCGTTCGACTCGTAATCCGAGGGTCACGAGTTCGAATCCCCGTCGCTCCAAACATGCTGGCCCTTTCAGCCGGGTGGGCGTTATAATGTGATGGTCAGTCCCACTATTATTGGTTGAAGACTAGCCCAAGAGTTGGCGATAAGTGGTGACGACTAGCTGCCTTCCCTCTAGTATTACTCTGCAAAATTAGGGACGGATAGTGCAGATAGCCCTCGAGTAGCTTTGCGCGAAATTCAAAAAACAAACAAACAATAATTATGGACGTATCTCGATTACTTGAAGTTTACCAAAAGCATAGGAAGTTAAACTATATAAGCTTGAACAACTGGAACTTTTACAAACTTGCATTTTTAAGAACTTAACCACGCTAATATCAACTCTTACAACTGGCTGCTTTTATGTAGGAATTTTTAGCAGCCACAAAAACTGCGCTATAATGTAATAGTTTGATTAAAAGTAATCAATTGAATAACTCTGAAGGAAAAAAAAACAGTTCTTGCTGGTAAACCTGCCAACATTTTAATTATATCCCAAGTGGAATTTCCGATTACTTCAAAGTTTGAATGGTATCAGTTCTTCGGTTGACTTGTTTTAAATGAAGTTGACTACGTTGTGGCGGGAACGGCTTGGTTTTAACCATGTTCAGTTCTCTTTATCTAAATTTAGGTTTAAAGCGCGATGCATGTCTCTTTGAAAGTGTGATAAAAGTCGTAATTAAAAACCATTTTATGAAGTTTCAATCCAAATCTTCAGGGATCTGCTTATTAGAGGGATTCTTGGATCAATACCACTGAGGCTGTATATGAGGAGAAGATGACATTTATGTAGTTTAATGACAATTACTGTCATTACAGTCTGGGAAAACATTATCTTATTATTCTGATGTTTTTATTTTTTGGGTTCGATATTTTAAAAGTCAGGAATTTGTGTTGTGAAGTTTCTTCATCAGAATTAAAGTGAAACATAAGTTCCGAAACTACAAAAAGTGTAAACTTGACGTTGAGTTTTGTAAATGATCCTAGAAAGGCTTGTTTTACCTGTGTAACAAATTGCATGCTTACATTTAAACTACTTTGTTCTTATATATATAAATACTATTGACGTCACTACATGAGGTGTGATACTCAACAGGAGAAAGTGTAAGTCACTTTCTGACAAAAGTCATGATGTGTTGTGTGTGTGTCCGCTTCAGACTGGTTCATTGCTGACTTTATTTTCGTCTAATATCGCGCGTAACCTTAAAATACCTGAAAAGTAATGCAAGTGAACAGCGATTTTATTTGACTCCAAGTGTCTTCACAATTTTGCCACATGTGTTATGTCTGCTCATAACTGGTGAATCATAGGGTTGATTGTCACTAAACCTTGCAACGATACCTCTGTGTTTACTACGCACTTTGAAAAGTTACATCAGCTAGTTTTCCATTAAAATAGCATACTATTCAATCAGAATATTAACATACTAATACTCGACAGTAAAATATAATACCTAATACTATTAATAATCAATACCATGACGATACTTTTTGACACTGTTTTTCTTTATAACATTATAAAGAATTTGAGAAATGTTCGTAACTTGCTCATATTTTTAGTTTTAAAATCTTCCTTACGAACCGTTTTATATCAAATTTTCGAGCTTTGCATTTTGAAACTAAACGCCAGTTTATCCAACATATGGTCTAATTAGCTTTGTTAGTGTCCCAAAGGACCACATGATCTAAGAAACCTAGTTATTTGTGGACCACATAAAATAGGACAGGGTCTTTCTCATCTTCAGATAGGTTCACAATTTCTTTTTGTGCACCAAAAATAAATTGAAAGCGAGAATTGTACTTCTTAATGTTGTCCAGAAAGTCCTCTGACTTATAGGTTTGACCGAATACTAAGGATTTCAGTTACACAGAAGGAGGTCTCTATGTGGTTAAGGTTGAGTTTTTTTCCATAACTACAATGCATTCCCTTAGATGTTTCTTTCTACTTTTTTAGTACTATATTCTTGGCAAATACAGTAACTGACATAGAGCCTATTGACACCCTGAACTGGTAATCTATCTGACGTTGGTAACTTCTTTCCCAAGCTCCAAGTTTGCCCCTGAAGAAGAAAGGTCCACCTTTCAAAAGCGATCGGGTTGTAGGGTTTGTATTTCATTCTTTGTTGTGGTGTTTCATTGACTCTTGTCTCAGCAGTGGACCTTCATTTTCTGAGTTGTCAGGATTGACACCTGTTGAGGTGTTTCCTCAGACATAGTTACTGCAATGGCTTTTCGATGTCTGACATACTAAGATGCACACTGTTTAAATGTCACCTCATTTTGTGCACAATTAGCACTATTTCATACATGTAGCTTATATAATATATTTATTTTAGTTTCTAAACTATGATAACATATTTTCTTCCAGTAAGTTAGCTATTTGTTAAATACTTCATAATTGAACTGATAATAGCTTATCAGGTGAATTCGTGATAATTCACTTATCTTTAAATCATAAGAGATACATTTCAACTTTACGATTCTTATGTTTTTAAAATTTATTTCCATAAACGCCCCCCAGTGGCTCAGCGGTATGTCAGCAGACTTACACGCTAAAATCCGAGTTGCGATACCCGTGGTGGGCAGAGCACAGATAGCCCATTGTGTAGCTTTGTGCTTAATTCAAAACAACATTTCCATAAAAACGTTATACGTTTTTGCAGTCAAATTCTGAGTACAACTCATTCGTTCATTACGTCACTCAATGTTTGTCAAGATGACAACGCTCGTAAAATGTTATTCCTCAAAGAACTGACACTATAAATGTTTCATGTTTGCCCATGAAATTGTATATTTACTGCCTTGAACGTTAATATATAATAAAACGGAAATATATTAGTGATATGTTCATCTTTAGAACCTACACTCGCTCTCTCCACGTAAAAGTGTAATGACTGAAAGACCAATGAAACGATCGATCGGTGTTATTAGAAAGAGTATAAAGAAACACCAGAATGAGTCATAATGTGAATTAATACTGTTGAGAAAACAGAAACGTAAAACACGCCAATAGTTGTGTGTGTTTTAATGGAAGTATTCTCTTCCTGGGAAAAATGAAGTCATTTATATTTCTTTTTTATAGTCGGCCCGGCATGGCCAGGTGGGTCAAGGCGTAGGACAAGAGCTGTCCCTAATTTAGTAGCATAAGACTAGAGGGGAGCAGATAGTCCATATAGCCCTCATGTAGCTTTGCGTGAAATTCGAAAACAATTTATTGTCTTGTTATAATTTAAATAAAGGTACCCCAGTGGCTCAGCAGCATGTCTGCGGACTTACAACGCTAAATCCGGGTTTCGATACTTGTGGTGGGCAGAGATAGCTCATTGAGTAGCTTTGTGCTTAATTCAAAAAACAAAACTGTCATGTAAATGTCGTGTAAATGTTTTGTAAAGGACAACATGTCGTGTTGTGTTTGGATTTTCATATCTATTATTTATATTTCCATATTTATAGTACTGTTTTAAAGTTTAAACTAATAAAATATGTTGTCATTCATTTAAAATAACATTTAGAAATTTCTAGAATTAGGTAGATCAATCACATGTTTATAAATAATTTCTATGGCGGCCTGGTGTCTAGACGACGAGTCTCGTGCGAAAACAGACATGCACAGAGTACTCCGGAACTTTGTGGAAGTTACGCGATTGTTCGAGAAAATTAGGCCTACTAGTATATAAAACAGACGGCGACGCTAGGTAGAAAAAGAAGAGTCAGTTATTCGTTTGAGAAAGTTTAAGCGTTTGCTGTGTGTTTATCAACTTGAATTTGTGACTGAATATCTGTCATTGTTATTATATAATTTATGTTATATCTGTCATATATATAATAGCTTATTGTCATAAATTATACAAGCTGTTATCTGTGTCTTTCTGTTGCGTTCAGTCTACATAAAACATAAGAAAACGTAACAGAAAATTGGAGGCTCGTTCGGGATATCGAACAAACAATTTAATTCTATTCTAAAATTAGATTTATAGTCTACACAGATAGACAGCTTGTATATTCAAAATGGCATTCCTAGAAGATTTTATAGACAAATTTAATCAGAATCCCTCTTTCGGATTGATCAAAGAATTAAAAAAATCTGAATTGCTTGATGTTGGAAAACATTTCAATTTAGAAGTGAAGCAAGTAATAAAGAAAGCAGATATCAAACGAATTGTTGATGAAAATTTGGTCAGCCAAAAAGTTTTACCTCAAAAAGTTGTACAACAATCGCCTGACGGTCATTTTGACCCAGATTTTGATTTAAAAAAATGGAAATGGAAATGAAATTTCGTTTAGAAATTGAAAGCAAACGTCTTGAGGCAAAACAAACACATATTGAAGCAGAACAAGAAAACAAACGCCTTGTTCTTGAGGCCGAAATACAAAAAGAACGCATTAAAGCTGATAAGGAAATCAGTATGAGAAAGCCACAGACAGAAGAAAAGGTTGCCCAAATGCGGTTGGATAATTTTGATGCTTCTAAACAAATTCGTTTAGTGCCTCCATTCAATTAGAAGGGTGTAGATAAATATTTTCATCAATTTGAAAAATTGGCCCTTAGGCTAAAATGGCCTACCGAATATTGGACAGTATTACTTCAGAGTGTTCGCAAAGGTAAAGCTCAGAAAGAATTTTCCAAACTTACGGCCGAGCACGTCAAAAAATGCATTTTGAATGATTATGAATTGGTGCCAGAGGCATACAGACAAAAATTTCGTGGTTACAAAAAGTTTGACAGCCAAACACATGTCGAATTTGCTGGCGAAAAAGAAACTCCGTTCTACAGGTAGTGTGATTCCAAAGAAATCAAAGATGATTACACAAAACTCAGAGAACTCATGTTAGTTGAAGAGTTTGAAAGATGTATTCCCGTAGAGCTCAAAACTTATATTGATGAACAAAAAGCTTCCAAAATTTATGATGCTGCTGTCTTGGCAGACGATTATGCTTTGACTCACAAAGATTTCTGTACAAGAGCCAAACAAATTACACAGCAAAGAAACCCAATGACTCATTCAAACACTATGCAAAAGTCGACAAAGACAAAAAAGAGCAAACTTCTGATTCTCAAACAAAGACTTCATCTTATTCGCAAAGCTCGTCATCTAACAAAAACGTGTTATTCTCATCCAAAACATGTGCTTATTGTAGGAAACTTGGCCATCTGATTTCTGAGTCCTATAAGCTCAAAAACAAGCCATCACCCAATAGTTTCAGTTCGCCCTTGTTGGATACATCGTTGGTTCCCAATGATTTTGCCCCTGTCCAGTCCACTGTGAATTCCAAGTCCAATATTCTTCATGTACCTGAAGATCTTGTTGAGGACAAATTTAAACCTTTCATCAATGAAGGTTTTGTTTCTTTTGTTGGCGATTGACATCTACAACCAATTACGATCCTGTGGGATACTGGAGCTTTTCAGAGTTTGATTTTGGAAAGTGTACTTCCGTTTTCTGAAAAGTCATCCGTTGGGGCCAATGTGCTCATTTCTGGTGTAGAAGGTGGAGTCGTTTCTATCCCTCTTCATAGATTGAATTTGCATTCGGACTTAGTTTCGGGCCCAGTGACTGTGGGTATTAAATCTTCATTGCCTGTTGAAGGTGTGTCTATGCTTTTGGGGAATGATTTGGCTGGTAGTAAGGTGGTACCAGAGGTTTGTGTTGTTGAAGCACCTGTTGTTAGTCCCAGTACAGAGCAACTCGTTGAAGAGTTTCCTGATGTTTTCCCCGCCTGTGCTGTTACTCGTTCTCAAACACGTTCTCAGGAGTCCAAAGAGGATTTCCCTTTATCTGATACATTCATGTCTCACATCGATGAGATTTCTGACTCAACTTTAAGTTCTACTGATGACTCCAAGTCATTTTTCAACTCTCTTCATCGTAAAAAACTTGTTGACGAACAGGACAATAATCCTGAAACTCGTTCTCTTCTACAACTGGCCGTTAATAAAAATGAAATAGGAACTGTCCCTATTTGTTACTACCAGAAGTCAGGTGTGTTAATGAGAAAATACAGACCTCCTGACGTTGCTGCTGATCAAGAGTGGAATGTTATTCACCAAATCGTCATTCCAAAATGCTATCGGAATGATATTCTTAGTGTTGCTCAAGATCATGTGTTGTCGGTACACTTAGGTGTAAGAAAGACCCTAGATCGTATCCGACGACATTTCTGTTGGCCAAAGATGCGCCAAGATGTTGTTGACTATTGTAAGACATGCCATTCTTGCCAAATAACTGAAAAATCAAATCAGGAAATTCCCAAAGCACCACTGCAGCCTATTCCTGCCTTTGAAGAACCGTTCTCAAGGGTCATTATCGACTGTGTTGGCCCAATGCCAAAAAGCAAAGCAGGAAATGAATACCTCTTGACAATCATGTGTGCTTCTACACGTTTCCCTAAGGCTATCCCTTTGAGAATAGTCACTGCTCCCAACATTGTCGAGGCTCTTGTCAAATTCCTTACCACCTTCGGGATTCCAAAAGATGTGCAATCAGATCAAGGCTTAAATTTTATGTACAAGCTATTTCAACAAGCCATGCATGAACTAAACATCCATCAAATTTCATCCAGTGCATACCATCCTGAGTCACATGGTGTTCTTGATCGTTTCCACCAAATAACTAACACGAACACTCAAAGAACTGGGATGAGGGTGTTCCCTTGTTATTGTTTGCAGTTCGTGAGCTTGTTCAAGAACCTACTGGATTTAACCCTTTTGGGTTGGTTTTAAAAAACAAAAAAAAAGGTTTTCACAAGCTCAATTTTTTTTTCACTGTTAAGGGGGAGAGTGTTATGTAAATGTCATGTAAATGTTTTGTAAACGACGACATGCCGTGTTGTGTTTGGATTTTCATATCTATTATTTATATTTCCATATTTATATTACTGTTTCAAAGTTTAAACCAATAAAATATGTTGTCATTCATTTAAAATAACATTTAGAAATTTCTAGAATTAGGTAGATCAATCATATGTTTATAAATAATTTCTATGGCGGCCTGGTGTCTAGACGACGAGTCTCGTGCAAAAACAGACATGCGTAGAGTACTCCGGAACTTTGTGGAAGCTACGCGATTGTTCGAGAAAATTAGGCCTACTAGTATATATAACAGACGGCGACGCTAGGTAGAAAAAGAAGAGTCAGTTATTCGTTTGAGAAATTTTCAGCGTTTGCTGTGTGTTTATTCAACTTGAATTTGTGACTGAAGCTAGATGTACAGAAGCTGTGATTTTATTTCGTCAATCTCTACGATTCATTCGAATTACTAGTTATACTGAAGGTCAACACGTGTGGGACTGTTTAGGGGAGACCGGGAAAATTGGAAGGCGATAGATAAGTTTGAGACGTTCATCGGAGGCATCGTGAAGGGAACTTCGTCGAATTTATTTAACTGTGAATTTTTTTGGACTTCTCCATTCAAACTTCGGTATTTCTTCGTGGGACCAAATTCACACCCAAGACCGGAATTTTGGATTTCTGATCTGAACTTTTGGACTTTCATTCTAGATCATTATATTGGACACAGGCCAATACCATTTTGTATCGTAATTAACCTTGAAGGTTGAAAATAGTACCATTTTGTATTGTAATTAACTTTGAAGGTTGAAACCAGTACTATTTTGTATTGTAATTAATTTTGAATGTTGAAACTGAATATCTGTCATTGTTATTATATAATTTATGTTATATCTGTCATATATATAATAGTTTATTGTAATAAATTATACAAGCTGTTATCTGTGTCTTTCTGTTGCGTTCAGTCTACATAAAACATAAAAAAACGTAACAAAAACAAAAACAACAATTTAAATAAATGAGCCGATTTACTCGCCACCTACGTAATTATTTTATACGTTTTCGAACACAAAGAGAAGGAAGTGATGCGTCTCAATAAACTGTAATATCTTTTCCTTAAAGAAAGATATATATATCCTGCTATTGTTACAGTGTTTAATCAACAAAATAACTTCTCTATATCGTGACATAACATTTAAATGTTAATTCTAAAGTAAAAACAAATCTATCAAAGGTGAATGGGATATCCGAATAGGTCGTATGTGGTTTTCTATGACTAAAATGTGTTTGTTTTTCTTATAGCAAGCTCACATCAAGCTATCACCTGTGTTCACCAGTGGGGGGGGGGACGACCGTCTGATTTTAAAGCTGTAAATCCGAAGGTGCACCGTTGTACCAGCAGGGAACAATTAATATAAAATACACAATTCTTTTAAGTGACAAATGTATCGATATCAGCAAACACCAACTAATATATATATATATATATTTCTATATTTGCCTTTTTTTGTAAAGTATAACATTGCAAACAGAAAAATAGATATTAGTTGAGAAGTCCTGTTTCGGGGTTTGTCTTATGAATGCTACTTAAATATCCATTCGAGATTACTTTATTTGTTCAACAAGCAATTTGTTTAAAAACTTAAATATTTTCTTTAATTAAAATATCAATGATGTTTTAAATAATCTATTTAATTAAAGTATTAACATTGTAATGTTAATGTTGTTTTTTATCAACATCAATAGATATTTTAATGAATGTGACACACGTCGCTGTCGCATCAACACGACACGAGCTGCTCTCTCTTCCACTTTCATTCCGTTAGCCTTTACTCTTTTTATATCAAAGTTCGTGTTGATAAATTTAAAAGATAGCCTTTAATTAATTCGTTATAAATGAAAAGCTTTGCAGTCTAATGAATTGCTAATGATAACAAGTTAAAGTTTCTATGTTTTCTTTACGACAATCAACGAAATTGATTTTCACTAACTACCTAAATTCCCAGGAATGTTATCTGATAAACGTTTCCTTCTGATATTCTTTATTAATTGTTACTTAATAATTTGCATGAATTCGTCAATAAACGTAATATGAAGGTGATTGTTTTAACCAGCTTTTCTTCTCATGATGGAGTTCCTTATCGATGTTACATCTTATGACTCGTTTAATGCTCTTCCAGAAAGATTTGTGTCAATTCATCAACAAATCTAATCTATTTCTTGGAATCTATTATTTTAACACGTTGAAAATGTTTACGAAACAAACCTTACAGATTATATGTTTATTGCTGAACGACAAAAGTCATTTTTAAACTCTTAAATTTAACCACTAATTTGGCCGGTTTTCCTTGTTTCATTCTTATGTTCTTAATGTAAACACGCGTTTTAACTTATTAACATAAACAAACAAACACACTAATTGTGAATGAAACAGTAGGCGGTGGGTGGTGAACACTAAGTGTCTTTCCTCCACCCTATCACTGATGAATCAGGGACAGCTAGCGAATACAGTCCTCTGATCGCTCTGCGCAACCATCAGACTGACTCAAATACTGATTCATGACTCCGTAACGCCCCTTTGTTTCTCTATAGTAACGAACCGTTTGTTGATTTAGTCCAAACGGCTAATTTTCTGTTCAAAACATGTAAAAATGCTAACTTAATTTTGAACATTTTCTATTAATCATTTAATGGTTACTTATGTCTGTGAAAATATAATAATTTTATTTCGAAATATAAACATTTATTCTATTTGTTTGTTTGTTGAATTTCGCACAAAGATACTTAAGGGCTATCTGTGCTAGCCATCCCGAATTTAGCAGTGTAAGACTAGAGGGAAGGCAGCTAGTCATCACCACCCACCGCCAACTCTTGAGCTACTTTGTTTATCAACGAATAGGGGGATTGACCGCCACATTATAACGCCCCCACAGCTGAAAGGGCGAACATTTATACACGTACTTTAGAGGAAATTGTTGGACTTTTAAATCCAAAAATGAGATTTCGATACCTTGCGACAGAACGACACTATTGTTTTCATATCTAGTTTTTATAATCTAATATTATAGTTTATTTATACTTTATCTTAGAGCGCGTTACTGATTATTTTAACTATGCGATAATATGTAGATATACTTTAAATTGGTTTGTTATAAACCAATACACAATACACACATTAACCCATCAGACATCATGAAATTACAGGTAACTATCATTTGGGATGAAGGCTAATAATACTATGAAGTATGTCATTGTTTCCTACATGCCTCCCCCTTGAGTAGCGCCCTCTGTATTTAAATGAGTGATACGTTTGTTTTGAATTTCGCACAAAGCCAAACGAGGGCTATCTGTGCTAGCCGTCCTTAATTTTGCAGTGTAAGACCAGAGGGAAGGCAGCTAGTCATCACCACCCACCGCCAACTCTTTTTCTACTTTTTTCACCAACGAATAGTGGGATTAACTGTCACATTATAACGCCCTCATGGCTAAAAAGACGAGAATGTTTGGTTTCACGGGGATTCGAACCCGCGACCCTCCGATTACGATTCGAATGCCTTAACCGATCTGCTATTCCGGCTTTTTTAATGAGCGAAAGATTCAGTCAAATTGCGTCCGTGGCTCATTAATAATAATATTATTTCCAAATTCTTAATGTTTTGTTTGTTTGTTTGTTGAATTAAGCACAAAGCTACACAATGGGCTATCTGTGCTCTGCCCACCACGGGTATCGAAACCCGGATTTTAGCGTGTAAGTCCACAGACATACCGCTGAGCCACTGGGGGGGCAATTCTTAATGTATCAATAGAACCCACTGTGGGACATCGCCCCACACTTTCAAAAAATGTGACGTACGTTGTCAGTTTGTTTCTTTGTTTTTCTACATAATACTGTTTCAATTTATTTTTGTCAAAATGAACTGATACTTTCTAATGGTTTTAATTAACATCAAAACATCTATTGTTGTAATATAACCATTACTTGTTATAATGCTCGAAATAATTTTCATGAATTATTACGCCTATAAAAATAGTTCTACATTGTTGGATTAATAAATAAATTTACCACTGATTTAGATCTTGTAAGCTCATTGAAAAATGCGAGAAACTATTGCTTATACAAACGAAAAACCATTTTTTGTGTGATTACCGAACTCGTCTATTATAAAATGCACTTGGCATATGGCGTAGGATGCTCGTGACGAATTATCTTTATTCTCCTATATCAGAAACATTTAGGAACAGTTTCACACACATAAAACTTGAATATTTTTTTTATTGGTAATATTATTACCAGTCGTTTTGTTACATAATCTCATCTACATTCAACAATTAATTACTGTTTAGGACTTACTAGTGCATTAGCCTAAATTTGACTATAAATCCTTAATGGAATGTCAGAAGTATACAAACTAATTTTACACAATTTATTTATATTTTAAGTTTCTGCATTATTTACAATTACAACACATGTAATATTATTGATAAATTAACCTTCAATGAAATCACTTATGATCAAAGCGTGGTATCGATGTAAAGATAGCCCCCCCCCCCTAGTACAGCGGTAAGTCTACGGATTTATAACGCTAAAATCAGGGGTTCGATTCCCCTCGGTGGGTTCAGCAGATAGCCCGTTGTGGCTTTGATAAACGAAAAACACACGGATGTAAAGACAGCAAAATAATTATTTTAACACAAAAATGATTTCAATTCCGGATGACACGGCCAGGTGGATAAGACCCGGATGACACGGCCAGGTGGATAAGACACTCGACTCGTAATAGGAAGGACGCGGGTTTGACTCCTCCGTCACACCACAAATGCTCGCTGTTTTAGCCGTGGGGACGTTATAACGTGACAATCAATCCCACTGTTCCTTGATAAACGAGTAACCCAAGAGTAGATGGTGGGTGGTAATGATCAACTGCTTTCCTCTTGTCTTACGCTGCAAAATCAGGGACGGCTAGTGCAGGTAGCCCTCGTGTATCTTTGCGCGAAATTCAAACCAAACCAAAACCAACTCCAGACACCCCTGACGAAATAATGACGCAACACTTTTATATCTGACATTATAGTGAAAAAGCGTTTATTCGACAACTGTTTTGTTTACATACACTTGTGAATACCCATTATACTCCTATTAGAAAAGCTTTGTGTCTATTTATAACATTTTAAGTCTCAAATCATCATTTAAGTTATATATTCTTAACCCTTACGTGCTTCTCATGAACTCTTGCTAATTGTTTTTTATTGTGCGCGATTTACCCGTAAATCCCGAAGACCGTCTGCAGGGACACGGTGCTGTGATGTCTTAAAGATGTCAGTGAACACTAAAACGACTTCTCATAAAGAACGCTTAACCTTGTAGATTTTACTGTCATGACGTCAGTAAAAACTTACGCGTGCCATGAATCATTCTGTATGTTGCAACACAACGTGATATATGAACTTCAAACGTCGTCTTTTTAAAGTATTTATGTTTAATTTTGGTCTTTTTTACTGCTGAAACAGAACATTTCAGAGGATCCTGACGAAGTAAAAATCTGGTTCCTCAGCGTTATTTTAACGAACTGTTTTAGGTATTATTATTATTACAACAAAGTTGTTGTTATTTTGAATTAAGCGCAAAGCTGCACTGTGTAATATCCGTACACGGGTATCGAAACCCGTTTTTTAGTATTGTAAGTCCGCAGACATTATAATAAAGACTGGATATTGATTTAATTGGCCCTGCATGTTCAGGCACTCGACTCGTAATACGAATGTCGTTGGTTCGAATCCCTGTCACATCAAACGTGTTCGTCCTTTCAACCGTTGGGACATAATAATGTGTGTATAAATCTCACTATTCTTTGATAAAAGGGTAGCTCAACAGCTGGAGGTTGGTGATGGTGACCAGCTGCCTTTCCTCTAGTCTTATACTGCTAAATTAGGGATGATTACTGGAGATAGCCCCTGTATAGCTTTGCACGAAATTCAAACAAAACCTGATTTAGGTACTTATTACTTTCATGGTTCGTTTTAAATAGATTTTATAATTGTGATTAAGAAAACAACAACAAGCGAACGCCATAAAGAAATGAACGGCTTATCATTAAATATACTTTTTTATAATTTTCCTCTTTCAAATAAAGTAGATTTAAAAGTATAATTGTTATTATTATTCACATCGAAAATAAAATCTCGTGATTTTGTTATGAGCATTTGAGCATGTGAAAAAGATTGTATTGTTTAAAATACTTTGCTTTGCTCGGGTTACTAGGTTAATATGCTCTAGATGTCTATGTCAGCTATAGCTGGAATCCTTCTTTACCAAAATGCACTGGACTTTCTGTATATTAGAAGTTGTTACGTAAAGAAACGCTTTTTTCTCTGTGGCATTTCGTTAGCTTGCCTCATTCAAATAGTTTTCACGTGCACCCAAGAACTCACGTAACTAATATAAATAATAATACCCAGGTGCACACCCTCAGTGTCCACTTAGTGTAGGTGCAAAGTTTTAGATTTCTAAGCTCTCAGCTGTTAAATCTACGGCGGTCACACACTCAGAGACATAAAGGTGCGCATACATGCGCAAGTACTTGCGCACTTAAGTGGTTTCTTAACTGTACGTGATTTCTATATGTAATATAAACAAACACTTTTTTCTACTTGTTTTTTTTGCTAGCTTGCTTTATTAAAAAGATGCGTGAACGCACGTGGAGGATATAAGTAATATCCACACAGTACCCTCGGTATGGGAGCAAAATCTCAAATTTATATATTTTTTCTTCTTGGAGATATAACAGTCACACTATTTTTCTACTGTATTCACTATCTTCCTTCATTAGAAAGATGCGCATGCGGATGCGCGCATGCTCGTGGATAAGTAGTAATACCTAAGTCTTAACTCTCAGGGTTCACTTAACACGTGTACAAAATTTCACTTTTCTATGCTATTTTTCCCTTTCAGTTTTGGCGGTCACACACAGAGAGATACATTTTTGTTGTTGTTATTGTACATATTTATATAATTGGGCCTGGCATCGCCTAGCGCGTTAAGGTGTGCGCTTCGTAATCTGAGGGTCTCGGGTTCGCATCCCCGTCGCGCCAAACATGCTCGCCCTCCCAGCCGTGGGGGCGTTATAATGTTGCGATCAATACCACTTTTCGTTGGGAAAAGAGTAGCCCAAGAGTTGGCGGTGGGTGGTGGTAACTAGCTGCCTTCCCTCTATTCTTACACTGCTAAATTAGGGACGGCTAGCACAGATAGCCCTCGAGTATCTTTGTGCGAAATTCCAAAAAAACAAACAAACAAACAAACAAATTTATATAATTCATTAATATATAATTTGTAAATATTTGAAATTCGAATAATTAATTAGCCTGTGGTAATAATAAAATACTGTAATACATGAATACACTTTTAAACTTGAGTTCAATTACTGTTTAAAATTCAATCTTTCTTCTTCGTTAAACAAAAAAAAAAATGGTGAACATGAGAATCCTACTTTCAAAGACACAAACTAGTTTAATATCGTAACAGGAATACAGGATACGTAATCAGTGCCAAAAAAAACAACACATTTTTTTTCTGCTGACACAGAAAATTTAAACCATTTAACCGTGAGGGAAATAACATTCAGAAAGTTTCTCAACGTGTTTTTTGAGAATCAGTGGATACTGAAGTTACTCTGGTTCTGATTTAAAACAGCTTGAATAAGATAAGTATAGATCAAAGTCTGATTATTTTCAAGTGTTCTGATTTTCACCCTGGAGATAGAATGTGAAGGCTTGAGGATGGATTATAGTTCTTTTTACACCATATGTACAAGAAGTTTTGTTTGTTTTTGAATTTCGCACAAAGCTACTCGAGGGCTATCTGTGCTAGCCGTCCATAATTTAGCAGTGTAAGTCTATAGGGAAGGCAGCTAGTCATCACCACCCACTGCCAACTGTTGGGCTACTGTTTTTACCAACGAAAAGTGGGATTGACCGTCACATTATAACGCCTCCACGGCTGAAAGGGCGAGCATGTTTGGCGTAACAGGGATGCGAACCTGAGACCCTCAGATTACGAGTCGCACGCCTTAACGTGCTTGGCCATGCGGGGCCATACAAGAAGTACAGGAAGAAATACATCCATGAATTCTAAGCAGGCTGAATCAAAGTTTGAACATTCTGTGACAACCTTATTTAAATAGAAAGGCAAACATTCTGTTCTTTATTATTCAACTTCCTGAATAACCAAATACTTTAACTTATGCTTTTACACAATGCACGTAGACAAAATCAAATTAGCATTTTTGATGAATGCACACGCATCATTTCTTCTACCATCTATACCAGGAGAGAGAGTCTAGTATTGACTTGTCCTATCCATCTCGGATCTTTGTTATTTTGTTAGGTGACACAAAATTATTTGATCCAATGTAGCCTGGTGGTTACGGAGCTAGACTTGTAATCGGAGGGTCGCACGTACGAGTCCCTGTTACACCAAATATGCTTGCTCTTTAAGCAGTGGAGCGTTATAATGTGACGGGCTATCTCATTATTCGTTGGTAAGGTGGGAAATGTCGACTAGTTGTCTTTTCTTTAGTCTTAAATTATGGACGGCTATTTAAGATGTTGCTTTGCTCGAAATTAAAAACAACACATAAACATTTATTATATCACTTCTAAATTGAGCGAATAGTTGTCGAAAAGACTTTCTCAAATTCAACGAAATACATAACAGCATTTGACATTTCACATGTTCGTGAATTTTAATTCACTGTTTCACATTTAAAAATCATTATTTTCAATTGAAAAGGTACTTTAAAATTACCAAGTTTAGTCAACATTTTCACCGCTGGTTCAGCAGAAAGTCTCTGAATTTATGACGTAAAAATCAGAGGTCCGATTATCCTTGGTGGACACAACAGATACCCTGATGTGGCTCTCCTAAAAGAAACACACGTTTTTGTTACTTCTCTTAAGAATCTGAAACGAGTAATAAATAACGACTAATCGTTTTTTTTAGAATTATCTAAAAGACGTTATTTTTAAACAAAGAACCACTTAGATCATAATTAGGACCAAACCTTTCCTTTTTTTTTCTCATTTTAAAACTTGTTTAATAAATACTTGTTGGTAAGTTTTTTGATGATGACCATGGTGGTATTTATAGAAGGATTGCAGCAGATTTTCAATGCGTGCAATAAAAATTAAAACCTCAAACGTGTGCAGCAAACAGCATGCAAATAATTTGTAAACACTTTGCACATGTTATTGAGTGGTAAACAAACTTACTATAGTGTAACGAGACACTTAAGTACTTGAAAAAGTCGGTATAATAAAGACAAGTTTTCACAAAATTACATATTCATCAATCCGACTATCTGATTGACTGACCAGGTTACAAGAAATGCTTAGCTCTTCTCTACTTGCACCTTATGCATATATAAATTCGCATGAATTGAGTATGCTACCTTGGATGTAAGTGTTTATCTTAGTTTTATTGTATAGCCTTGGTATTAATAATAATCACTTTTGAACTCTAAGAACCAGTCAACAATACATTAGTAGTTATATTCTATGATTTCGAGTTCGTTCTGTGAGTTGCTAAGTAACAACCCGTCTTCACATCACGTACGGTGCACAATCACGTACAGCTTCAACAGCCTGAAGCTGTATCAACTAGATACAAAAAATAATAAACGTGTGGACTATACAGATTCTCTAGATCTCGGTTCGAAGTGTTATCTAACCTTCAAGTGTGTGTTTCTCTTATAGCAGAGCCACATCGGGCTATCTGCTCAGCACACCAAGGGGAATCGAGCTCCTGATTGTAAGGTGGCAAATCCGGAGACATATCGCTGTACTAGCGAGGGTCCTAACCTTCGAGAGCGAAGTTTTCAGTTCTGTGTTTGACACTCCAGTAATGACTTATAAGTCAGTACCTAATACATTTTATTCAACGAAAAGACAAATGCTACCACTGGCGAAACTTTGCTCTTGCAATACGGATTTCAACCAAGAAGCATAACTTGTATATATTTATTACCTTTAGATTGTTTTCAAATTAAAAGTAACCTGTTTATATCTACGTTTATAGTCTGACACAGTATGATTTTTAAAATAGGACTTTAAAAAAAACGAATGGAAAAAATAAACTCTTATATTGCTAAGTTTTTGTCTTAACTAAGAGAACATTACTGTAAGAATAGAATTAAAGCTTGAAAAATAAATGTTAAATTGGCAAAATAAGTTTTCTTCATTAATCTGGCCAAAGATAACTCTGCTATCTTGGCTAGATTGAAGAAAATTATAGCAAAGATACCAGTAAAAACCAGGACATGTTTATAGATATCTTTAACAAAAGTTACAATGACCGAACCCACTTTAAGGTAGCGAGAATGATGGGTGAAACAATAATCAAACCCACTTTAAGGTAGCGAGAATGATGGATGAAACAATAACCAAACCCACTTTGAGGTAGCGAGAATGATGGGTGAAACAATGACCAAACCCACTTTGATGGAGCGAAAATGATGGGTGAAACAATAACCAAACCCACTTTGATGTAGCGAGAATGATGGGTGAAACAATGACCAAACCCACTTTGAGGTAGCAAGAATGATGGGTGAAACAATGACCAAACCCACTTTGAGGTAGCAAGAATGATGGGTGAAACAATAACCAAACTCACTTTGAGGTAGCAAGAATGATGGGTGAAACAATGACCAAACCCACTTTGATGTAGCGAGAATGATGGGTGAAACAATGACCAAACCCACTTTGAGGTAGCAAGAATGATGGGTGAAACAATGACCAAACCCACTTTGAGGTAGCAAGAATGATGGGTGAAACAATAACCAAACTCACTTTGAGGTAGCGAGAATGATGGGTGAAACAATAACCAAACCCACTTTGAGGTAGCGAGAATGATGGGTGAAACAATAACCAAACCCACTTTGAGGTAGCGAGAATGGTGGGTGAAACAATAACCAAACTCATTTTGAGGTAGCAAGAATGATGGGTGAAACAATAACCAAACCCACTTTGAGGTAGCGAGAATGATGGGTGAAACAATGACCAAACCCACTTTGAGGTAGCGAGAATGATGGGTGAAACAATAACCAAACCCACTTTGAGGTAGCGAGAATGATGGGTGAAACAATAACCAAACCCACTTTGAGGTAGCAAGAATGATGGGTGAAACAATGACCAAACCCACTTTGAGGTAGCGAGAATGATGGGTGAAACAATAACCAAACTCACTTTGAGGTAGCAAGAATGATGGGTGAAACAATGACCAAACCCACTTTGAGGTAGCGAGAATGGTGGGTGAAACAATAACCAAACTCATTTTGAGGTAGCACTGTGTAAAAAACTATCAAATGTTGTAATGTTATTCCATTCATTCCTACCTTGTTTCCTTAATTTTTGATACTTCCTTTCCTAGTGCCTAACTGGTTTTATTCATGTATATTTCACTTAACTCTTAGCACTACAAGAAAATTTCAAACCAAAGTGGTTTCAAAATTCTATTCGTTGTTCGTTACACGCAAGTTTCACGTGGTGTACATTCCATGATGTATGAAATAATAACATCTCAATCTACATATCTGATCACATGTGGATTTACTATGTTTGTGATTTATTCAATTTTTATAATTATTTTCATGTAAAGTTAACACTCTGGTGTTAGTTATAGATAGCTGACGAAAAAAAGAAATTGTTTGAATATCAGGAATAAGACAACAAGGAAACAGATAATTTGATATCTCTGGAAAGGTTTGGCGTTAAAAAAATGTTCGTTGTGGAATATTACGTCAAGTACTTAATATTAACTTTAATAGAGCGACTGTAGTAACTATACGAAACTTAGCAAAGAGAAACGTATTTTATTTCATGTCAAGAATATTAGATTTATACATAGGACGATGAGACGACAGCATTGTCCCTAATTTAGCAATAGAGGGACAGCTAGTCATCATTACCCTCCGCCTAATCTTGGGCTACTCTTTGACCAACGAATAGTGAGATTGACCGTCACATGCTTGGTGCGACGAGGTTTCGAACCTGCAACCCTCGGTTTACGAGTTGAGTGCCTTATCCATCTAGCCATGTCGGACCGACAACAGAATAGACAGTAATGTATTTAGGAACTAGTACTTTTCTCAAGATTTCAGGCTACTAACAATAATTACAAAGTGAATTTAATGATACTGCCAAAGTGGACAACAGCTGGACCTAAGCCTATTTGAGATAAAAGGCTAGAGTTGTCATCTGGACTTACAGCCCTGGCGAAAAACTCTTGCAAAACAGTTATGTGCAATAATGAGGTTGAAAGAGACACAATTACAGAACAACTCCATCTTAAACAGAGATAACTGGAAGATGGCAACACGTGTGAAAAACGAACACTGTTGTTAAAGTGGGAAGCTGAACAAATTGTCTTGTACCTTTATTACTGGTAATAGAAGTTTAGTCATTGTCCAGAAGTAACAAATGGTAACATGTTTCAAAGTTCATAGTAGAAGTTTAGTCATTGTCCAGAAGTAACAAATGGTAATGTGTTTCAAAGTTCATTGTAGAAGTTTAGTCATTGTCCAGAAGTAACAAATGGTAATGTGTTTTCAAGGTGGTGGTACTTATAGTAGAAGGTTAGTTCTTGTCCAGAAGAAAGGACTGGTACTACGTTTTCAAGCTGATAATACTGATATTAGAAGTTCAGTATAGTCGAGAAGAGAGGAATTTTAATGTTTCCAGTGTGATAGTACTGATAGTAGAAGTTCGGTCATCGACCTGATGAAGCAAATGGTAATGTTTCCAAGGTAATAGTACTGATAGTAGAAGTTTGGTCATCGACCTGATGAAGCAAATGGTAATGTTTCCAAGGTAATAGTACTGATAGTAGAAGTTCGGTCATTGACCTGATGAAGCAAATGGTAATGTTTCCAAGGTAATAGTATTGATAGTAGAAGTTTACTTAATGTTCAGAAGAAACAACTGTTAATGTGTCTCAAAGATGATGGTACTGATGGTGGAAGTTTAGAGTCTTTCCATATGAAAGAAATGGTAATATGTTTTCATGGTGATAGTCTTGATAATAAAAGTTCGGTCATATTCCAGAAGCAACGACTGGTAATGTTTCCATGGTGAAAAGCATACGGATGCTTGAATATTATCAAAACTATTTCCTCCGACTTGAATTATCAATTAAATTGCCTACACAGTGAAAATCGATTTATTACTCTAAGTAAAAGTTCCAATAACGTATTATAGTATGAGATAAACAGCAGGTTCAAATGGAAATCAGTTACTTACTTTTCAGCAAATAAACATATTTGTCCTTTGGCCTGAAACGAGTTAGCAAAATATATTCTCAAACACTTTGGAACAAAAGGTGTTTCCAGTCAAAAGCAAATGTGGTCTTCTTTGATGACAAAATTTCGTGAAATGTCTCTTAAGTAATTAAATGACAAACATTGAATTTTTTAATGTCGAGTACATATCATTATGCTCTATACATTCTATATATATATGTCGAGTACATATCATTATGTTCTATATTTTTTTAATATTTAAGCATATATTAACTATTAATAATAAATCCATTAACTGTACTTTTCACCTTTCGATTGCTTTTGTTGTTATTTTTCAACGGAATATCGAACCATGAATGTTAGCACTGTAAGGCAGGAAAATATGCCACTATCTCTTCGGCGACTTTTGAAATATCTCCTTATTTTACATAATTCTAAGAACGCAAAGTCACGTGAAGACATTTAAATAATTTATTTAAAGCTAATCTACAGTAAACTGTTTTATTAAAGCATGTTAACATGTCATCGTGCTCAATCAAAACCGTTATTCATGGTTATCTTACACAGAAAACAGGAAAAGCTTTCAATTGTAAATTCAGTCTGTACTGTTTTTAGGAAAATTTCTCATTGCAGTAATCTGTTAGCTTTTACTTTCATTCAGTGCTGTATGGTTTAGTGAAAACAATTGTGAATTATCGGAGTTTGCTTTGTTTTATCCACAAGGCTTAAATTTGACACTACACGCTGTTTCACTGATCAGATAACATAATATGTTTCGATTTATAAGATAGATTGATTCAGTGTTCTCTTAAAAATAATCGATTGTATAACAATCAATGGCCCATGTTTCCTATAGATTCTCTTCCACTTATCTGCATACTCTAACGTATATTTCATCTAAAAATTGTTTTGCTTCTAATCGGCTTTAAATAACACCTAATGTCATGCACCACGTGCATCGGCCATTCATTTACAAATAATCAATAAGTTTTATGGGAGCTCATTTTATGGTAGTTCTGGTGCCTTGCACGTAATCGTCTCGAGCAATATGCACAGTATGGTCGACAGATACTTAATAAATTAATTTGGGAATATTGGTTTATTTCGTTAATGAAATGACTACAGCTTTGTAAACACAAAGCTTCTTGCCTATTCTATACGTTAATGAAGTAAGTACAGATTTGCGACCACAAAGCTTTTTGCCTATTCTATACGTTAATGAAGTGAGTACAGGTGTATAAATACAAAGCTTCTATCCTATTCTATACGTTAATGAAGTGAGTACAGGTTTGTAAACACAAAGCTTCTATCCTATTCTATACGTTAATGAAGTGAGTACAGGTTTGTAAACACAAAGCTTTTTGCCTATTCTATACGTTAATGAAGTGAGTACAGGTTTGTAAACACAAAGCTTTTATCCTATTCTATACGTTAATGAAGTGAGTACAGGTTTGTAAACACAAAGCTTCTATCCTATTCTATACGTTAATGAAGTGAGTACAGGTTTGTAAACACAAAGCTTTTTGCCTATTCTATACGTTAATGAAGTGAGTACAGGTTTGTAAACACAAAGCTTTTTGCCTATTCTATACATCTGAAGTCAACATTATTCACCCTGTAACCACGCGTAGATTCAATATACGTTCAGGAAAACTTTACGACAAAACTGTACTTCGTTCGACTTCTCACTGGGGAGACTCTGTGTTGTTTGATAAAGCAGCGAATTGTTTCTAGTCTTAAAGATGAATACAGCCTATCGATCAAATGTTTCCCCTGTGGAAACTTTCCTGTTTGACAGTACATTAGTGAAACAGACAGCGGTTGCAGGTTTCCTATTGTGTTAATGCAGTTCTGGTAAATTGCATAAAAAACTTCTAACCTATTGGTCAGTTGTTGAATTATACCACTGAATTTTACATGCAAACCTAAAACGTAACAATTACGCAAACGCAATAAAAAAATTCAAAACATATTTTTGTTAGTGTTTTTGTTTAATTAAACATAGCAATTGTATAAGTTTGTCATAATAAAATAGTTTTAGAGTCTTATCAAGTCGTTATAGCCTATGTCGCAGCGTTCGGTCATGCTCTATCTGACGACGGTGCGTCTAATCAATGGCTTTACAACGCAAAAGACTCCATTGTAAGGTTTCAATTTCCAAAGCACAAGTATCTTCTTTGAACTCATTTCCTCGTCCATTAAATTCACAAAGACTATGGTTCCAAAGTACTCGTTTGGAGAGTCTGACTGAACACACATTCACAGATGTTGCGTCTTTCGACTCAACAGTGTCTCAAGGTATGTTGTAGTTGTCTCTGTGTCAGGCGGACAGCATTTGTCATCGACATTTGTATTCGAGACTTCTCTCCTTTTATGGACCGCTGCGCATTCCTTGCTACTAGTGGGGTTTTGTCATTTGTTTAGATAGTTTTAGTGCCCCAAAGTAACACACATTCCTTTTGTTTCTAATGTAACAAAATACGACAGATATAATATCTTGAAAACCTAAATTCCCAGTATGAGCATATTTATGTGATTAGGCTGTTACATAAGCCTCCCAGAAATCATCACAGCGATCTAATAATTTACACGTTCAAAACTGTTGTAACAAAGCACACTCAACCCTCTATAATACGTCTGTTTATGTGGGATTAGCAATCAGTCAATAATATTAGTTGTGATTCCGTTACTTTAACTTATCCATTCATTAAAAAAAAAAACCGTTTGAAGTGATAATAGTTACGAGAATACTTTATTTGAGACATGAGTTAAGTGAGGTCACTGAATCACAAATATACGGTATTTAAAAAGCAACATAAATGTAATAATTTATCAAAACGTAAATCGGTTTCACTAGTTTTCTTATTTAAATCATACAGTAACGAAAGTACTTCACATCATATTCTTATCTGCTCTTCATCGTTTAATTACGGATTTTACGTTTTCGTAAGAACTTATTGTTTTATTTCAATCCTGCGTGTAAGAAGAATCCATTAAGTTTTAGTTAAAAAGGTGAAACTTGGATATAAAACTCAAAAGAGCTCTAACTCACAAATCACTCAAATAGATTTGAATGACAATTATTTTCCGAAACACTGCTTGCTCAGATCTATGTTCAGAAAGTAGAAAAATTCTCCACGAACATATTTAACTTACTTTACAAGGCGGCCTATCATGGCCAGGTGGTTAAGGCAATCGAGTCCTAATATGACAGTCGCGGATTCGAATCCCGGTCACATCGAACATGATAGCTCTTTTAGCCGTGGGGGCTGCGTTGGTAAAAGAGTAGCCCAAGAAATGGCCCTGGGTGGTAAAGAGTAGGTGTCTTCCCTCTCGTCTTGAGTTTCAAAAATCACAGTCAGTGTGTAAAATTTTATTATCAAATGCCTATTAGAAGTAAATAATTCCATTCTATGACAACTTCTACAATGCAAAATAATTATTAAAACAAATATAATTTCAAATACTTAATGCCAGATTTATTGCAATACAAAAAGCAGATTTTCATACTACTCTAAATATCGACTATGAAAAACCAACTTATCTTCATGGTATTAACTTCTGAGTAATTAATTAAAAATCTATAGTATTCGATATTTTATGCATGCCTGTTAAATAACGTCAGTTTCTGAGAAGTCTGAGGAGACAAATTAATTAAATAATTTTATGAAGTACATCTACTGAATGATTAATTTTGCTTAAAAATATAACTCATAAAAAATGAGGGGCCTGGCATGGCCAGGTGGGTTAAGTCGTGCGACTCGTAATCTGAGTTATTTGGAATTTTCACTAAATGAAAAAAATTGCATAGAAAAGATACGACGGTTCTAAATAAATGTATGCGGTTTAGAGTGTAAGGCGGATAGAACTGGAAATTTAAAAATCATAAGTCTCCGATACGTATTTTATAAAGTTCATTGAGTCTACCCTTTGCACAATTATTCACAATGTTATTATTTTCATATTTTCTTCACTCATAGAATTGTTGTATTATTTATAATTTAAGATTCACCAAAATTTCCAATAATATTTGTTTAACTTTGAGCTGATTTGTTTCTAACAGCAAAGCCACATTGAAGTATATGCTGTGTATATCGTAGGGAATCGAGCCTTAGATTTTAGTGTTGAAAATCTGTAATCTGGCTGCTGTTCCACCTGACCCAGGTTGTTTAAGGCGTTCGACTCGTAATCTGAGGATCGCAGATTCGAATCCTCCTCCGACCGAATATGGGCGACCTTTCAGCCGTGGGGGAGTTATAATGTGACGGTTACTTCCACTTTTCGTTGGCAAAATAGTAGCCTAAAAATTGGTGGTGGGTGATGATGATAAGCTGCTTTGTCTCTAGTCTTATACTGAAAAATTAGATACTGCTAGCGCAGATAGCCTTCGTGTGGCTTTGTACGAAATCCAAAAAAAACAAAAAATAATATTGTTTTGTTTAAAGACTAGTGAAATGCTTTGCTTTGCTGGGGTTACTAGGTTTATATGTTCTAGATGTCTATGTCAGCCATAACTGGAATTCTTCGTTATCAAAATACACTGGATTTTCTATATATTAAAAGTTGTTATTTAAGGAAACGCTTTTTTCGTTAGCTTGCCTCTTTCAAATGATGCACACTTGCATCTGAGAACTCACGAGACTAATATAAGCAATAATACCCAGGTGCACACCCTCAGTGTCCACTTAGTATGGGTGCAAAGTTTCGGATTTCTACGTTTTTAGCTCTTTAAGGTATGGCGGTCACACACTCAGAGACATAAAGGTGCGCATACATGCGCAAGTACTTGCGCACTTGAGTGTTTACCTAACTGTACGTGATTTCTATATGTAATATAAGCAACGTTTTTCTTTTCTCTATGTATTTTTTGCTAGCTTGCTTTATTAAAAAAATGCGCGAACGCTCGTGGAGGATATAGCAATATCCATACACTACCCTCGGTATTGGTGCAAAATCTCAGATTTCTATGTTCTTTCTCCTTGGAGATATGACAGTCACACTATTTTTATACTCTATTCACTATCTTCCTTCATTAGAGTACCCCAGTCCTGGTTTCGATACCCGTGGTGGGCAGAGCATTGTGAAGCTTTGTGCTTAATTCAAAACAACAACAAAGTTTGAAGAGAATAATGGTCATTTCCTGTACTTTTGCCCCCCAGTAGCTCAGCGGTATGTCTGCGGACTTACACGCTAAAATCCTGGTTTCGATACCCGTGGTGGGCATAGCACAGATAGCCCATTGTGTTGCTTTGTGCTTAATTCAAGACAACAACAACAACCTTCATTAGACAGACGCGCACGCATGCTCGAGGATAAGTAATAATACCTAGGTGTATACTCTCAGGGTTCACTTAATACGTGGACAAAATTTTAGGTTTCTAGGTTATATTTCTTTTATAATATCGTTCTGGGTATCGAGGCTATTTTTTCCTTTCAGTTTTGGCAGTCACACACAGAGATACACATTTTTTGTTATTGTAGAGATTTATATATTTTGTCAATATATGACTAAGTAGCCTTAGTCGACCGTGTGTAGCTTTGCGCGAAATTCCAAAACCAACTGTCCCACCTGAGTACTAATTTAGGAAAGTGAAACTTTAAGCATTTTTGCAAAAATCATATAGAGTTTAATTTTTTCACAATCAAAACACTTGTTTTTGTCATTTTCCAATTTCTATACTTTCCAGTTTTGTTACTTTGATTAATTATTTTTTAATTTTTTCTTTAATCACTTTCTTTTTCATCGTAACATAAACATGGAATCACAACTCCAATGTAAATATACACAACTCCATGTAAAAAAAAAATGTTGAAATATTTTCAAAGAGTTTTGCTTCCTTTTTACAATAAATTTTCGTTCATCAGTGATGTCAAAAATATATAACTTTGATTAATTCGTGATGACGAGAAACCCACTTGACGTAAAAATGCATCTCCAGATGGCTGGTGTGGGTATTAAAACTTTTATTAAAATAAAGTAGAGAAAAAAGTTTCGACTTTATTTTAATAAACGTTTCAATACTCATGACAGCGGCCGTCTTGACATACATACATTTGATTAATTTCATTTATTTAAGATTTAAGACACTTATATAATTCGAGATTCTGATCACAATTATCAAGGCCTCAAAAATGTCAGGTCATGTATAAAACATGTGCAGTCAGAAGATTAACAAGGTCAAACGTAGTTGCATGATGCAGGCCGAAGACAACATCTGGAACTGGACATCCTGTTATCCAAATATTGTCTCCAGCGTACTGCAGTAGGTATAGAAATATATGGAAAGTTTGCAAAACTTTGTTACCAAACATCAGAAAACAGTCAGAAATTATTAAGAATAGATATTACAATATAGGGAAAGTTCGCAAAACTCTCTTACAAAACATCAGAAAATAGTCAGAAATTATCCAGAGTCGATTTTCATTCCTTCGTTATTGTACATTTAGAACCGCAGCTCACTGACCTCAAAAATGCTTTGTTGTTATAATGTAGCTGACAAGTAAACTCTTAAACAGTCCTGAATATTCCATCTGGAAATGTCCAAACCTTGCCGAGTGAACCAGATGTTTCCAAGAATTGTGGATCCTGCATCATTGATGTCAATGCCTCCATTTTCCTTTTTCCAACAAACCATGTCACACCCAAAAGATGAACAAAGGAATTTCAACGTTTTACAATTCATTAGCCAGTTTTGTGATGTCAACAAGCCTCACAGATGATTTTGATCCCTGCTGATAACATTCCTTGTTCATTCCTAGGAAAGTAATGGACATATCAGTGTCATCTGTCACAAAAGTAGATTTGGGAAGTTTTCTGCAGTGGGCTTGGCATCTGACAAAAAACATGTCAACCACATCTTGTCCACATATTAGCACTTCAGCCCCTTGCGTTGAATGTTTGTGAGAAAAGCACACTCCTTATTTAAAATCTCATGAAAATTAAAACTGTGACCGTGAGTTATCACAGCACTTAATGACATACTACATTAGTTAAACAATTAATACTCCGAATACAGCAAACACTCCAAATGTGAAACAACAGTTGAACATTTTTATTTTAATATTTTTTCTCACCATACTTCTTAAAATGTTATGATAATTCGTTAAACTTACTTTGTATATTTCATATTGACATGCACGTTACTTGATATTCGACTTGAGTCAGTGTGGTTTGCTTTATCAGGTCTCAATTCTTGTGAACTACACTGCTTGGTTTAAGAATATATACATGATATATTTAATGCAAGTAAAATTTAATGATACACAGATTTATATGAATATATGCTACGTGAAACTACCAGAAGACAAGTGATGTATCTGGAATAAGTTTGCAACACGAAAATATATGTGCATAGATCAGCAGTAAAAGTCCTTGGAATTCTTGTTCATTGTAGAATTTAAAGGTAGTCATGAAAAACTACACAGTACATCATTTATCTAATTCATGAGTTTCTTGTTTGTATACGCATCCACCCATAATAATGTAGAGTGAAAAAAACACAATAAACATCATTCAACAGCTTGTGTTTTATGTCGTGCAGAATTTAAAAGCCAATTCACAATTGTTAAAATACAATTCCAAACAATGAAATACATTTCCATAAAGTAAATGTAGTTAAGGGCCAAAAGTAATTTTAGATACATATTCTCGGGACGACTGGTAAGGGTATTACAACCTTTATTAAAACAAAGTAGAGAACAACCTTTCGACCTTCTTAGGTCTTCGTGTTGAGATAGAGTCCCTACTTTGTATGTGTAAAAACTGCTAGTTTGGGTTGAGAAAAATTTTTACGTAGAAGAGTGAACAACGTTTTGACCTTTGGTCATCGTCAGGTTCACATATTTCTCTACAAGTGGGTTTTCTCGACATCACTGAGTTCTCAACTTTATTTTAATAAAACTGTGAATACCCATACCAACCGTCTTGAGATACATTTTCATTTCAAAGGGGTTTTTCGTCATCACAGATCCTTTTAGATACATTTTGTCAAAAGATTATTTTTGGTTCAGACGTCGACATATAAACCGGCAAACATTTTGATGATTCTAACGAAACAGCAGCCATGTTTACAAATGGCTGTTGAAATGTTATTTAGCTGTGGATCTCAAAACTTCATCACATTTTCGTGTTTCTACAAACATAGACAAGCTAAAAACCATAGTGCATTCTGTCTCTCTGTTTGGTAGTCTGATCTCGTCTGGCTTATGGTCTATCCAACACTAACGTCACATAGATGAAATGTCTTTAAAATTCCACCAGCGACACGAAAGAAGAAGAAGAAATAAACGTATTATTTAAGAAGACTTTGGAAACTTACACCACTGTAAGTTTGTATTACTAGATGCGAAGTTTCGTTTTAAAAATTATATATAATTTAGGTCATGAACGTTTGTCATGTTTCTTTGTTTATGAACTTCACGCAAAGCTATATGAGAGCTATCTGCGCTAGCCATTCTTAATTTAGCAGTGCAAGATAGGAGGGAAGGCAGCTAGTCATCACCACTAACCGCCAAACGTTGGGCCACTTTTACCAACGAATAGCAGGACTGACCGTCACCTTATAACGTCCCCACAGCTGAAATGGCGAGCATGTTTGGAGCGATGGGGATGCGAACCCCCGACCCTCAGATTAGGAGTCGCACGCCTTAACACGCTTGCCCATGTCGGGTCTCATTATTATTAACTTACTGAGCTATTAGTTTGATTAACAAACCATGGTTTAGCTAACAAAAATAATGTATTTTGCTATTGTTTATAAGAATTCATTTTGTTTAAGGCTTAAAATTTCCAAAAACAAACAAACAGCATTCTATCTGTTTAAATGATGTTTTAACTTAATTGCTTTACATAATTTTTTGCACTTCGTAATTGTAAAACATTGCGTCTTGTTAATTGAAAAACAATCATTTATTGTCATCTCAGGAAAAGTATATTTAAATATATTTGTTTTGAGATATTCGTCTTTCACTGTTTTTTCACACTACTTTCTTTAGTTAGTCCATTATAAAAGACGTAACACCATAAAAATTGTTGCCACAACAAATTATTTATATAAATAATGTTCCGATAACCACTGTTTTTTTTCTGATGATTTCTGAGTGGAGCGAAATGTGTCATTGACAACAGATATGGTGGACAGAGTGTAGTTGAAATACCATTGTTCACTCTGTTTCATCTCGAAAAGCTCCGACAGAACAGAGTGAAGAATGTAGTGTGCGTTTTTCTTACAGCCAAGCCACATCGGGCTACCTAGTGCGTCTACCGAGAGAAATCGAACCCTGATTTTAGCGTTATAAATCCAAAAGAATGTATTATGAAAAATATAATAAATCTAATACTTACGTCTTGTGACAAATGTTATTGATTATGGTTAAGAGTGGTCAGCTGAAAAATGATGTTAACAACGTATCGATTATCAAAATACGTTTGGTTTATTTAATTTGAATATTCTTCACTGTTTGGTTATTCACCTTGAAAATTTGGTTTAAGCTGATCGATCAGTTTATGTAAATATAGTGTTTGAAAGATTTTTCAATAAGAACGAATTGTTTCTACATAAAATAAGTTTACTTGGACGAGAATATTTTAAAATAAAATGTATTTGCGTGTTTTTAGGTCCTTAATTTTTAAATATTTTAATGTATCGTGCACTATTTTCTTTAGCGTAATAGTCCACTCAGCAATGAGAATACTGCTCATAAAATAAGATTAGACATATATATATACATATATTATTTTACCGTCAATAATATACAAACTTATTAAGATTTCGTTAAAGTATTATTCAAAAATTAAGATAAAATCATCTAATGATGCTTTCAGTCTAGGTATTAACAGAAATGGTCATTTTATTTAAGTTCAACAGCTAGGTTTAAATAGTTAATGATTAGCATTGGGATCAAATGATTACATAGTTTATATAAACATGAATTGTTTTAGAGAATAAAACCAGATATTTAAACAAACAGTACGTTTACCTTGAGAATGAACTTGTTATTAAGAAGATATATTTTACTGTGCTGTTGCCAGAATCTTCACTATGTTTTGGGCGTATTTGATTCTTAGGAAGATAGATTGGACACCATTTGAGGTGGAATACGTTAAAGAAAGATAGAAATGAAACTCACTCCCATTTCTTTCTTTCTAGACTCAAGACTTCGTTTCATTTTGTCCTGATTGATGACGCCGTCCACCCACGTTGCTTATACAGTTCTAGAAGTGAAATAAATATATCTAAACGTAACGAGTTTCAATTAATAAAAGAAATGAAACATATCTATTGAAGTACACAAAGAGTAGATTTAAAATTAACTTAAAACTTATTGTTATTGGAGGACACAGGTGAATTTAATAAAAGACTGTCCAATAATGTAACGGCTCTCGTTTAAAAGTTTTAATATGAGGACAGCAATATTTTTTTTTTCATTTTTAACTTCACAAAATTACTTTGGGTTTGTTTTAATTTCCAGAAAGATGAGTAATTTTATGAAAGCTTTTTATTTGCTAAAGGTTAAAACAAGAAATATGAAAGATATACCTAAAATTATACATAGCTTATGTCAAGTCGTTTGTCGACTCGCACCACGTTCTTATTGTCGTCTATATCACCCTGTCAGGTCGTGCTCTGTCTTATGATCGTGCACCTTGACTATGTATATATGAGTAGAGTTTTCTCCAATACAAAAGCCCACATTACAAGGGTGTCACGCAGACATCCACTTCCGATCTGCGTTATTTACATAATCCATTGTACGAGAACTAGGATTATTTTCAGATACCAGCGAACCAGTGATACGTCTGAGAACTTGTAACATTAAAAATTGTGATGACCAGAGTACAGATAATCCATTTTGGAGTTTTGTGCTTAATTACAAACAAAACAAGGAAAAAACAAGCTCAGAGACCCTTTTACAGTAAGATCACACAAAAAATAATGGGCTATGCTCACTGCAACTTAATCGATATGTCTTCATATTAAATAGCGTAAAAATCTATTTTATTCTTCGTCTATTTGAAGCTGGCGATGGTTAAATTGATATGCTGTGAAAGAAATTTCTTTAGTTTTCGAGCTGAAAGTCCTTGACCATTCGAGATATTGTTTCCTTGGATGCGTGGACGACTTTTGGTGATGGCCTTTGTGTTCATGGATCTTCAACTATTTCAAGGATTTACACTTTACTTACCACAAAGGGGAATCCGACTTCTTACAGGTCTCTTTGTGGATGGTTCTGGTACTCCAAAGTGATCCACATTCCTTTGTTTTCCAATCTTAATTACCATAAGAAATATATCTCCTTCTTGGAAATTATTAACTCTCGATACAAATGTAAGTTTATGACCTGAGTACATCAGTATATCGCATAGAAATGAGATATTACATGCCTTTCTCAAAACCGCTCAAAGTTTGGTGGTATCACTCAAAGTGCAATTTGTTTGTTTGCTTCTAAGACAAAACAACATTAAACTATCTACTATGTCCAACACGAATAATCAGACCTCGAACATTAGTGCTGTAAGTCCGCAGAATCAGCACCTTTACCTCAAAAGATCCCTATTTACGAAAATCCAAATAATATTACAATGTATTTCTGATAGGGTCAGTTCCATTGTAACTTCACATCAACTGTGTTTGTTACATGACTAATTGCTTTGGGTATTTATTAACATTTTAATATAACGCACTAAGTAATGTATACACTAATAATCATAGAGAGATGAATATATTTAAATAATTAAAAACATATAAAAAGAAACAATATATGGTTACACCAAACTCACCATGAGCATTTCCCTAAATCCAGATGTGCACAAAATATTTTGGAAGTTTAGGCATAATCTAATAAATTAAAACTGTCGTATTTCGAAATAATGTGCTGACAAGTGTGGGTCATATTTTAACAATGAAAACAACTGTTAAAACAATTATTACTCACAATTATCTGTTAGAGTAATCAATTGTGTATTTTCAAGAAAACTATTTGAATCTCAACCCAATAAATAATGACAAAAGATCGGCAGTGAGTCATTCAAGTTAGACACTGTAGAGTTTCTAGTTTGATTGATATGGTTAAGTCGGTAGAGGCCTGAGGGTACTATTATCGTAAAACGAAGATTTTTTTTTGATAACGATATTAACTGAATGTATCCTTTTGTTCCCCTAGCTAAAGCATGTTTAATGGATGTAATTTTCTTTATGTCGCTTAAATGATGTATAAGGTCCATTCGATATGAAAAGACAACTAATTTCCCAGATAATATTTGATATTTTAGAATAAAAGCTTTTATCAGAGAGAGAATGCATTTTCTTTCTGGAGATAACTTTACGTTATGGTTATGTATTTAATATAATCTCATACTATGCACCAGCATATTAATCATTTCCATAGCAATATTTACGTCTGTTTCATTTGAATACTGTTGGAGGTTTGGAATATATTCGATAGTAAAGAACATTTACTATACAATTCAAATAAAAAGAACTAACTTTTTTGTAACTTCCCTAACCATTACGTGTTGCTTTTAATGGATAATAATGATTCTCTATTTTTCAAAATGACATTAATATAGTTACTTCGTTAAAATATACGTTATCAACAAAATGCCTTCTTTCATTCTAAAAAAAATAATAATTTGATGAGTTACCTTAGGCCTAGATCAGGAACAACTAAACTAAACATAAGAACAATTGTTGTTTTGAATTAAGCACAAAGCTACACAATGGGCTCTCTGTGCTCTGCCCACCACGGGTATCGAAAGCCGGATTTTAGCTTGCAAGTCCACAGACATACCGCTGAGCCCCTGGGGGGCACATAAGAACAAACAATAATTTTATTGTGTTAAATTTACAATGATTTTTTTTTAAATATCGTGTCATTGTATATATATATATTTTTTTTTTTTGTAATCAAGGTGATTCCTGGTTTATCCATGAATGATGTGTTAGTTTAAATACAAGTGTGTTTATTCCACATTTTTCTCTCTCTATTCCATTCAGTTCCGTCTGTTATATATATGCCTAGGCTAAAGCGTAGGATGAACATACAGTTTATATGTGAAGAGCTTTGGTTTGTTTTGAATTTTGCGCGTAGCTACACGAGGGCTATCTGCAATAGTCGTTCCTACTTAGGCAGTGTAAGACTAGTGGGAAGGCAGCTTGTTATCACCACCCACTAACTCTTGGTCTACTATTTTACTATTTATTAGTGGGATTGAACGTCACAGTATAATGCCCCCACGGTTGAAGGGACGAGCATGTTTGGTGCGACTGGCATTTGAACTCGCAAACTTCAGATTGCGAGTCGAGTGCCTTAAACACCTGGCTATGCCTGGCCTTAAATGAGTACGTGTTTTTTTTCTTACAGCAAAACCCCATTGGGTTTTCTGCTGCGTTCAACAAGAGTAAACGAACCTTTGATTTTGGCGTTTTAAATCCGAAGACTTACCGCTGTCCTAGCGGGGAGAAACTTGTATGAAATAAATTATTGTTATAAAAATAGTAATATGTATAAACAACTTTGGAAGAACACTAAATAATGTCATATTGATACTACAAACAAATTTTTATTTTATGAAAGATGCGAACACAGTTTCCGGAATTATCAAACTATTATTCTTAAAACACACAAATAAATGTAATACTTTTATAATTATTCAGAAAACTTTTGGTCATAAAATATTGTTTATATATGTACACATAAAAATCTTGAAATAATGTAAGAGATGTTAAGACAGTAAATGTTTTCTGTCACTAGAAAATACACCTTTAATACCAGTGTTTAGAAAAGAGAGCTATTAAATACACAAATTTATTAACGTTTAATAGAAATACAAGTCCACAAATGAGTGTCACACACCAGTGGTTTATTTAAGCTCGTGTAATTATTTTGCTTTCGTGATGAAGTGTGATTTCTGGATTATTGGTTCTCGTTCTTCACGGTGTGGTTCAGCTTTCAGTTCTTGTGTCTGAAGTTCTCGATGTGGATTTTAATAAGGATGAGAAAACGCCGCCGCGTCCAAACTTGACTTATCTGAACTATAAAGTAGCTCACAGCTTTAATGAGGACGTAAGTTTTATTTTAAAAACGTCTCTTCTTTTATAAGTTAAGAACCACAAAACATAAAGAAATGGATTATTTCTAGGACCTTAAAGACAGTTTATTTTAATAGTTCTTGTATTTCACCAGCAATATGAATATGTTAGTATTCATTAGCATCACATCAACTCTACTAATGCATAATACAGTAATTTATATCAACCGTATACCAGCTAGTTTTAAAGGCAATGCATGCTGTCTCGAACACTTATTTTTAACAACTGATGTATGAATTTGACATTCTGTAGCATAATTTTTGTTTGATTTTGAATTTTTCACAAAGCTAAACGATGGTTATCTGCGCTACCCGTCCTTAATTTAGCTGGTTAAGACTAGAGGGAAGGCAGCTAATCATCACCACCCACTGCCAACCTTTGTGCTACTCTTTTACTAACGAATAGTGCGATTGACCGTCACATTATAACGTCCTCATGGTTGAAATGGCGAGCATGTTTGGTGTGTCGGGGGTACGAACCCGCGACCCTCGGATTACGAGTCGAGTGCCTAAACCACCTGGCCATAGAAAGCTTCTGTAACATAATAGATAAATAAATCTATAAAAGATAATAAATTCTTTAACCTAATAAATGATGTAATAACATAAGGAACCATACTGAATGCTGCTGAAAAGTCAGAAATTAATTATTGAAACTGTCCAGTAACACGTGCGAACAATGACTTCTTTTTTTGTTGAGAGGACTTGTTATCAAGTTAGGTGTAGGATATCGTCGGTTTAATTGAAAGAATGTGAGACACTCGGCCAACCTTTTACGATTTAGGGAATACTGCACTCTAAGTCATTAACAAAATTATTGTAGTGAGTGGGTATAGAGGCTGGTCCCCTTTCTAAGCTTACTCATTATGGAGATTACAAGAGTTTCAATGGTTATGAAACGTTGTAATCAGAAATCGCTTTAAGAAGGATTATTTAGAGGGAAAAAGTTCAAAGAGAGCAGAAGTACGAAGAAAAAATATGTTTTTACCAATAAATCAAACCAATTTCTAAATCTATTTGTTACTGATTGCCAGTGATAAATGGAATCTGTTATGTTATACTTGGTGTCAGTTAGTTCCTAGGTTATAAGAACTATACAAATAAACTATGAGCATGAGAAAGGAAAGTAAGTTGCGAGTATAGAACGATCACAACAAGTCGGTGTCGGAAGTGGGATTAGTGATTTATTAGGAATCGAAAACCAGCAGCGACAAAAGTGTCTGAAGTTGGAGAATCATCAGCATAATCTGTCGAGAAAAGTCGAATGGAAGAAGTTTCTTGTTATTATCTGGTCTACTTTGTTGTTGTTTTTATGGCTGTAAATTATGTAGTTAACTGTTAATAGCAAAGAATGAATAGAAACAAGAACAAGAATTAGAAATCAGTGATAAAAAAGACGGTTGGAAAATAAATGCAGAGAAGTCACGTGTGAAGCATTTAAAAAAGTTAAGATCTTGTGTTAGAAGATAGGCACGAGCAGACTGAACATGAGTCGATGATAAGAGAAAAACTCAATAATACTGGTGATAGGAGTGTCATTCACGAAGGAAACACTCGTGTGTAATTCCTTAACTTTTGCGAAAAACGTTAAAGATGAATTTTTTCTGTGATCTGGAAAAATAAAGTGAGACAAGAGAAACAAAAACTGCATAATAAACTGATTCTTACATTACAGGGAAAGGTGTTAGCAGCACACTGTAAGACTGAGAAATAAAAGTAATTTAAGTATGTTTTTAAATCGACATATGAGTTAAGACTTAATGCAGGAAGTTTACAGAGCTAGAAAATAAAGCAAGTTAGATTTTTCAAGGTTGTGTGAGTTTCCAGATAAATGGATCAGATGATGTAACTGCACTGGATCACTGACAAGGTTCTGGACTGGATGGTACAAGAACAAAGCAGTTGCTAATATGGTTTAAAGGTAGGAAGTCAACAAACGTACGTGACGCTACCCGAGAATTGTGAAAAAGATTTATTGATTTGGCAAATAAGGAACAAAATGGTAGAGCTCAGGAACATAGATGAATTGTTTAAGATCGAAAAATGTGAAAGTTAATGAATAAACTGTAAGAGGCGAGTGACGGGAATATCATATTGCCAGTAAGAAACAAAACATGTATCTCAGTCTGTGTAATTAATCACCAGAAATAAACAGCAATTTTAATGCATATTTTCGTCTGTTCAACTTCTAATAACAACCTAAATAAATTTGATGAACGTTAAAAACGTAAACTAAGCCTCATCGTAATTAGCATTTATGTATCCAGTTAACCTGACGTCACTTCATTCAAACCAATTGTTGCTTAGAAGGAAAGACAAAAATGACAGCTTCCTGTTTAAAGGAGTGCAGTATTACAAACCAGTTACCTTCCGTCTACACAGTACAGACAGCCCTCGTGCAGCTTCACGCGAAATTCAGAACAAACCAATCTCCATTGTGTATCGTTCGAGTAACGACAGAGATAAGGTTTTAGTTTTATCTTATTAATAATACAGGATATTGAAGAATAGCTGACAAAATGGATATTTTAATACAAAACAAGGAAGACGCAATTTTTATTTTTTAAATTCATCTGCGGCTTTGTTTATCTTGTTTGTTTGTTTTGGAATTTCGCACAAAGCTACTCGAGGGCTATCTGTGCTAGCCGTCCCTAATTTAGCAGTGTAAGACTAGAGGGAAGGCAGTTAGTCATCACCACCCATCACCAACTCTTAGACAACTCTTTTACCAACGAAAAGTGGGATTGACCGTCACATTATACACCCCCACGGCTGGGAGGGCGAGCATGTTTAGCGCGACGCGGGCACGAACCCGCGACCCTCGGATTACGAGCGCATGCCTTAACGCGCTCGGCCATGCCAGGCCTTGTTTATCTTACTCATATTATCTGATATACTTTATATTAAGTGGTTACAGAAAGAAAACGAGAAATTTCGAGCGTTGTGTAATACTGAACTAAAAAACGAAAGATACTAATGAACCTTTCTATGCATCATTAAATTTTATAAAAAAAAAACCTGAAATGAACGTTCCAGTGCGTGATTATACTAAAAATATATTAGATTTTCTCAATATATCTTTTTCTTTTACAATATTCTCAAAACTTTCTTCATATGAAGATAAAAGGCTTAGTGTTACGTGTTATAATTTATCTCGAAAGAGTCTCTGATCTATTATGGTACATACGTTACGTTTTACGATTTCAAATAACCGGAAATTGCAACTTTAATTTAGAAGTTAATTCGATGTCTATACGCATCAAATATATGATATTAGCCAACAAGATTGATGTATGCAATTTTCATTCTTAAAACAGATATATATTAAATTGAAACAACCATAAAATGACATTAAATCCATTACACGTGGACACGAGAAAACATAAACACAGCGTAGTAAAGAAACACAACGTTTCAAAGGTCAGGTTGGTATTTTTATTTATATATTAATTACTAATCAGACATAGAAATATATTAAAGAACTGGCCTTATGTATCTAGAAACTGGTAAGTAAACAGCATACAAATGCGTGAACGATGATGGAAGTCACATTGGGTTTCAACAATACTTTTATTGTTATTTATTCAGTTTAATATTTTTTGAAACAATTTTCCATTTTAACGCCACTCTTTCTTTTCTTAATACACTTTATTTAGTATTGTAGGTTACATTTTTCGTTATCAATGCGAAATTTGAGTTTTCCCTCCATTGTATCATGAAGGAGAGATGACAGTGTTTACACAATAATTTATGGATCATACACAACGTTATTTAACTGATCTTAGGAATACATTTTAAATCAACGGTCACAGCGTTTCTACCTCACCTGTTCGTCAGGCTTAGCCTCCACTCTGCGTTGTTGTTGTTTTGAATTAAGCACAAAGCTACACAATGGGCTATCTGTGATCTTCCCACCACGCGTATCGAAACTCGGATTTCAGCGTTGTAAGTCCGCAGATATACCGCCGAGCCACTGCAACATTATAACGTGTAAATTAGCTAAATAAAAGAATTAGAAAAAAAATCTTCGGTGAATCTCATTTAGTGACACGTTTAGCTTGAAATACGAAATGGATTTTCAAGTCTATTAGCACGTGATTAATGAACATATATCTCATCACAGATAGGCAGCAAGTTATGAAGAAAGCATTACTGCGAAATACACTAAAAGTGTATTAACAGACTTTTGATCGTACACACATCTGTATTTCACGAGGTACGAGATGTATTTTGTTACTCCCAGTAGATACAAAGGTATTGAATCTTAATAAATTATAGTTTACAAACAATAGTAGACCATAATTTAAACATTTATAGCATGTTTAACATTTAATGTTAAAAGTATTTTCACAGTAATCTGATTTCAAAGTGGTGTCCACACTTTAGAAAATAAACAAATGAAAAAGGTAGGCTTTAACCCTAAATTGTAATTTGTTGATTAACCTTTCGAAACGCGAATGTGTTTTGTATACCATATTCTACTCCACTGGGTTTGATCCTAGTTTCCTAAGTTGCCTTAAGTGTAGTAACGACACTTTATCGATTAAGATAAACTTCGTTCACGCGTCATTACACAACGAGAAATCGTACAAAGCGTCTGGCCAGATTGTGTGTGACATCTGGCTTGGCTGCAGTAAATATCGATGGACAAAAATGACCTCAAGTTATTACGTTTTCTAGAAGAAAGGTTTTCTCGATCTCATATTATTTGGAGCAGAAACAAATATCGAGTTCTCTCTTTTAGTAACGCTTTTATTGAATGATACAAATTGTAAAACTTTTTTTCTCACCCGTCAATTCGAATGTCTTTTAGGTTATCATTGTAAGTTAGGTCACTACTCAAAATAAAGGTCTTCTCAACTGATCTCGGTGACAGTTCTAAAAGAACTGTTCACACTTACGTTATTTAACACCAATTATCATTACTTTTCCGAAACTATCTCGCTTTATCTTTTCTCTTGTGTGAAAAACCTTGTTTCCTTTGTGTGTTGATTTCGAATTTCGCGTAAAGTTGCACGAGGGCTATCTGTACTAGTCGTCCCTAATTTAGCTGTATAAGAAAAGAGGGAAGGCAGCTAGTTAACTCTACTAACCGCCAGCTCTTGGGCTACTCTTTTACCAACTAATAGTGGGATTAACAGTCGCATTATAGCCTCCTCAGGACTGAACAGGCGATCGTGTTTGGTGTGATGGGGACTACAACCCGCAACCCACAGATTGTGAGAGGAATACCTCAACCATCTGGCCATGCCGGGGATCTTTGTGAAAAGGAGAACTTTGATAGGCATAACGTGGTTTTTGTTGTTTATAAATAAAACTGGAATGTGGCTTAAGATTTCAGATTTTATTATAATTAACCATTGAAAACAACGTATAAACTGACATGTCGTACTTCGATAAATCACTATGGTTATTCGGAGATATCTCACAGATAACGTTTAATTCGATTAATATGATTGGATGAATTATCATTTATAGAAAACATCAGCTGTTGGCTACAGTTTATCATCACTAGTGTGTATCTGAGAGTCCATGGTTCTCATTCCTTCAATAGCAAAGTGTTATGTCTCTGGCTTTACAACTTAAAAAAAACAAAACAGGTTTCGATACGCGAGGTGGGAAGAACACAAATAGTCCAATGTGTTGCTTTGTGTTTAGCTCCAAACAAACACATCATTCTGAGGCAGAACCGCGCTTCAAACTTTAGGGCAGAGGATGCGTTATAATAGTGACGGTCAATTCCAACAACTACTTTTTTACAATACGTTAAGAGTCGAGGTTGGTACCATTGACTACTTGTCTTCCCTGTGGTAGATGAGCTCAAATTTAGAGACCGATAATTTAATTTGGTTTTATACGAAAGTGTTAAACAACTAACGTGAGAATACCAATTACACACGTTTATTGAACGAATAAAAAAGGCAAATATATAAAATGTGAACAATATAAGCCCAATAAAACAGCTTATAAAGTCTTGACATATATATTGATGAACATAAGTTTTACGTGTGATGGCCCGGCATGGCCAAGCGCGTTAAGACATGTTCTCCTAATCTGAGGGTCGCGGGTTTGCATCCCGTTGGCGCCAAACATGCTCGCCCTTTCAGCCGTTGGGGCATTATATCGTGACGGTCAATCCCACTATTCGTTGGTAAAAGAGTAGCTCAAAAGTTGGCGGTGAGTGGTGAAGACTAGCTGCCTTCCCTCTAGTCTTACACTGCTAAATTAGGGACGGCTATCACAGATAGCCCTCGAGTAGCTTTGTGTGAAATTCCAAAACAAACAAACAAAAACAAACATTATGTGTCATACGATAAACCGATACAAAAATGCCTATTAAGCCATTACTAATCGGTCCAGTCTCATACATATCCAGAGACAACGTGAGCAAGATCGTTTAAAGATTATTACTTGATTTGTTAAAATTTATTTAAAAGCCAAATAACAGAGTCTACAAAACTGTTAAAACATGTACAACGAAGTGAGCATTTTCTATAGACGTTGGAAGTTACGTATAATATATATATAATTGTAAACATAAAAATAATGATAAATTTGTACTAAAACACCTCTTGTTGTTTTTCTTTGTGTGTGTGCGTGTGTTGGATAAATTATTTGCAAAAAGCCTAAATAACTTATTATGTATCGACTCTGATAGATGAGTGTTGATGACGTCATGAAACATTCTGTTCTTTCCGTTCCAACCGAAAGTGAACATTTGATGACGTTTGTCGCGACATTATTACAGTGTGCTGAACTCAATTAACAAATAGTTTTGGTTTGTCTCAGACGTACAGTCTCTAATCAACAACGTCACGACGAATGAGCGAGTGTTTGTGAGAGTCGTTTAATTTCACGAGCTTTAAGTTCATTATTTCACTGCAGTAAAAAAAAATCGACTGATCGGAAAAAAAAATTAAATTATTACAAAACAGTTCGGTTGTTAGAAGTAGTAGGACACGTGAGAGGAAAGTTTTCCACTTCACTTGACACTTCGGTTTTAAAACATTAGAAACGGTAGTGTGGCAGTACATCTCTCAGTCGTTTCGCTTCACAGTAGTGTAGCATTATATATATATCTCACTCGTTTCGCTTTACAGAAACGATAGTGTATCAGTATATCTCTCAGTCGTTTCGCTTCACAGAAACAGTAATATAGCAGTATATTTCTCAGTCGTTTCTCTTTCCAAAACAGTAGTGTAGCAGTATATATATCACTCGTTTCGCTTCACATTGGTGTAGCATTATGTATATATATCTCACTCGTTTCGCTTTACAGAAACGATAGTGTATCAGTATATCTCTCAGTCGTTTCGCTTCACAGAAACGATAGTGTAACAGTATATTTTTCAGTCGTTCAGATTTACAGAAACAAGAATGTAGTGGTATGTCTCTCGTTCGTTTCGCTTTACAGAAACAGTAATATAGCAGTATATTTCTCAGTCGTTTCTCTTTCCAAAACAGTAGTGTAGCAGTATATATATCACTCGTTTCGCTTCACATTGGTGTAGCATTATGTATATATATCTCACTCGTTTCGCTTTACAGAAACGATAGTGTATCAGTATATCTCTCAGTCGTTTCGCTTCACAGAAACGATAGTGTAACAGTATATTTTTCAGTCGTTCAGATTTACAGAAACAAGAATGTAGTGGTATGTCTCTCGTTCGTTTCGCTTTACAGAAACAGTAATATAGCAGTATATTCCTCAGTCGTTTCGCTTCAAGGAAACAGTAATGTAGCAGTACATCGTAAGACGTTTAGCTTTACTGCTCGATTAAAAACACTTCGTACAAACCAAAACTTATTAATACATGGTGGTATATCGAAATACATGATTTGATATGTCACTTTATTTAAAAAGAAATAAGATTTAACGAACTAAAATAACTAAAAATTTAATAAGAAACTTATTTTGTGAAATTTAAACTTCATTGCTTGAACGTTTCGGAATTACACATGTTTAATCTTCAGCAAATCTACGTTAATAATGTAGAATATTAGACCCATTAGTGGCAAAGCGGAATGCTTGCGGAGTCACAACGCCAGAAACCGGGTTTCGATACTCGTTTTCGATAGAGCACAGATAGCACACACACAAAAAAATGTAAGTATTAGGAAAAGAAATCATAAAATTAAAAAGCTATGTAGGGAGAGAAGTGAACATTTTATCGGTTAATGATGACATATCAGAGCAAACTGTCTTGAATTTACGTGGGGGATAGAATTCCTACACCATTGACTTCTGCTTTTTGTTGAAAGTTTCGTGTTGGAATATAACTTTCTTTACTTCACTACTTTAATGAAGTATTCTACAATAGAGTAAGATTTTATGATTGGATTTTCCAGTCTTTTTGTTTGGCGGGAATATTTGTGCCATGTGTCTGATACTTAGTTTATTAATAATTTTAGATTGCAACAAAGGTTAACGGGCGGACAGCAAACATTCAAAAGGGTCCACTGAATTAAGAAAACAGTTATTTCTTTTTTCATAAATCGGACGTCAGGCGATATCTAAGGTCACGTTCAACTCTAAATTGAATCTTAACGACTGAAAATAAAATAAAATTTCAGTTTTTAAAATAAGATTATTTCAGAAGTGTTCACGTGAGATATTTCTAACAGGCACAAACTTTCATATTTCGATATGTACTACTGTTATTCATATCTAGTATATTCGGCATGGCCAGGTGTTTAAGGCACTCGACTCGCAATCTGAAGGTCGAGGGTTCAAATCCCCATCACAACAAACATGCTCGACCATTCAATCACGAGAGCGTTATAAGTGTTTGTTTGTTCTTTTTGTGAATATCGCACATATATCTACTTATTGTTCCAAACAAAGGATGTCTACTTCTTGTTCTAAACAACGGATGTGTATCTATTGTTCGAACAACTGATGTCTACTTATTATTCCAAACAAAGGATGTCTACTTATTGTTCTAAACAACGGATGTGTATCTATTGTTCGAACAACTGATGTCTACTTATTATTCCAAACAAAGGATGTCTACTTATTGTTCTAAACAACGGATGTGTATTTACTGTACAAACAATAGATGTTTACTTATTGTAATAAACAATGGCTGTGTATTTACTGTACAAACAATGGATGTTTACTTATTGTTCTAAACAATGGTTGTGTATTTACTGTACAAACAATAGTTGTCTATTCATAATTATATCAGGCTTCTTATCACCCATAATGACGGCCAAGGTCCAGCGTTTGGATCTCGATTAATTATCACGCATTCTCATGCTTTACCTGAGAGTAACTGTCCTACTTTTGATGAATTTTTATTGGGAAGAAACTAAGATTTGGAGAGCAATGCTTCGCTCGAGCTTTTCCTACGTCATTCTTAACATAGTATTCACTGCCAAACCGAGCACTAGTATTTCAAACAGCCATAGAATACAATATGACGTTGCCAAGAAGGAAATGAAAGTAAAATTATTATTCGAACAGACTGAACGTACGAACGTATTTATATTTGGTTCGAAACAAGACTTACACACAAGGTAGAAATTTATGCCCCTTTGAGTAAAAAGCGCTTTCAACTCGTCTCACCTTATATTTCCAACTTTCATTTATATATTGAACTATATTACGTATGTCTCACGAAGGCGGATGGTACTTTTATGGGTGACCAGTGCTATTACACTTTCATAGAATTACGCGCAGATTTCGACTTTTCTCATCATATGATTAACATAATTTTCTTGTATTACACGTGTCTTAAAAAGGCCGATGGTGTTTCTATGGGTGCTCAGTATGGTATTGCATATGGATTTACACTTGTCACAAGTTGAGCCTAGCAAGGCCTAGCGCGTTAATGTGTGCGCTTCGTAATCTGAGGGTCGCGTGTTCACGCCAAACATGCTAGCCCACCCAGCCGTGACGGTCAACCTCACTATTCGTTGGTAAAAGAGTAGCCCAAGGTTGGCGGTGGGTGGTGATGACTAGTTGCCTTCCCTCTAGTCTTACACTGCTAAATTAGGGACGGCTAACACAGATAGCCCTCGAGTTGCTTTGTACGAAATTCCAAACATTGTCACAAGTTATGCTTATAATTTAATTTTATGTATTTAATTGTATTACATTATTTGGAAAGATAGATGGTGCTAGTATACTTCCGTAAGATTATAAACAAATTTAAACCGCAAACAAATCGTTATTTTATTCGTTTAAAATTTTAAATTAGCTATTAGCCTAAAATTAGGATTTCAAAAATTATATTAGAAACAATACAAAAATGTGATTATATTGTGTTGCCACAAAATGGAAATTGATTTTAAATAAAGGACGCCGGAAAAACATAATTTTTTAGAAAAGGTTATCTATTTTCTATTTCTATTAATCTTTAAAGAATAAAAATTTCTAAGTTCTGCACGGAAACTTGTAGTGGCTTACGAGTTACGCCGCCAAAATGTTACAAAACAAATCATATTTATATAAATATCCAGGCCGTATGTGTAAATTTCGTGTAGGCAAATAGAATTTCCTAATTTCGTCGAATGTGAACCAAAACAAATGTCAAGTTTATATCAATGAGATTTATCAGAGAATTCTATGGATTCCTTGCCGCTTTCCTTTTACATACGAACCAATCTTTGAAATAAATGTGAACAGCCAGCTGTCAAAATCATTGTAGCAACTCATCCACTGTTTGAATAACAACATCTCAAGTTCTTTTCTGAGTTACGTTGCACGAAACACAGCAAACACGCTTTTCCTTGTTACAAAATTAATGCACATAATTTCATGATACCAGCGTGCTTAATTCGATTTAAAAAATGCACTTATAATATAGATAAGGAGCCTGAGAAATGATATATTCCAGATGTTCCGATAACCTGCGATTTTCACGAGAGGGTTCTACACTGATGCTTTAAGTCTTTCAGGGCAAGAAACAGAAGAACGTTAAGCCTATATTTACTAAATAAGAAATAAATTTAGAGATTTGTTCCACAGGACTACTGATACAGACTGCTATGTAATCTCTTTATGTGTGTCACAAAGTAATAAAACAAAACACCATTACAAATTACATTCATGTATTTATTGCTTCTTCCAGTTTGTCCGGTAATATTAATTGATACTGACCTATATTTGAAGAATATATTTTGTTGCGACCAGATACCATAATTTTAGAGCACCACCTAGCGTTTTACAGTTTCACGTGACAGAATTTGTTAAACCGTTTTTTACTTTGCTTGTTCGTTTTGAATTTTACACAAAGCTAATCGAGGGCTATCTGTGCTAGCCGTCTCTAATTTAGTAGTGTAAGACTAGAGGGAAGGCAGCTAGTCATCATCACCCACCGCCAACTCTTGGGCTACTCTTATTTACCAACTAATAGTGGGATTGAGCGTTAGATTATAACGCCCCCACGGCTGAAAGGGCGGGCATGTTTGGCGCAACAGGGGTGCGAACCCGCGACCCTCACATTACGCCTTGATCAACCTGGCTATGCCAGGTCCCCTTTGCTTGTTAAACACAAAACTACATGATGGTCTGTCTGAACTGAGCTGGCCAGAAATATCACAACTCTTTTTCTCTGTGCTTTGGGGCATTAGACTTAACGTAAAGCTTGATAAAACATAAATTCTTATGATGAGTTTCAAGTTCAGACGTCATCATAATTTAACTCACCGAATAACACAGACAGGTTTACCTTATATACTCACGATTAAAATAAAATAACATACATAGCATTGGTCAGTAACTGGTGATTATGCAATATTCAAATGTGATTAAAGGAAATTTCATAAACCATTTACAGTCACGAATGATTATTGTTCTTGGCCAGAAAACTCAGCATTGCCTGGCTGTTAAGGCACTCGACTCGTAATCTGAAGATCGCAGGTTCGATTCCCCATCAAACCAAACATGCTCGCTCTTTCAGCCGTGGAGCCGTTATAATGTGACGGTCAATCTCACTATACGTTTGTATAAAGAGTACCCCAATAGTCGGTGGTGGTTGGTGATGACTATCTGCTTTGATAAATTACCGACGTCTAGTGCAGTTCGCCCATGCGTAACTTTTCGTGAAATTTTAAAAAAAAACTCTTAGGCCAAAAACTTATCAACTTAAAAATCTCTCGTTTTTTTCGTTTTGTTTCCTTGAAAGTCACATTTTAAAAACCGCACTGTTTTAGGATGTAACCTTAGATGTCAATAGGTCACACTTAGTTTGAAAACAATGCAAGGGTAATTACAACTGATAGTTCGTGGTTTAAGTTCAAAGCACTCAAACAAAACTGTATAAGATTCTGGCAGTGTTTTCGTATTTACGTTGAATAAAACGAATTAGGCACTGAGTGTCGCTCAAACATAATTGATTTGTCGAACACAGAATCCTCGAGTCAGATGTATTGAACTGAAAACTTGAGTTAAATAATATTTTGAACCTGATATGGAGAATCTACTTAGTGGTGTCTAGGCGGGCTGTTACTTGTCAACTCACAAAGCGTATTCGTAATCTTAGAATATAGCTACTAGTGTATTGTCATCTCGTTAGAAGTGTTCCAAAATGGTTATTGTTCTTACCAAGGTTATAAGTGAAACAAAGAAAAACGTTTTTAGTAAAGGTAACATAACTTAATCATGTGCATTTAGATATGCATAAGATGAAGATGGAAAACAGCTAAGCCTTTCCAGTAACGTTTGTCAGTCAATCAAGTAGTGGTATATGACAAATATGTATCAAGTCATCCCATAAGTAATGTCCAAAAATTCAATACATAAAGTGCATCATCTCTGACTTTATAGAAGGTTTTAATGACTAAAATATGTAGTAGGACATGTATAAAAATGTTCACAGAAATAAAAGAAACTAACCAAACTCTACTGTTTCAGATCATTAATCAAATAAACCCTTATAAAGATGGATGTGTCTGAAGAGCACATTAAACATATAATGTTTTAGGAGTTTAAGAAAGGCAATAGTGCAGCAGAGACTACACGAAACATTCAAGGTGTTTATGGTGCGAAATATCTCAATGAAAGAAAATATCGAAGGTGATTTCAAAAGTTCAGATAAGGTGACAACAACTTAAGTGATGCTCCATGTTCAGGTCGTCCTGTTGAGTGTAATGATGACTTGCTGCTGACTGCACTTGATGAAAATTGTGCTGTAACAATTGAAGAATTAGCACAAAAGCTTAATTCAAGCCATTAATCAGTTCATCGTCACCTGTAACAGCTTGGAAAGATGTCAAAACTCAATGTAATAATTACATCAGACTTCTGTTGTCAACAGTTAGAGCGCTTGAGTGTTACACTAAAGAAAAGAGGCCTGTTTTGATCAACCATAAAGGTGTTGTGTTACACCAGTATAGTGCATGACCCCATACAGCAAGGGTCACATCTGTAAAGATTGAAGAACTAGACTGGGAAAAACTTCCACATCCTTCTTATTCTCCAGACCTTGTCCAATCTGATTGTCATCTATTCTGAAGTTTGCAGAACTTTCTTGATGGAAAAAAAGCTTGAAATACATGAAGATGTCAAAACTACCCTCTCTACATTCTTTTCCTCCAAATCCTAAGAATTTTATAAAAGTTTTACTCATAAGCTTATAAATCGTTGGCATAAAGTAATTAATAATAACGGAACATACATTAATGATTAAATAACATTAAAAGCATTTAAAATCATCTCTCTTTTTCTCAACCTAAAATCAGACATTACAACTTAAGGGATGACCTGATAATGTTTGTTTTTATCATACCAACTTTCTCGGGTACTTAAGTGTCTTGTTACAATCTACTTAGTTCGTTGGCTACCCATTATTATGTGTAAACTGTCTATAAATTTTTGTTTACATGCTATTTACTGTGTGTTTGAGATTTTAATTTTTATTGTACGAATGGGACCTACAGACCATTCTTACTGTATGCACCAAGAAAGATATTATAAACAATCGTACTTAGAAAAATACGCACATGTTCTCAGGTAGATTCTTTTATAAGAAAAATACATACTGTTCTGAAAAACTGAGTCTCAGAATTGAGTAAATAATCTATTTATGTTAGGTTGAAGATAAGAGAGAAACTTAGTAAACTTCGATTAAATCACGAAAACTACTACAGACTTATTTTCTCACTGTGTTAATAAAACATGTGTACGAAACAAGAAACGTGTATAAGAGTCAATAGTTTTTGTCTGTAACAAATTTTTTTCGTTAATGTATCCTCACCTCATTACCTGTATAAACGTAGAGAATTTTTTTAAAAGTTAAAAATAGTTAAATATTACCATTTTATGAAATCCATTGCTTCTATAACTTATAAAGATTACCCTGTTTTTTCTTATGAGTTAAAATAGCTCAAAATATACTTTTTAAAAATTTCAAATTGAAGATGTCAAAGTGACAAAAATCAGTTAAATATCTCTATTCTAGAATGTTATTGTTTAGGCTTAAGCACAAAGCTGTACAAATGGTCACCTGTGCTCTGGCCATTACGGGCATTGAAACCCAGTTTTATAGCAGCGTGAGTCAGCAGACATTTCGCTGTGACACTGGAGGGGCAGGTCTGGAAATATCGGTTTCAATGAGGAAGTCGACAGAATAGTGCAGCTTTCTTCATATTCTTTTATGTTAACTAAAATTAGTTGACAAACGTTAACAAAACGCAACTTTATGTGCTTCTGCTTATTTAAAGTTTACTGTAACCGTTTAATTATTTCTTGACTTAAATACAAGTTTACAAATAAATGTGCAAAAACGGCTCGTTTGCATTGAGAAAATATTTTACATAGAAGAGCGAACTTTGGTACAATACGTGTAGGCTACGTTTACAATATGTTTACATTTACGACAAACTTAGCACAATCAATATCTCTTTAATGTCTAAGCCAAGTGGAAGGTGAACCATTTAAAGGAAAGTATATTTCTAATAGCTACTTGCTGCTAAACAAATAAGTGCTCGCCAGAACATATCGAAAAGTCACGCGGTAGCACACGAATTTGTCAAGCACAAGTGAACAAGCCCTACCAATTGTATAATACAATTATATTCTCAATTATTTTCATAAAACACCTCAGTGGATTTTGCTTACGTTGTACAAACTGTTAAATACCAGCCTGCTAATATTCTTGTAATTAAGTAAACATTCAACAGTACATAACAGCACACTTTACCAAAGCGAAATGTTTTGCACCTGCATGCCCCCCAGTGGCTCAGCGGTATGTCTGCGGACTTACAGGCTAAAATCCGGGTTTCGATACCCGTGGTGGGCAGAGCACAGATAGCCCATTGTGTAGCTTTGTGCTTAATTCAAAAGAACAACATTGTATCTGCATAACTAAGTGTTAATTGTTACACTGCTAAAGATTAATTTAATAATTACCATTCGAACTTGTTAGTAGAATCACGAACCTTTAGTAATGCTCACGGTGTTATTTCCTTGACAAGAAATTGTGATATAGTAATTCTTGTCATTAGTTAGATAAAACTTGCTATGGAAACAAAAATTTGCCTTTTAATATATTCCTAAAGGTTCATTGTCAATACGTTCTAAATACAACTAAATTATATAAATACAATATTGCACACCAGTGTTTTATACGTACGAATAACAGTCATGTGATAGATCAGAGAACGTCTTCATAAAGTTTAGCATACGGTTGTGTGTATACCCGACCCGAAAGCGATGTAGTGACAATAGACTTTAAATAAATCTAACAAATATTTCTTGAGAAGACAAGATAAAAATGTGGTCTTCCGACGACACCTTTAAAATGTTTTTGATATGAAAATGAAAGAGATAACAGCGCATTTAATATTCAATGGACTGATAAGCGAAGAAGAAAACCAAACCGTGTTGAAGGTTGTTTACCTGTTCTGTTGGCTCTCCTGTTTCAAGAAAAAAGTATAAGATATTATAACTTCAAGTACATGACGAAACTTATGGTCAACAGTGAGGTAAAGTCAAGCTAGGAAAAAATGCATTCTAATCTATGTAAGTAAGAACTTAAGAAAAATATCTCTAATTAGCTATACTTATTACCATGTTAAGTTTCAGTTTTGATTTAAGTGAGTTTGTTTGTTCGTGAATTTCGCGTGAAGATACCCGAGGACTAGTAGTCCTTAATGGAGTGTCAAGGCGTGCGACTCGTAATTTGAGGGTCGCGGATTCGCATCCCCGTCGCGCCAAACAGCCGTGGGGGAGTTATAATGTGAAGGTCAATCCCACTATTCGTTGATAAAAGAGTAGCCCAAGAGTTGGCGGTGGGTGGTGATGACTAGCTGCCTTCCTCTCTAGTCTTACACTGCTAAATTAGGGACGGCTAGCACTGATAGCCCTCGAGTAGCTTTGTGTGAAATTCAAAAACAAACGTACTTTATCTAGCAGTGAAAGACTAGAGGGAATGCAGCTAGTCGCCACCACCTATCGCCAACTCTTGGGAAACTCTTTTATTACAAAATAGTGTAATTGATCGCTACATTATAACGTCACCACAGCGCCCTAATAACATGGCCATACCAGGCATTCTAGGTACATAAACTGCTTTGGTTCCAAGCAAATATCAGTTTTCCTTTTTTTCTTGTCCTTCCCCCAGTGTAAAACAGCAGTACGCTTGCGTACTAGAAACCCTGTTCGATTCCCGAGGTAAACAGAGCAAAAGTCGTCCTTTCGTTACCTTTGTAGTCAACACCATTGAAGCTTATTATTTTTCGTAAATATTAAAATCTTCTAAAACACGACAAAAAATACCTACATTCAATATATTCAACCTTTAAAAATATTTTACTTCAGAGAACGACTCTAATATTTGTAGTTTTATAATATATTTAACAGTCTGTCTGTCGGGTCGACGATTCTGATACGTTGATGCCCCATCAAAATTTCCGGATATTTTTCTTTTTAATTCGAATCAACGACCCTGAACGTCATGTAATATCCGGTTTCTTAATTATCTACCGTCTTCACTGTATCCGCCCTACTTTCCGGGCTAAGAGGAAATAAAATCCGTGCTCCGTTCAAAACAGGATTGTGACCACACATGTTGTGCAGTCCGATATATAGCTATTCAACTCTCTACAGGTTTGGTTTCTTTTGAATTTCGCACAAAGCTATTTGAGGGCTATCATCTGCACTAGCCGTCTCTAATTTAGTAGTGTACCGCTAGAGGGAAAGCAGCTAATCATCACCACCTACTGCCAGCTCTCGGGCAACTCTTTTACAAACGAATACTAAGATAGCTCGTCACTTATACCGCCCCCACGACTGAAATATCATTTCTGATGCAAAGGGGACTCAAACCCGCGACTCTCTGATTACGAGTCTAGCGCGTGAACTACCTGGCCATGCCGGTCAGCTGTCTACCGATGTTTTATCTTCTGTTTTTGAGAAAACGGTCTTCATAAATATCCAACTAGGCTCACCAAACCTTTCTTGCTGCCGTAAGGTGGCTAAGTGCAATAACTGTGTGAACACAAAATAGCACATCTGTGCTATTTGTGCTTCATTAAACTTCAACTTTATCGGAGTGCTTTTGTTTCGGTTCTGACTTAAATACCCGAAATCATGACACTTCTCTGTAACCCGAATTCGTTTTGTTTAATTGTAGTCTGGTTGTGATTTTATTTTATTTTTAATTTTCTTACCTGACATAACTAGCAAAACGATCCCTTTTTTGATTGTTTGTTTGTTTTGGAATTTTGCACAAAGCTACTCGAGGGCTATCTGTGCTAGACGTCCCTAATTTAGCAGTGTAAGACTATAGGGAAGGCAGTTAGTTAGCATCACCCACCGCCAACTCTTGGGCTACTCTTTTACCAACGAAAAGTGGGATTGACCGTTACATTATAACGCCCCCACGGCTGGGAGGGCGAGCGTGTTTGGCGCGAACCCACGACCGTCAGATTACGAGGCGCACGCCTTAACGCGATAGGCCATGCCAGGCTCCCCTTTTTTGAAATGAGTTTTAATAGCTTGAGTTTTTATCGTCAACAAACATCTGACTTCAAATAATTTATATCGCAATTACGGTTAAATGAACTTATTAAATTAAAGCTTTTAAGAAGACAACTAGGTAATATTATATGTACAGGGCTCTTACCAAGTTTCTTGGAGTTTGAGCATCAATAGAATTATTATTATTCGTCAGCGAGATAAACTTCTTGGTACATATGCAAATGAGAAAACGTGGAAAACGAGTCCATTGTTATTAAATAATAATTTTCAGGGGGCGTAATGTCTGTTTGATGAAATAAAAATTCGTTTGTTGATGCCATAATATCATTTAAATAATTAGACAGAGAACAAGAATAAAACTAAATCGTGCAGTATCCAACATAAATAACTTCATATTGTCAGGTGGTCACCAGCTTTTGGAATTACACTAAGCCTCTTGATTCCATGAAGGAACATAGGGCCGCCATCGCTTGCGGATTCATGAACTGGCTGGTTTTTTAAGTGAGTAAATTGTTAGCCTACTGCACAGCCCCCAACCAGGAGGAGAAACCTAAGTCGTCCCTAATTTTGCAGTGTAAGAAGGCAGCTAATCATTACCACCCACCGCCAACTCTTGGGATACTCTTTTACCAACGAATTGTGGGACTAACCGTAACATTATAACGCCCCCACGGCTGTACGGGCGAGTAGGTTTGGTGCGACCGAGATGCGAACCTGGGACCCTCAGATTACGGGTCGCACGCCTAACGCGCTCGGCCATGCCGGGCAGCTTTTGGAATGCATAAAGTAATTTATCAATCGGTGCTGTTCCCTGGTGGAACAAAAATTCTTAAAATCCAGGAAACAGATTTCCCGCAGTGGACAAAGCAAGGAATAGATTTCCCGTTGTGGACAAAGCAGGGAATAGATTTTCCGTAGTGGACAAAGCAGGAATAGATTTCCCGCAGTGGATAAAGTTGTTAACCCAGTGTGGTTTTGCTTTATTAGACAGACCCGGCATGGCCAAGCGCATAAGGCGTGTGACCCGTAATCTGAGAGTAGCGGGTTTGCATCCCCGTCGCGCCAAACATGCTCGTCCTTTCAGCCGTGGGGGCGTTATAATGTGACGGTCAATCCCGCTATTCGTTGATAAAAGAGTAGCCCAAGAGTTGGCGGTGGGTGGTGATGACTAGCTGCCTTCCCTCTAGTCTTACACTGCTAACTTAGGGACGGCTAGCACAGATAGCCCTCGAGTAGCTTTGTGCGAAATTTCAAAACAAACAAAACAAACAAACCCTCTTGTCATAAAATGTCAAATTAGGAATAGTTAGCGCAAGTAGTCTTTGCGTACGTTTGCATGAAATTCAAAACAAACAAAGAAACTTCTGTATTACAAACAAACAAAGACAAGAGGAAGAAGCTGCTACATTCATGTGTAAACAGATGCCATCCGACATCTTGTTGTCACAGATAAGACGTTTAGAGAACTCCATGACGTAGAAAGAAAGAAGTCGGTGAGAACGAACGTGGATTTTCAGCATCAGAACGAGCGGCGCAGAACGACCTAAAAATATAACGGATTATTTTTAACGTTGTAATGTTAATTTTACAAAATATGAACATGTATAATTAACATTCGAGTTCCTTGAATGTACTTTTATAATGTGGCTTATCTAAAATGAGAAATCCGTGCAGTTGTGCAATATATATATATTAGTGAAAATAATTACATTTTAATGAAGTTAAAAACTAAAATACATCAAATCAAAATGAAGGACTTTGTTAAAAACAGAAAATCCAAACCTTTGACTAATTATATTAATTTGTTATAACTTAGAAATCAAGCCGAAACATAAACAAATAAACGTTACATCAAATGAAAAAATCCTAAGGTAGAAACTACAATGTAGGATTATAAATAGATCCTAGGTTTTGGAGGTGACTAAAAAAGTAGGACTTATATTGCGGTGGGGATACACCATCTACCAGTCTTAACCTCCATTCGACAGTGTCACATAAGAATGGAGGTTAATACTGGTAGACGGTATATTTACACCTCAATGTGGGTCCTACTTCCTCTGTCACTTCTATAAACCTAGGGTACATATTACAATTCCACATTGTAGTTTTTACCCTGGGATATTTTCAGTTGTTACAGCGTGTTTTGTTTAATATTTTTTGTGTAAGCTTTTTGGAGTTATAACAAACTAATATATATATAATTATGATATTCTAAAAACACATACGTCATAAACGTCTTGATAAAAATGAAATAGAAACCATATAACCCGAGCGCTTTCGAATGTTGGACCTTTCTTCTTCAGGAGCAAACTGAATATATATATATATAATTAAAATATGTATCTATATAATTAATAGACTTGTGATACTAAAAGACATCATATTATGTTTTTTTTATGTAATTGTTACATCTTTTGTGGTTTTTGTAGCGTACTAAAATGTTAAGATGTCAGTGTCAGAGATCCCACCGAGAACTTTCTTCCACTTCTGATATTTTGTGGCCTCCACGTACTCAGTTGCCTAACATCTCATTGGAAGAAGACAATACTTACCTTGATCATAGATCAATAACTGCAGTTACATCCACATGCTGTTACACGACACGAGCTGTAACATACGGTATGGGGTTTCAGTTTTGCAACCACTGGTGCCGTTATACACAGAATCAGCTGGTCAGATATTTCATCTAATCAATGATAGCCTAATCACGCTTGTTTGATTAAGAAGTTCACAAAAGAAGAAAGTATCGAACAACGAATTACCCAACCCGCCCTCTAGTTTGAAATTGACTTAAAACTTATCACATGCTCAAGAAAGACGTCTTGGTTATTTGGACGCCACTTGATGAAAGATTTATCTTTTTAACTTCAGCAACATGGCCAGGTGGTTAAGGCACTCGACTAGTAATTTGAAGGTCGCGGGTTCGAATCCCCGTCAGACCAAACATATTCGCATTTTCTACCGTGTGGGCGTCATAATGTAACGGTCAATCCCACTATTTGTTGGTAAAAGAGTACCACAAGATTTCACGGTTGGCGGTGATGACTAGCTTCCTTCCCTCCATTCTTACACTGCTAAATTAGGGACGGCCAGTGCAGATAGCCCTCGAATAGTTTTGCGCGGAGTTCAAACCAAATTAATTTACTTTTTCATTTTAAGTATCAAATGTGATTATACACCTTTTTAGACATAACTTTTCTGATAACTTCTTGCGTTTCAGGGTCTTTCGAAACCATTTTTTTTCTGTTCTGAGAGTAAATATCACATCACTTATTATCTGATACCAAGGTCCATTATAGCCAGGGGGTTAGGGTGCTCGACTCGTAATCTGAGTGTCGCAAGTTCGAATCCCCATAGCGCCAAATATGCTCGCCTTTCTAGCGGTGGGGGCGTTATAATGTGGCAGTCAATATCACTATTCGTTGATAAAAAAAGTAGCCCAAGATTTCACGGTTGGCTGTGATGACTAGCTGCCTTCCCTCCATCCTTACACTGCTAAATTAGCGACAGCTAGCGCAGATAGCTCTCGTGTAGCTTTACGTGAAGCTCCAAACAATCCGAGTCAACTATATCATACTAACAGAGTGGAAAAACATTTTTGGACAGCATGTATTTAAATGTTATCATTTCACCATTTTTAGACTGTATGATTGTTCTTAAAAGATGCATTAGACGACTAATTAATTAATTTCAATTAATTATACAGTACGGTTACTGAGAAAAAATGAAATCTCAGAACAAAGTTGAGAGTTGATCATACGTAAGAAGAAAAGTTATGAACCGAAATATGTTGTACAAACGTCACTTCCGATAAAACTAGAATACAGTAGTGGTAATTAAGAGTTAGTACTAATACATACAATACATCTATCTAATAGTAAACACCAACATTAAGTTCCACTATCCTGTTTGTTATTCTCGTACGAGTGATAAAACTTTATCTTACTTAACTCCTTCAATGGTATAGCGGTAAGTATGTGGATTTACAACGTTAAAATCAGGGGTTCGATTCCCCTTGGTGGATTCAGCAGATAGCCCGTGGTGGCTTCACTAAATGAAAATACACACACATTTATCTCAAGTAATTTACTATATCAACTGTTGTCTCCAGTTTCTTCCTAAAATTGACACGCTTAGAATTTTTTGACTTGTTGGAACGAGCTGTTAACACACTTTTAGAGATAGGTACATGTCAACTGTTTTTGGTAGGGCAGCGTATATCCGGGTAATTATATCAGTCCTTAATACAAGCATCGAATATAATGCTCTATCAATAAAAATAATATTTAAATAATTATTCTATTCATTATTTAATTGGAAAAAGACAAATTAGAAGCAACCATTAAAGGAACCTCACATAGAGAACACCATAAATTAATTCACTGAATATAACCAGAACTCACAGAATGAACCAGTGAATATCTACAGTATTTTTGGTAAAAGATGTTATGTGGTTAGTAAACACACGTCTCCAATCAATAAACCTCTGTTAACGTTGCGTTTTTGATTATAATTAATAGGTTAAATACAATTAACAGACAGTATTAACACAGTAGCAACAAGAATAGTCAGGGTACAATGTTTAGTTTATTTGTTTATTTTTGAATTTTGCACAAAGCTACTCGAGGGTTATCTGCGCTAGCCGTCCCTAATTTAGCAGTGTAAGACTAGAGGGAAGGCAACTAGTCATCACCACCCACCGCCAACTCTTGGGCTACTCTTTTACCAACGAATAGTGGGATTGACCGTCACATTATAACACCCCTACGGCTGAAAGGGCAAGCATGTTTTACGTGACGGGGATGCGAACTCGCGACCCTCAGATTACGAGTCGCACGCCTCAACACGCTTGGCCAGTGTTTAGCAATCTTGGCTGACTGTTATAACTCAAACACCAAATTCTCGGACTTATCATCTTTGATCTAATAAAATACCTCTGAAAATTTTAACTCCTTACCTTTAAAATATGACGGCGCAAACATCATGAAATTTTTAAGACAGTTCGTCGATAAATATAAAAAACGTGTTCAAAATTCAACAGGAGATATTGAACAAAGTGATTATGTGTATATATCTATCACCTCAAGTATTAGCAACTTAGTACGAAACCTAAATTGTGTAACTTTTATGAGCTCCAAGCTATTTTTCACTATTGCAGACCTGTTAATACCGGACCTTATACAGCGAGTGTTAAGAGAACACTTACAAGCATCTCTCTTATTTTATGACTTTCTTACATCAGTGTAAATAATAAACTGAAGAATACTTTTGACAAAAACCATCTTGGGGCATAAGAATTTTGCAGGGAGGTATAATGTAATATTCGCAATGAAAACCGAGCCGTTGTGTTGGTTTATGGCTCTTATAAAATGACGTATTGAAATACAAATCTTTGCTCACCAGATGTTTTCATCTCTTTACGTGCTAAGCCAGTGGAGATATAAAAATCTATTAGATGACGTTTTATGTTACCGTTATTAGTTGGACGCAATATTTAAAAAAAAAAGCATAATCGTTACCCTACGAAAACGCTATTAAAACTCTGATTCAGTCCTTTACATTTGAGACAAGTGAATTTTTTATTTATATTTCACGAAACTTTGTAAACGTAGAGGTCTTCTCAACACAGAGCGACAAGGCTATCCCATCATAGACAGTGGAGAGATTTATGAAAATTATAACGAGAAATAATATTTTCTATTCACATATTCATGTGAGGTAACATTTAAATGGTGAATAGAACATTGAAGCTTTAGACATGCTGCTATGGTCCGTTTCTTTCTCGACATATCAAATTCCAGCTTCTTACAACATGGGGAAAGGATATTTTCTTCAAAAGTTGTTTTATATACATATATATTTTATAACAGTTGCAAAGAAATTTGTAAAACTACAGAACATAAACGAAGGAGTGGATTTTATACATTATAAAATGGGTTACTTTTCTATTATCATTTAAAACAGTGTTAATGGTTTTTGATAACACTTTTACATGTTTTGAAAGCTCACATAACACTTGTAATATGTGTATTTCAGCGTGTAACTGTTTATCTGTTTCAATCAATAACGTCCGATCATAAGATAATGAAACTGCCTGATACATTTATAATTACTCTGTGTACCTCATGTTTTGTATTGGTTACGTTATTAAATATTTATTTCTTTGTACCTTACGTTTTATAAAGGTTATGTTACCAAATATTTGTTCTTCGAGCATATGTTTTATGTAGGTTATGTTATAAAAGCTTTGTTTCTTTATACCATACGTTTTATACACGTTATCATACCAAAGATTTGTTTCTTTGTACCATATGTTTCGTGGAGGATATGTTACGAATTATATATTCCTTTTTACGATACGTTTAATGTGTTAGGTTGATAAGGATTTGTTTTTTAGTACCATATAATTTATGTAGGTTATACTACTAAAAATATGTTCTTCACACCTTATGTTTTAAGTAGGATATATCATTAAAGCTTTGTTTCTTTGTACCATACGTTTTATACAGGTTATGCTACTGAAGACATTTTCTTTGTACCATATTTTTATGTAAGTTTTGTTGTTAAAGATTTGTTCCTTTGTTTGTAAAGTTTTATGTAGGTTATGTTACTAAAGATATGTTCTTCGTACCGTATGTTTCATGCAGGTTATGTTACTGAAGACATTTTCTTTGTACCATATTTTTATGTAAGTTTTGTTGTTAAAGATTTGTTCCTTTGTTTGTAAAGTTTTATGTAGGTTATGTTACTAAAGATATGTTCTTCGTACCGTATGTTTCATGCAGGTTATGTTACTGAAGATTTCTTCCTTTGGACCATATGTTTTATGTAGGTTATGATTTTAAAGATTTGTTCTTTTAATTATTTTAGAAAACTTACATTTTCCTTGTTATTATTCCCTATAAAAGACTACTTGTTTTTGCAAGGAGGTACACATGCTATCTGTCCTTTAGTTCGAAGTAAAATTGTAATTTACCATTTCAGTTTCTGTAGGCCTGATAAAGATTACTTCCATAGAAATAATTTATTGAAATTGTTTTATAAAAGAATGGTTAATGTGATTATAACAGATCACACTTCGTTAGGGTGTCTGTAAAACTTTAACAAGGGGTAAAGTGGAAATTAAAGGCCTAGGTCTACATGAATAAAAGCCTAGCGGTGTAAAATAAAATATTTTTATGTGAAGCTAGCCGTCCCTCATTTAGTAGTGTAAGACTAGAGTGAAGGCAACTAGTCATCACCACCCACCGCCCAATCTTAAGCTACTCTTTTATCAACGTATAGTGAGATTGTCCGTCATATTATAACACCCCCACGGTTAAAAGTGCATGTTTGGTGTGAGAAGGATTCGAACCCGAGACCCTTAGATTAACGAGTCGAATGCCTTAACCAACTGGTCATACTAAGCTCTTCACGAAGTTATAAATAAAACTGTATTTATATATAAATATTTTCATCAACCCGTCTCTCTCTCTCTTTTACATCTACGTAGTCGTATATGCGTTCATTGATTTACGACATTTTATCTTGTTTGGCGAGTATGTCAAAGTATGATTAACTTGTTTTCTCTATACGTTACATGGTTGCGGCCGCCACGTTGGAGCAAATAACTTACTTATGCTCCACGTGACCTACGAGTGAAAAAATGAAACAAGATTTTTCTCTGAAGAAGAGCAGCTGAGTTCATAATCAAGGTATGTAAGAAAAGCGTTCTTTGAATTCTTTAGATAATGTTTGTAATGAACTATAAACTTTGTGGATAAAAAATTAACCAGTGTTTGTTTTACCTAACATCTCTTTATGTTTCATTATGTCCAATTGCTTCCTTCCTTAAGTTAAGTGCTTTGATCTTGGATGTTGTTCCAGAGGGTGAGTGAGTGACAAAATAATGTGATAAATATGAATAAATTGATCCTAGTTCCAGGTGTAACGGACGTTACACAGAATGAATATCTAATGAACTCATTTATAAGGAATTTCTACATAGCTCAAGCAAGTACGTTAATTCCACATAGCATTTAAAGTGTTTTAGGTTGAAACTGACTTATTTTTTGTCAGTTTAAACAAATATACAGTTTTTTAGAATGCTTAATTCTAATCACTATATGTGCACTATGTTATTAAAAGTACTCATGTAAATTGAGTTAATTTAGTGTTTTAAAAATAAACAAACAAAGTGTGGAAGTTTGTTACAGCAGACTAAGTGTAGAATATCGTAAGATACATTACTATTTGTTTCGTAAGCATACTTCTAACATCCACTGCCAAGTTACATCATAAATTTTATTACATAATCTAGTTTCCATTAATAATTGGCTAGTTTTATGTAGTATATCAACGTAAATATAGTTCTAAAAACAGTCAGGCGGTCTGAAGCAGAACTTGGAATAACCCAGATGTGGTTTCCAATCATATCTCCCCTTTAACTATTGTATATCAAATGGAGAACAAAACTAACGTTCATGTCACTTCATACAAAGATATAACGATCTAGTAGCTGGATCTAAATTCTAGGTATTTCTACGTGATAGGACTGTTGGAACGAGCGCTGTGAAACTGTTGTCCTCGCACCCTTGACGGATGATGGAAAACATGCAGAGAGGAGTGATGCGCTTTGGACATCAAAGCCTTAGAAAGGAGTTTTATTAAATAAAAAAGTATCCTGCAGAGTTGTTGTCAAAATACACGGGTTTCATGAACTATAAGTTGAAGTAAGGTTTCAAAATTTCTTTAACACAATTAGCTGAATTTCTATGTTACAACTTAACATGATGAACTGAATCTCTGTATTACAATGAATATCCATCATACTCTGTATTCTGTAAAATATAACTGACGAGTTAGGTCAGTAAAGTATAGTATTTAGGACCTTCAGTAACACTTAACAGTAAAAATGTGAAACCTATGCCTCCTAGTTTGACACTGAAGAAGAAAAGTTTAGCTTTCGTAAACGATCGGGCTAAAGAGTTGAAACAAAAATACAGTGCTGATAAAAAAACCACCTTTTGTTTAGTATGGACTTCTTTCCACGACTTTACATAAATAGTACTTTTAAACATGCGGTAAATTAAAACTATGTTATTTGAATAAACTGTTTGGGAACATAGCTTATTAGATATTACGCTTGTTTGTTTGTTTTGGAATTTCGCACAAAGCTACTCGAGGGCTATCTGTGCTAGCCGTCCCTAATTTAGCAGTGTAAGACTAGAGGGAAGGCAGCTAGTCATCACCACCCACCGCCAACTCTTGGGCTACTCTTTTACCAACGAATAGTGGGATTGACCGTCACATTATACACCCCCACGGCTGGGAGGGCGAGCATGTTTAGCGCGATGCGGGCGCGAACCCGCACCCTCGGATTACGAGCGCACGCCTTAACGCGCTCGGCCATGCCAGGCCTTAGATATTACGCATATTAGAATTCAAGCAACAGAACTAAACCTGTTACCCTTTCATCATAATATTCTATTGTATTAATTTTGCTAGCGTTACAAAACTGCTACAGTGTGAATATGTTTGACCTAATATGTTAAAACAAAATCTAACATCATGGGCAGTGGATGACCTAAACAGAACAGTTGTTTGATATTCACTTTTCCCTGTGAAAACGTTTCTGCGTCCTCTCGGTCTCAGCTTTTCTATTTTGAGTCACTTATCGTAAAAACAAATGAGCCAACTGTACTTTTAATAACCCGATGTGTTGGATCTATGGTTATGTGTTCTATATTTGAATACCAATTTAAATTAGATTTATTTCTTCCAGTTTAAAACAAAAAGAGAAAACGATCCACGCAAATCAAGATACAAGAAGTAAAAACAAAGATTCATCTTTTATTCTCACGTTTTGTTTCATGATTTCTTATTGTTGTTGTTTTTGAATTAATCACAAAGCTACACAATGGGTTATCTGTGCTCTGCCCACCACGGGTATCGAAACCCGGATTTTAGCGTGCAAGTCCGCAGACATACCGCTGAGTCACTGGGGGGGGGCCATGATTTCTTAAAGCCGTAATTAATCTAAAGGGCGTTGAATAACGTTACAGTTAAAAGAGTTTGATATAATTTAATGAGATTGTTTCGAATATTACGGTCTATATTCAGGATAAGTCTCTGTTTTTTTTTTATTGTTTAAATTCCAAACTTTTGCTTAGCGACATAATTAACAACTGCACAAACTTAAAGTGTTTTGCATATTATATTTACCTAATTTATAGTTTGATTAAAATACTTTACCAGGTTTTACATAAATTTTCCTGTAAAAAACAACAACAACAACCTTTCATATAGCTTCAATTCTGTACACTCTTGCTTTAATTAAACAAAGGTCACAACAACACACGTATATAAGTTATTTTAGGCCAATTAGTTTAATTGCTTAAAAGCTTAAGACGATATCGAAAGGAATGCTGGTATGTTTGTAGAAGTTAGAAGTATTTATTAAGTTTCTTTCAACGTATTTTATAGAAACGCCAAACAAGATATAAACTTTGGGGGGGAGGGTAAATATCTTTATCCTAATAATTTATTGTACTGCATAAAGTTGTTCTCTGTGTTTATTTGAGATTCGTAGCACTACGTGTTATAACAACGATTTATAAGTACTAAGTCGTGTCAAAGAAGCTTGTCGAAAACTGTAGAACTTATCCCATATAGAGCACGTCCAGCAACATTACATTACAGTGTATCTTACTTATACAAAATTACACTGGACTTTTAATCTATTGTAACGACAACTTCTTATTACCGAGTATTTTCCAAAGTTTCAAACACACGTTCGTAATCTGTGACATTACACTTAACTTTTGGTTAACTACTCATAAAATGCCTCACTCTTTATATCCAAGGTCATTGTTATAACTACCCTTATTGTATTTAGTGCGCTTTTAGTTTGCACATGCGCATAACGAACTATCTTCTCAGCTGCTTTCAAACCTAATGCGTCAGCAGTCATCAGATGGACCATTTTATCGTTATTATGCTAATAAATATGAAAATACTTGAAGAATACTTTAGAGCTAACAGTTTTCAATAAAAAAAAAGGAAAACGTATGAACCTCTAGATATCCGCGTAAGACGAAGCAGGATTCAGCGTGTAATGCTTTTCATTAAAAAGGCCATTGAGGACGGTTTCTTATTTTTACGTTTGGTAATTTTTAAAATATTTATTCCGAAATTCTTTCAAGGCTTCGCGGTGAAACGATTATCTACACGTGGCAGACACTTGGAAGTGACTGTAATTTTCATCAGTTCTTCTCTTGAGACGAGCCCTGAATTTATGTAGTAACACGTCGCCACATGTTGCCCTAAAACGATTCTTCCTTCTACGGAGGTAAAATGAATGTAATTACTCAATATATTTATAGTCTTCTGCAAATATTTATTCTGGGAAGGAAACATCACTGTGTGGGGTAATTCATTTCTTGCAGTTCCACTAGTTTCCCCCCCCAGTGGCTCAGCGGAATGTCTGCAGACTGACACGCTAAAATTTGGGTTTCGATACCCGTGGTGGGCAGAGCACAGATAGCCCATTGTGTAGCTTTGTGCTTAATTCAAAACAACAACAACAACCACTACTTTTAGTGTGAAAAATAGCATTTTCACACATAATATCATAAAATGTGAAAGATGGTAAAAGAAAATCGCACGTTTTCATACACCGTAAATAGTCAACCAGTAAAAAATGACAAAATTTTGAAGTAAAATGTTATTTTTTTATAAAAACTGTCTTTATGTTTCGCTGTGATTTGTAACTATAATATGCGCGAGAACGTAGCGAGTTGTCCTGTATTTAACGTGAACGGTGAGTTTAAACAGAAGGTAAATAAAAATTAAATTATTTTAATAAACTATTTTTGGAAATCGATTATTGAATGTATACATATATTAGAACTGACATGACAGAACGGGCCCGGCATGGCCAAGCGTTCGCATCCCCGTCGCGCCAAACATGCTCACCCTTTCTGCTGTGGGGACGTTATAATGTGACGGTCAATCCCACTAATCGTTGGTAAAAAGAGTAGCCCAAGAGTTGGCGGTGGGTGATAATGACTAGCTACCTTTCTTCTAGTCTTACACTGCTAAATTAGGGACGGCTAGCACAGATAGCCTTCGTGTAGCTTTCTGCGAAATTCAAATACAAACAAACATAACAGAATTATAACTTGACCTAGATAAGTAATTATAACACAAGTTTTCACTCACATTCTAAGTGAGAAGTCAAATAACCATGGTGGGTTTACATTTAGAAAGACACGGTTTCTTTAAAAGGTTATAACGAGCAATTAGTGACTGAATTGAAAACAAAGGTAAACATGTTTGATGTCTTAAAAACATATGACATGCTTGTGTATAATAACACAGACTCAATTATCGAACATTACAGAAAGTCCATATTCCATTATCAGCAAGTTATATTAAACTTCGACAGTTATTAAGTTCAGACATTTTTAAACACACTTTAAAAGCAATTGAACTGTCGAATAACAGTAAGAAATAAGTTAAGAGACAAACAGTTAAAGGAGGCCAGTGTAAGAATTTTAATTTGGTCAATCCAGTTTGCAGAAGACTGAATCAGAACATTCCGGAACGTTAAAGAGTTAGAAGTTTCTTACGGAACACACGGTTGTTGTTGTTGTTGTTGTCATTCTATCGTTCGTCATCAAACTTTGAACAAATCTGTTGCAAAGTAACTATAATATTTCGCCAAGAAGTTGTTGTTGTTTTGAATTAAGCACAAAGCTACACAATGGGCTATCTGTGCTCTGCCCACCACGGGTATCGAAACCCGGATTTTAGCGTGTAAGTCCGTAGACATACCGCTGAGTCCTGACCCATATTTTCTACTCTAACAAGGTTCTGCCTCAGACTTTAAATAAACATTTCACTGTACGTAAATGTTCTTCTTCTAGCGTAAAGAAACAAAGTAATGAAAACCTTGTTAGTGAAGAGCATCGTTTGTATTGATACGTTATCTATCTTACTAGTAACTAGGACTCATTATTGTTTGATACGTTATCTATCTTACTAGTAACTAGGACTCATTATTGTTTGATACGTTATCTATCTTACTAGTAACTAGGACTCATTATTGTTTGATACGTTATCTATCTTACTAGTAACTAGGACTCATTATTGTTTGATACGTTATCTATCTTACTAGTAACTAGGACTCATTATTGTTTGATACGTTATCTATCTTACTAGTAACTAGGACTCATTATTGTTTGATACGTTATCTATCTTACTAGTAACTAGGACTCATTATGTTTGATACGTTATCTTACTAGTAACTAGGACTCATTATTGTTTGATACGTTATCTATCTTACTAGTAACTAGGACTCATTATTGTTTGATACGTTATCTTTCTTACTAGTAACTAGGACTCATTATTGTTTGATACGTTATCTTTCTTACTAGTAACTAGGACTCATTATTGTTTGATACGTTATCTATCTTACTTGTAACTAGGACTCATTATTGTTTGATACGTTATCTATCTTACTAGTAACTAGGACTCATTATTGTTTGATACGTTATCTATCTTACTAGTAACTAGGACTCATTATTGTTTGATACGTTATCTATCTTACTAGTAACTAGGACTCATTATTGTTTGATACGTTATCTATCTTACTAGTAACTAGGACTGATTATTGTTTGATACGTTATCTATCTTACTAGTAACTAGGACTGATTATTGTTTGATACGTTATCTATCTTACTAGTAACTAGGACTCATTATTGTTTGATACGTTATCTATCTTACTAGTAACTAGGACTGATTATTGTTTGATACGTTATCTATCTTACTAGTAACTAGGACTCATTATTGTTTGATACGTTATCTATCTTACTAGTAACTAGGACTCATTATTGTTTGATACGTTATCTATCTTACTAGTAACTAGGACTCATTATTGTTTGATACGTTATCTATCTTACTAGTAACTAGGACTCATTATTGTTTGATACGTTATCTATCTTACTAGTAACTAGGATTCATTATTGTTTGATACGTTATCTATCTTACTAGTAACTAGGACTCATTATTGTTTGATACGTTATCTATCTTACTAGTAACTAGGACTCATTATCTACAACGATCCCAAAGGTAGACGAATCATTATTTATCTTTACACGTTCCAATCGCGTTGGAAAGTAGTTATGGTTGGTGACAAACTGCCAATGTCTCGTTTTGCTGATTCAACTTCCCTTGTCTCTTGTTAGAAGTTATGTTTCTTAAAACTTCTTCCCTTGATGGCAAATTTAAGAAACGTTCTGTACACTCGTGGTTTGTTTTGGTTGTTTTTTTAAGAAACGTTCTGTACACTCGTGGTTTGTTTTGGTTGGGTTTTTTTCTTATGGAAGCATTTTTACGTGTGATAAGTTGATATTTTTTTAGGCTCGGGATACTCGTATAAATGTATGATCAACACATACTAATGCTGTTTATTTATTTGTATGCTGTTCGACACAACATTTCATAATGGGGTATTTGTACCTTGCCCATCGCAGGCATCAAAACCCAGTTTTTAGCATTATAAGTTCTGCTATTTATTATTATAGGCCCATCATAGCCAGAATGGTTAAGGCACCTGACTTTGAGGGTCTCGGGTTCGAATCCCCATTACGCTAAATATGCTCGTTCTTTCAGCTGTGGGGTGTTATAATGTGTCAGTCAAACCCGCTATTCGTTGTTGAAAGTGTAGTCCAAGAGTTGGCGGTAGGTGGTGATGACTAGCTCCCTTTCCTCTAGTTTTACACTGGTAAAATAGGGTCGGCTAGCGCAGATATCCCTTGTGTAGCTTTGCGCAAAATTGAAACCAAACCAATTATGATTTTACGTAGAAAATAACATTTGAAATTAGTATCGCTTGTTTTACATCAATAGTTTTCACTTTGCAAATAACTTCTTTCGTAAAATGCTGTGCAATATCTCTTAGGGCTTTAGTTTAGGGCATCTCGTTGCCGTAAACCAGATAAACGTGTGTTGACTATGTCACCTAGTGTGAAAAAGCCAAATAAACGTGTGTTGACTATGTCACCTAGTGTGAAAAAGAGCACAACTATAGCAACATGAATATATTGTCATAATGTCACAAAGTAGTTCAAATAGTAGTCGGGCATAGTAAGTAATAAATGAATGAATATAAAAAATTCTAATTTAAGAAATAGGATCATGTCAAACATTAACCAGAACATTTCGACGACATCAACTGTCGCTTATGGGAAATGTCAATCGATTATTGGCTCGATACGTAACGACCAATAATTGACTTTGGTCCGGCATGGTCAGTTGTTTAGGGGCCTGGCCTCGTAATCCCATCTTCGTCATGCCATCTTCGTTATTTCCTTCAGGACAAACGAACACGTACAGACTATTTTTGAGATGGTAGATATGATTAGTAATCTAATAGAGAACATATAACATACAAATAATGTTAAAACAACTTATTACATGAATGATATTACAAATCGAGCTTTGTATTTTGTATGACATAATAATCTCTGATTATTTCATACATTCTACGAGTTCAGAAGCTGTTAATATACGTAAGAATAGTAAATTTTATCTTTTCTTGACAGATATTTGTCTTTATGCGTGTTTTTAACTCAGCGAATCACGAGGTTAATGAACGAACAATAACGTTTACAGCAAAGACGAAATGAAGCCCTCTAGCGGTATTCATGATAACATAAACATTTATGAAGTAAATTGACATAAAAACTTAAAAGACTGACGGGTTTTTTTTAATTTCGCGCAAAGCTACACGAAGGCTATCTGTGCTAGCCGTCCCTAATTTAGCAGTGTAAGACTAGAGGGTTGTTGTTGTTGTTGTTTTGGAATTTCGCGCAAAGCCACAAGAGGGCTATCTGTGCTAGCCGTCCCTAATTTAGCAGTGTAAGACTAGAGGGAAGGCAGCTAGTCATCACCACCCACCGCCAACTCTTGGGCTACTCTTTTACCAACGAATAGTGGGATTGACCGTCACATTATACACCCCCACGGCTGGGAGGGCGAGCATGTTTAGCGCGAACCCGCGACCCTCGGATGGCGTTTGTTGTATGACCATGTAACTACTTATCTATATAAATATAACAGCGCTGTTTGTTGTAGGTCCATGTAACTACTTATCTATAAAAATATAACAGTACTATTTATTGTATGACCATGTAACTACTTATCTATATAAATATAACAGTACTGTTTGTTGTAGGTCCATGTAACTAATTATCTATATAAATATAACAGTACTGTTTGTTGTAGGTCCATGTAACTAATTATCTATATAAATATAACAGTACTGTTTGTTGTAGGTCCATGTAACTGTTATTTTTGGTTTTTACAACTGGTCTACTAATTTTCTTTTTTTATAATCACATATAAGGGATGCAGCTTTTCACGAGATAACCTTTCATTACTTATGAATTCTCATGACATCAACCCAGTTCTTCAATATATAAAACTTGTTTAAAGAATCCAGCTCACAAAATTGTATTAATTTTTGTGCTCTGATACGCGCATTTTTCGTGACAATTTTGAGCGTATTTAAACAAAACACTTGTCTACAACGGCCAGTTTCAGTACATGGAGTCTCTTTACATTTCTGTGAGGTTTCCAGTGTTTGACCAAACGCCAAACAATTTATTTGAAGTTACTTACAGCGATAACCCTAGGACATTGGTTCCAGTTTCGCCCTCTACAAGTCCCTCGGTGGTAATATAAAAGATTTTGCTGTTTAGCTGGAAGGAAAAAACTTACGTTACTTCTATTAATTAAAGTACTTCGATTCTGTCAAAACCAATTATTGAACCACTAAACTTAGAAAAACTCTGAGACTCTGGCTTCAGACTTTTAATTGCATCAGGGAATTATGTTGTTCGTTATTTCTAATTACCTTGACACGTGCAGACATATAATGATTTTAATTAATCTATTCATCGTTTCTGTTCCATATTCAACGTCTCACAAAATTGTGGCGAGTTTTAATGGAATCATATGAACAACAACATACTTATCTTTATTCAGAGATTTGGAATGTCATTTTGTCTTGTTTATACCGAAAGATAAGTAATAAAGGAAATAAATGTTTACCAATCTAAATACACGTTAGTGTAGATTTATTTCCACAAGGGATATTTTAATCATTTAACTCAACAAAACCCTAAAACCTTAGTAGACGCTGTTTTAAAACACCAACAAACCGTAACGTGTAAACCCTAAAACCTTAGTAGCAGCTGTTTTTAAACACCAACAAAACGTAACGTGTAATCTCTAATATCAAAGGAATATAATATGTTACTTGCGCATTGAAATCAATTTTAAGATCTGGTTTAAAGCGATATTGTGTAAGGATAATATTCTACAGGTATATATAAATTTATCTTGATAATATTCTACAGGAATATATAAACCTATCTTGACAATATTCTACAGGTATATATAAACCTATCTTGACAATATTCTACATGTATATATAAACCTATCTTGACAATATTCTGCAGGAATGTATAAACCTATCTTGATAATATACTCCAGGTATATATAAACCTATCTTGACAAAAGCTTATCTGTATGTGTGAGAGGAATTTATGTTTTCATCCGGAACTAGCGGAATGTCTCACGGATTGTCACCACGGGTAACACGACATAGGGGATAGATGTATGAACCTTACCCTATTTTTCTATGTCATCTCGTCAGCTAGTTAACATCATGACAAATATTCGGTTGCATCATTGTCACTGACAATTATATTTGTATTAAAAATCCAGAGAAGTAGGTAGGTACAAGTGATGCTCTGAAATATGTTGGCTTCATTGTAAAAACGTCCTCGAGGTTATAAGAAAAAAAACAACAGATAACAGCGCGCGTGCTCTTGGTCTCTCTCTAGTGTATAATTTCAAAATTACGGACGTCTAGTCTAGGCAATATTCATGCAGATTTGTGTGAAACATAAAATAAATAATATAGATAATAAGGCCTAACCGTCCATAAAAAACATAATTTCAAATTTTCTCTTGCAGACAACAGTGGACTACTTGGCTTACGTGACTCTTAGGTTGTCTTATGAGTTCGGTCGTGTCCACGTGTGCTTTAATAGCTCATTCACGTGGAATTAAAAAAAATAGTCGTGACCGTGGGTAAACATTAAGGTTTGTTATTTACAAAGGTAATTGATAAGTGACAGAGAGACAGAAACATTCGTAATAACAAAAGAAGTAATAATTTGACCGAGTTACATGTACAGAAATAGACGCAGTAAACAAGTTGTATTTACAGAAATGTTCATTCCATGGTACAGTGTGTTTTTGTTTATCTTACTTTTTATTTATTGTTGCTTGTTTTAACGGATCTTAAATCTATAATCAGAAACGAGCAATCAAAAAAAAAAATATATATATACATAGATATAACCTTGGTTTAAAGAAGGTAAATAATGACAATCTGTTTGCAGACCAGCTGTGGTACAAATGAGTCCTCAGACATTTAATTTTAAAAACAGGGTTTTGATACCAGCGGTTGTACAGAGAAAATAGTTCATTGAGGAGCTTCGCGATTAACTGAAATCAAAGGCGAAAGTAATTACAGAAACGTGGGAAAAGGAACATATACAAATCAATAGTTTACTTAGCATTGTTACAGTATGTTTAGAACTTTAACCAACACGTTACAACGTTGTTTCAGTACGTTTAAAACTCTAACCAATATGTTACAGTGTTGTTACAGTACGTTTAAAACTCAAACCAACATTGTTACAGTACGTTTAAAATTCAAACCAACATTGTTATAGTACGTTTAAAACACTAACCAACATATTACAATACGTTTAAAACTCCAACCAACCAACCAACATGTTACAATATTGTAACAACACGTTTACAACTTAAACCAACATGTTACAGCATTGTTATAGTTCGTTTTAAACTCAAACCAGCATGTTTTGAAAGTAAAGGCGATAATCTCTTTGAAAAGAAAATACTAATAAAGTACTAGATGTACTTCTACAGGGTGTCAGATGTACTTCTACAGGGTGTCAGATGTACTTCTACAGGGTGTCAGATGTACTTCTACAGGGTGTCAGATTTACTTCAACAGGGTGTCAGATGTACTTCTACAGGGTGTTAGATGTACTTCTACAGGGTGTCAGATGTACTTCTACAGGGTGTCAGATGTACTTCTACGGGGTGTCAGATGTACTTCTACTGGGTGTCAGATGTACTTCTGCAGGGTGTCAGATTTACTTCTAGAGGGTGTCAAATGTAGCTCTACAGGGTATTAGAAACTGATTCAAGAGTAAATGGAAAGAAAATTAAAAGCAATACATATTTTTATTTGTTGCTTTTGAAGTTCGCATGTCATGCTGTACGTAAGCCTACAGTATGCATGATTCTTCTCGTGATTCATGGCATGCTCACGTTTTAACCACGTCACGACAGCGAAAACTGCAACGTTAAGCAACCCTTATGTGACGTCATGTTAATGTACCCTGGCTGCCTGTAAGACAACGCGTTAGTGTATTGGGGTGTGAGTGGTTAACACAGATGACCCTTTAAGATGGCCTTCGGCCCCCTTCTAACAAAATAATCCAGCACATATCAAAATACTGAATATTGTGGAAGAGATGATGTGCTTAAAAATGGAATGGATGAGAAGAAACCCTCATCTAAATGAAATGAAAAAAATGGACACAATGGTACATTAATATATTGTTATTATAATGGAGCTCCAATGGTTTAAAAGAAACCAGAGGTAGAAATAACTTTGTAATGTTCACCTATCTATATAACTTGACTCAACACTTACCTTATGCTATGGTGCATGCTAGTTTTAAGACGTATGATATGAATACACTGTATTTATGTAGGATTATAAAATAGTAAGTGGGAAAAATTTGTATTTTGAACGAAAGTATTTTTCCCATAATTCATTCAAATGGAATTCATCGCTATATATTCCATGACATCCTAATCTAGGTGAGAAGAAACGTGTTTGTTTCGTTTAAGGTCAATTCATTGTTTATCAAGTAATCACGATTGTTTAAAGGATGTAATAAAACTATTACCTTAATCATTATGTTATCGTGTATACGATATTTATTTCATCAAATCTTTACTAGAATGAAAAATAAAAGTTTTAAAGAACTAATAACCTTACTGTGAACATCATGTATCTGGTTATTTTAAACTATCATTAACCGATTTATTGTATTGCTTCCGATCTATAAATTGTTATACATATTTTATACTAATATTTTAATATATTACAATTTTTATTTGTTGAAAGTTGTAGCGAATTCCAGGTTGTTTATGGATCTGTCGTCATCTAAACACTTGTGTTACTTATGTTAAAGTATTGCGATTTCCATCCAATCCTATGTCTTCTTTTCTAAATATTTCTGTCTTTTTTTAACCAATTCCATGTCTTCTTTTCTATCTAATCCTATGTTTTATTTCAAACCAATCCTATATCTCTTTTGTCAGGCAATCCTATGTATTTTTTCAACCAATCGTATGTTTTCTTTTCAACCAATCCTACGCCTTTTTTTTGTCAACAAATCCTATGTCTTATTTTCTATCAAGTCCTGTGTCTTCTTTTTTTATCCAGTCCTGTGTCTTTTTTACAACCAATCCTATGTCTTCTATATCTTATGAAGATAATTTAATTTGAAACACGATACGAACTTATTTCTGTTTTTATTTTGATTTTACAATAACAGTATATTAAAATTACTGCTTAAGAATTTATATATTCGTTTAAAAAGACATTTTAATTTCAAACACTTACATATGATTTAAGTGTCTTGCTTTAATTATAAAATGTATCATTCCGCTGATACTGCTAACAAAATCATTCGTTTGTTTGGTATATACCTGCAAAGCCACGTAATTTTCAGTTGAGAGATTAAAAGAAGGCAGCTTGTCAGCAGTGCCCTCTACAAATTATTGGGTTAATCCAATAGAACAGTGAGATTTAATCACCACTTATATAACGCGGCTACAACTCAAATAGCGGAAAGCTATTTCGAAGTTACGGGATGCTTAACACCGAGCTCTGTATTTTCCATCCGAGTGTTTTATTTGTTATAAATTCAACTTAAAAGTTCCTTGAAAAGAATAAAAAAACACACAAGAACCCCGAGGCAATCTCAGCGAACATTCATAAGCATATTGCTTTAATTAACACTAAAATCTTATAAAAATATTACTGAAATTACTTTCAGACAATAACTGTGTAAAGAGCTTCCAAGCCATACAACTTTTGTAATCATTTGAAAACACGTTTTTCCCACGTTTTTATTTGTATTTGATTAAATTTTCTCTCTTATAGAATATGTGTTTATAAGGACTAATTAATTACTACATATATATATACTCAGTTAACTCCAAAAATAATTTTTTTATTAGCCTCAGTTACTGGTGTTTGAAATGCCAACATTGTAGGTGAATTCTCAATATCTTTTCTATTGAAATAAGATCCATTAGAAATAGGGTGAGGTTGTCCAATGTTGAGATTCGCAAAAACTATGAAACAAAAAAGGACAGTAAGAGTACGATGATTTGTTATTATTACTATGAAACAGAAGAGAACAGTAAGAGTATGATGATTTTTTATTATCACTATGAAACAGAAGAGGACAGTAAGAGTACGATGATTTGTTATTATTACTATGAAACAGAAGAGGACAGTAAGAGTACGATGATTTGTTATTATTACTATGAAACAGAAGAGGACAGTAAGAGTACAATGATTTGTTATTATTAATATGAAACAGAAGAGAATAGTAAGAGTATTTGTTTGTTTGTTTTGGAATTTCGCACAAAGCTACTCGAGGGCTATCTGTGCTAGCCGTCCATAATTTAGCAGTGTAAAACTAGAGGGAAGGCAGCTAGTCATCACCACCCACCGCCAACTCTTGGGCTACTCTTTTACCAACGAAAAGTGGGATTGACCGTCACATTATACACCCCCACGGCTGGGAGGGCGAGGATGTTTAGCGCGACGCGAGCGCGAACCCGCGACCCTCAGATTACGAAGCGCACTCCTTAACACGCGAGGCCATGCCAGGCCTCAGTAAGAATAAGATGATTTGTTATTATTACTACGGCCATTTTATTTGCTTTATGTAGTTCATTGACTGACAGACTTCGATGTGATTGGTTATAAAAGCAAGATGTCTTCACTCTTAGTTTATAACTTCAAAATTAAGGACAACTATCGCGGATAGATTTTGTGCAACTAACAAACTTCAACACCGTAATAACATTTTGAGAGTTTGATTTTTTTTCTTGAAGGAAGAAAACGAATTCTTAACGTATGCAAACTTTGGTAAAATAAAGAATACGTTTGAATGGGACCTGGCATGTCCAAGCGCATAAGGCGTGCGACTTGCAATCTGAGGGTCGCGGGTTCACGCCCGTGTCGCGCCAAACATGCTCGCCCTCCCACCCGTGGGGACGTTACAATGTGAAGGTCAATCCCACTGTTCGTTGGTAAAAGAGTAGTCCAAGAGTTGGGGGTGGGTGGTGATGACTAGCTGCCTTCCCTCCACTAGTCTTTCATTACTAAATTAGGGACGGCTAGCACAGATAGCCCTCGAGTAGCTTTGTGCGAAATTCGAAAACAAACAAACGTTTGAGTGGTTTTAAGTGGTTAAATAATTAGTTTCTCTCATATGTAGCGCCATCTATTGCTTTTTTATTGACAAAGCAACATCAGATATAATAAAAATTACAATTTTTAATAAATTTATACTAAACACTAACTCAATAATGTTTGTTATGCCCTTAAATTTTAATAGAAGAAAATATAAGCCTATACACGGTGGGTGATATTATTATAACAAAACTTTCTTCTTGCTTATTTGTTTTATTTAGTGAAAACACTACAATTTACTCCAAACACACAAGCAAAACACGTTGAGGATGAGAAGATAAATTATTTTAATTATTCTTAGACCTTAAAGCAGATAAAACATAACTACTTGAAAATCTCTTTCTGACTTTACATTTTCAAGTATCATAACTGAATAATGATCGAGAAACTTTCATGGAGTATCTTATTGGCAGGTGCTGGCAATTTTAATTTCATTAACATGTTAATGTAAAATTCTTTAAGGGCTTTACTTGAAAGCTTTCAAGGCGTTTTTACACTTCGTTGTCAGAGATTATATCCGACATTTCCTTTTAAGTGCTTATAATGTTCTTACGATTGGAAACTACGGGACATAATTAATTTTAGATATAAACACTTTTGTCGGACATTAACAAGACAAAGATAATTAAAGTTCTAGAGAAACGTTTACACCTATATACATCACCAGTCACTGTCTGTATGTATCCTTTATCATAACATAACAATTCCAAACTTAGAGTCTGAAAATAAAAATTGCATATGAGAACCAAAACACATTTGCCATGGGAAGATTTCCTCTGTCTAGAATTTGTAATTTTAAATTTGCAAAACAAATTAAATACATATCGATCTATTAGTTGAACATTAATTATAGCTTGCGGTAAATACGTCAGAAACTCGAAATTTTACGTTTTATCTAAAATAAATATCTAAATTTATAAACAAATCAATATAATTAACATAACTGAAGTCATGAAGTCATTATTATCCATTTTTATGACGAAAAATCCTCATTAAGTATCTGATATTTAAGTCTGCCTTTTGAAGATGGTTTATAACCATCTGTCCACTTACACGGCACCAACTGTCCACTTACACGGCACCATCTGTCCACTTACACGGCACCATCTGTCCACTTACACGGCATCCAGTTGATCGATCCATTCTTCGGATTCAGTCCAGAATCAAATTACCCCGCAATCGTTTTTTGCATGACCCGTGAAATTCAATTGTGAGATTGACTTTGTGGTGCTTGAATACTTTTTTTTTCCATATTGTGTGTCCCCCACGGGTACAGCTGTAAGTCAACGAACTTACAATGCTAAAATGAGGGGTTCGATTCTCCTCCGTGGACTCAGCAGATAGCTTGATGTGACTTTGCTACAAGAAAATGTACACACACTCCATATTGTGTAAAATTGATTTATATCGGATATTTGTAACAGCCTACTGTGATTGGCCAGGGTAAGTCGTCTAATAATTCTTCACATGGTTGAAACATTTGAATGATTTCTTTAAGGTTTAGCAATTGTTTGTAAACAATTGAATGACTCAAACAAGGTTTACTAAGACCTTTATGTTTAGCACAAGCAGAATAACAAATTGATTGCATGTTAGGTTACACGAGCACCATTAGCTACTTTGTTTGTTTGTTTTCAATTTCGCGCATAGATACACGAGAGCTATCTGCGCCAACCGTCCCTAATTTAGCTGTATAAAACTATAGAGAAGTCAGATAGCCATCACCACCCAAAGCGAACTCTTGGACTACTCTTTTAACAGATAATAACGAGACTGATCGTCACATTATAATGCTCTAACGACTTATAGAGCGAGCGTGTTTGGTGTGACTAGGATTCGAACCCACCACCCTCAGATTATGACTCAAGTCCCCTAGCCACCCGGACACGCTGAGCCCACTTTGGCAGGAGTAGTCTGATAATTGAAAGTGAATGACGCTGTCTTCCCTGGAGACTAGGTCTGCGTGCCCGGGTGGGCTAAAACGTTCGACTCCTAATCTGAGTACCGAGTACAAGCATATAAACATTCATCATAGAAATATTTAAATTACTTTACCTGTTGATAAAGTTAAAACGATACCTTTTATTACCAATTCCAATATTTTGTTTAAATTCTGGTAAATTATTTTACTGTGTTTGGAAATCAAAATATTTCTACGTTAATATAAAATTACGATTATTTCAAAATCAACTTATTTTTACAAGTTCTTTTTTTCTCTTTTTGTTACTTGACAACATATTTATAAAATTCGAACAATGTGTTACTAAGCAACTGTATGGTTACTTCAGCCCGTAGGTGCAGGATTGTATTTATTCGGACTTTAACTTTTATTTACATTAAACCTTAATAAGATGCGTTTAAGTTGAGCGTGAAGCTACATATTGGGCTATCTGTGCTCTGTCCTGCACTGGTATCGTAATCGTAATAAGAAAGAACATGATAAAGTCCAAGAATGTTTGTTTGTTTTGGAATTCCGCACAAAGCTACTCGAGGGCTATCTGTGCTAGCCGTCCCTGATTTAGCAGTGTAAGACTAGTCATCACCACCCACCGCCAACTCTTGGGCTACTCTCTTACCTTAACCAGCCTGGCTATGCCGGGCCAAGTATAAGATAATCGTTCAAGTTTAATATTTATAATGAAACAAATAAGTATAATATTAATATGATGAACTTTACATTTTCCAATACAAATATTCAAAGTAAGGTAGGTTACGGCCCGGTGTGACCAGTTAGTTGAGGCATTCGACTTGCAATCTGAGAGTCTTAGAATCCTCATCACACCAAACATGCTCGTCCCTTCAGCTGTGGGGGCGTTATAATGTGTTTGTTATTTCCTTTATTCATTGGTAAAAGAGTAGCCCAAAAGTTGGCGGTGGGTGGTGGTGACTAGCTGCCTTCCCTCTTCTGTTACACTGCTGAATTAGGGACGGCTATCGCAAGTAGCCTTTGTGTGGCTTTGCACGAAATTCAAAAATTAAAGCAAATCATGTGTTTACTGGTGGCGATGTGTTTTTTCCACACTTTAGCTAAACGGTTACAGGTATGATTATAATTTAGTTTAGCTTAACAGCTATTTTAAAATCTTACCAGTTGAACCAGTTTAATGTTGTAAGGGAGATGACGTAAAGTATTTGATACGCTTTTAATGAAACATTGCACGAAGCAAACAACTTTTAAATATGACACGAGTAGGTTTCATTGTTGGTTAATTTCACGAAAAATACAAGTTAAATTAATTATATATTTGTTAATATATTTAATGTATTATTAGTTAGTTTTATTATATATATTTATGCCGAGAATTATGCTGAATTATTAGTTTGATGTATGAATTGAGAAATAATTTAAATCCCTTAAGACGGCTCAATCTTCTCATATATTATTAGGATTACGGCCGGCAGTATCGCTAACAACGATAATCGCCAACTTATAATCATTATATAGGAACGATACGTTAGGGGGTTAAATTCGTTTTTTTTTTCTAAATCTGACTTATGTAAATATGCGGTTGAACGTAGAAATTAATGATAATATAACATGTTATTAGAAGTAAACATTTAAGAGATGATGAATGTTAATAAATCATGTTAATTCAGTTTATAAAAGTACAGCGTCAACATTTAGAATGTATATATATATATATACTTTTAAAGAATAGAACGCATAACCAGATTTAACTTCTGTTCTCAACGTTTACTTGGTAAATTAGGCCTAATTAATAGAAAGAATGCAGTTTAGTTTATTTCCATTTCTGCTTTTTAAAATAAACTCTGTTGATTAGAAGAAAAATGTAACATGGTTTATATTTACAAATATAAATGATGAAACGGAATATCACGTATTAGAGAGCATTTTTTTAGCAAATTGACTTGGACACAAAATAGTATTATTACTGTGTGCAACACATAATAAAGTTCTGTTTCACTTGTTATGTATGCTAAAACTGGTTAAGAATATAGCACCCATTCCGCTGTGCAGGCACTACACAATCAGATACCTCTCCTACTGGTATCCCTTCAATTTTATTAGTATACACAACACTAGTTGTTTGAAAGTATTAAACGTATACAAATTTAATTTAAAGTCAACAAAAGTGAGTAACTGCTTGTACAGTTATAGAATATCCACGAGTACTTCTAACCAACAAGTCAACAAAAGTGATAAACTGCTTGTACAGTTATAGAATATCGACGAGTACTTCTAACCAACAAGTCAACAAAAGTTATTAACTGCTTGTAAAGTTATAGAATATCCATGAGCACTTCTAACCAACAAGTCAACAAAAGTTATTAACTGCTTGTAAAGTTATAGAATATCCATGAGCACTTCTAACCAACAAGTCAACAAAAGTGATAAACTGCTTGTGGAGTTATAGAATATCCACTAGTACTTCGAACCAACAAGTCAACAAAAGTGATTAACTGCTTGTAAAGTTATAGAATATCCACTCGTACTTCTAACCAACAAGTCAACAAAAGTGATAAACTGCTTGTACAGTTATAGAATATCCACTAGTACTTCTAACCAACAAGTCAACAAAAGTGATTAACTGCTTGTAAAGTTATAGAATATCCACTAGTACCTCTAACCAACAAGTCAACAGAAGTGATAAACTGCTTGTACAGTTATAGAATATCCACTAGTACTTCTAACCAACAAGTCAACAAAAGTTATTAACTGCTTGTACAGTTGTAGAATATCCATTCGTACTTCGAACCAACAAGTCAACAAAAGTGATTAACTGCTTGTAAAGTTATAGAATATCCACTCGTACTTTAACCAACAAGTCAACAAAAGTGATTAACTGCTTGTAAAGTTATAGAATATCCACTCGTACTTCTAACCAACAAGTCAACAAAAGTGATTAACTGCTTGTAAAGTTATAGAATATCCACTCGTACTTCTAACCAACAAGTCAACAAAAGTGATAAACTGCTTGTACAGTTATAGAATATCCACTCGTACTTCTAACCAACAAGTCAACAAAAGTGATAAACTGCTTGTACAGTTATAGAATATCCACTAGTACTTCGAACCAACAAGTCAACAAAAGTGATTAACTGCTTGTAAAGTTATAGAATATCCACGAGTACTTCTAACCAACAAGTCAACAGAAGTGATAAACTGCTTGTACAGTTATAGAATATCCACGAGTACTTCTAACCAACAAGTCAACAGAAGTGATAAACTGCTTGTACAGTTATAGAATATCCACGAGTACTTCTAACCAACAAGTCAACAGAAGTGATAAACTGCTTGTACAGTTATAGAATATCCACGAGTACTTCCAACCATTAAGTCAACAAAAGTGATTAATTGCTTGTACAGTTGTAGAATATCCACTCGTACTTCGAACCAATTTTTAATATTCTTAAGGAAATATAGACTTCAGGGATAGCAACGTATACTGAATCACTTTAATGTGATACAGGTTGAAATATTTTGAGTTTTTTTACGATATATCTTTCTCGATAAGACAAATAAAATATGAATATTTTGCAAGGAGTTGGGCAGTTATTGTGAAATAAACATGAAAACACCAAACAAGTAAAAGTTCAATAAATTAGAATTCAGAAATCAGAATTTTAATTAACTTTAAACTAAAGTCTGAATTTTATGGTCTTAAAAACGATTTAAAATAATGAAAAAAACAAACAAAAAATGTTTGATGCGTTACGTGAACGATAAAAACGTTGAAGCTTTGATTTGGTCATTTGTGTCTTTAATGATAAGAAGAGAGGGTCATTTGTGTCTCATTGATGAGAACAGAGGGTCATCTGTGTCTTCAATGATAAGAACAGAGGGGCATCTGTGTCTTCAATGATAAGAACAGAGGGGCATCTGTGTCTTCAATGATAAGAACAGAGGGGCATCTGTTTGTTTTGTTTGTTTTGAATTTCGCCCAAAGCTACTCAAGGGCTATCTGTGCTAGCCGTCCCTAATTTAGCAGTATAAGACTAAAGGGAAGGCAGCTAGTCATCACCACCCATCACCAACTCTTGGGCACTTCTTTTACCAACGAAGAGTGGGATTGACCGTAACATTATAACGCACCCACTGCTGAACGGGCGAGCATGTTTGGTGTGACTGGGATTCGAACCCGCGAACCTCGGATTACGAGTCGAACGCCTGAACACGCTTTGGCCATGCGGGACCCGGGGCATCTGTACATTCCCTACTTCGGGTATTAAAACCCAATTTGCAGCATATAATTGCTAATAGTATTAGCTGTGTGGATGGATGTTAATCCGTTTTCTAAAATCCATACACACTTTTGAAGCAAGAAATAACATTTATTTTCGATGGAAGCTTGTTTCTGCTCTCATATTCATCGTAGTGATGAGGCTCGCATTAGGAATTATTAATAAATGTCGAGTGAAGTAATAACTATTTTTTATCAATCAATGAAGAATGTTTGTCTGTTATATCAAAGAAACTCGTATAAACTCCAGAAGTGGACACCATGCGATAGTCCCAGTTGTCTCAGTTCACTTAAGAAACAAGAATGTTTGGTTTCTGAGTTAGAAACGATGATTGACTAGCCTGCCATCTAGGAGCTGTAAATTATGATAAACCATGGTAACAGATTATGTTAAAGTCAATCATATAGTGACAGTGTTAAAGTTTTCGTTAAAGAGGGAAACTACTATCAAAACTAAATTTCGCTGGTTCTTATAGAGATTAGTTGTTGATAATAAAATACAATATTTTATATATTTCTCTTCAGAACTATCTCCATATCATTTTAGAAAACTATACGCTTTATTAACTTGGTTTGCACTGCTAATGTTTTTAATATTTGTTGTTATATTAACCTTATGATGGAAAATATTTCCATATTTGTCAAATCGTATGAAATAAAAATCGCACCAGACAAAATCGTCTCTTGCATTCAATACTATTATAATAGGTTTAGCTGATTTTGATACAAATCAATTTTCTGAATTGTTGTCGTAGACATTATGTAAAGGAAGGATGAAGATCAAATTTCACGATCATGGAATACCCTGTTTCAATACCTAATACTACCTTTATTATACGAACAAATTATTGTCTTCGTTAATTTTTCTGTTCTCTTGTCAAGAGATATTAAAGGTAAACAATGAACAAAGTCCGTAAAACGAACGTTATTTAATTATATTAATGTTCATTGTGTCGAAGTTTTCTTAAAGTAAAGGTTTTTGTAGTAGTATTTCTCAATAGATGACGCTATAAATAACACTTTATTTGTTTCCATATCTCTCGATAGATGACGCTATATAAGTTACTTGACAGGAAATTAAAGAGTTTTCTACTAGAAAAGCCACATCAGGATATCTGCTTTGGCCAGCGAGGGGAATCGAACCTCTGATTTTAACATTGCAAATCCGAATACCTACAGCTGTCCCAGCAGGGTGACAAATTTAAAAGAAATGTCTGCATTTTATGTTCCCTGGTAAGTCAGTAGTAAGTTTACGGACTTGCAACTTATGGACGGATTTATTACCATGGAGAGGAAAAGAACAAAATGGCACTTCGTGTAATTTTGAATTGAGAAAAATATAAAATTTTATTTGAAAGTAAGAAAAACAACATGATTTGTTGTGAGAAACACAATGAACCGAGTTTTTCGTCTCACGGATTTATTTGTGATTTTAGTTTTTCGGCACGTTTGAATTTTTTAACGATTTTGTTTTACAGGTTCAGATTACTGAATTTGTTGAAGTCTGTTAAGAACAAGGATATTTTTAACAGGCGTTTTCGTAACTGCTTTTGATTGGCTACTGTGTTGTTAAAGACGAACGTTACTCGACGAACCATCAACGTCTGAACATTTTCAAAAGTTAAACTAGCATCAAAATATAAATTATAAACACGGTATTAAGACTTTTGTTAAATAACTTGAAACAAGTAGCTATAAATGGTTTTCGGAATTTGTTTCTGAAAACAATCTAATTTTGAAGAATTTGTTGATAACTGTTACTTTGTTGTTGCTTTTTTCAATTGACTGGTTTATTGTTAATATCACTTTCCGTTGGTGTATTAACGTAATGACGAATGTCCATAAATATTTTATTTTAATGTACCTTTCTCCAGACCATGTCCACTACATAGAATAAAATAATTTGAACTAAGCTTCACTTATATATGATTGTTCGCCAAGCGTGTTAAGGCATGCGACTCGTAATCTGAGGGTCGCGGGTTCGCATCCCCCTCGCGCCAAACATGCTCGCCCTTTCAGCCGTGGGAGCGTTATAACGTGACGCTCAATCCCACTATTCGTTAGTAAAAGAGTAGCCCAAGAGTTGACGGTGGGTGGTGATGACTAGCTGCCTTCTCTCTAGTCTTACACTGCTAAATTAGGGACGGCTAGTTGAGTAGCTATTTGCGAAATTCAAAAACAAACAATATATGATTGCATATACAGTCCTTTACGTACTATACAGTTTAACGTTGTTGACACACACACAAAATGTATTTTGGCATAAATAAAACTGTGTCTTCATATAAGAATTCGTTTGCTTACCTCTGTTTATCCTTTTAACCTTCGCACTAATGATATTTAGAAAGATGGATACCTAGGTCTAGATTTATTAGGCGTGATGTATCCTTTTAAGTATGTTGCGCGAGGTTTAATATTCTTCATATAGCTCTCTAAGCCGCTCGCGCATCAGCTCGTGTATGTTTTTCCCGCAGTATAGGAACAAGATATTTAGAAGCATGTCATAAAGTAACGGTGTATTTGAACAGTCGTTCAAAATGTCATGTTTGTTTCTCGTGTTTCGTTTTTGTTTTTCTGATACAAATACGTCTATTTTTGATACATTCAGCAAAGCTGTACAGGTGTATTGTACAATTGGTCCTGTTTTACGTTTTATATAATTTTGATGCATTTTCGGCTGATGCCTGTGGGGCTTCTCAAATAGCTTATTTCTTGCCGGATTCTACTCTGAAAACCATTTACGAGTTGTCGTCGCATAAATTTGAAATCAAAAATTAGTCCAAATAATTTTATTAATGTTACTCGGAAATAAATTCGTAGTTCTATTGTGCTTGTTCTGACTGATTTAGAACTACTCGTTTTTAATTGTATTTTCCATCAGATTTTTTTATTGTATTCACTAATGATTGTATGTTATATATGATCATCTAATCACCTGACATAAGTCCTGAAAGGCATTTGAACAAATTCTGAGTTCCCGCCCTTTTATTTTGTTTTCTCGTGGATTACCGACTGATCCGTGGATTTCCAGTCGTCTCGCGACCACGTTTAATTCACGTGAACTGATACACAACACGTCAGTGTTCGAGAGTAGGAATTTGTTCTGTAAATTACAACAAAGGAATGAGAGGCTTCACGATTTATTTAAGACCAATGAGTGTCAAGAATGGGTGTTGTTCTTTCAACTGTTATTGTTCCATAATATCGAACCACGAAAACCTACTTATAACAAATTAATACGAACTCGAAGTTTTCACATATCGTATCTCGCTGTTGCTGGTTAAATATTGCTGTTGGTGGGATACACGTTCAACTGTTTCACCTGTAACATCAGTTCCAACTTTCTTTACGGAGCTCAAAACACCACGTAACTGACGATAAGCCTCTACCGATCAGAATATGAACTAAATTACACTTATAATCAAACATTTTAAACGAAACTAGAGGTAGAATGTAGTTACATCATTATTTTTTTATGTTTAAGCCCAAGAAACTCAGATGAGATTTTTGTTGTTTGGACGATAAAAAACAAACAGATGTTTTGTCAGTAGGAAAGTGTTTTGAATGAATGTAGTTTTTTGGACAACGTTTTAAGATCCAAGCACAGGTGTTCATTGTTTATTGTATGACTTGGATAATACGTCCTGATCCGTCTGGCACGCGATAAATAGTCTCGAAGGCTCAGCATGGCCAAGTGAGAACGTTATAATGTAACGGCCAATCCTACTATTCGTTGATAAAAGAGTATGTACCCAAGAGTTGGCTGTGGGTAGAGATGACTAGCTGCCTTTCTTCTAGTCTTACACTACTAAATTAGGGACAGCTAGCGCAGATAGCCCTCGAGTAGTTTTGCGCGAAATTCAAAACAAACAAACAAACAATACTGAAGAAAAAAGTGGAAACCCAACACGAGAGCAATATGTAAAAAAATGGAAAAATTGTTTAAGATATTTTACTTCATAAATGTTAAACCAGACCTCTAAGGTATGTTCTGTCAGATAGCTGGAACTCAGTCGTTAGGGTTTATTTATTGAAATCTGTTCTTCAGGCGTTATTTTGACAAGTCACAGTTTCCTAATTGAAAATACTTCTTTGTTACTCTATTATTTATGTGTAAAACAGTGCATGATTAAGCAAACTTTGTTTCGAAACAGAAATAATATGGAATTTATCTTAGTTTGTACAAACATTCTCCCTTAATACTTGTTTTCCATGAAAAAAAATAAACCTGATCCAAAAATAAAGATTGTTTGTTTTTAATTTCGAGTAAAGCTGCCAGAGAGCTATCTGTGCTAGCCGTCCCTAATTTAGTAGTGTAAGACTAGAGTGAAGGCAGCTAATCATCATTACCCACCGCCGATTCTTGGGCTACTCTTTTGCTAACGAATAGTGGAATTGACCGTCACGTTATGACGCCCCCACGGCTGAAAGGACGAGCATGTTTTGTGCGATGGGGATTCGAACCCCCAACCCTCAGATTACCAGTCGAACGCCTTAACCCTACTGGTCATAATGAACGGTTAAACTATTAACCTGCATTCTGTCTAATGTTGTTTTGGTCCTGACAAGGCCTAGTTACTACGGCAATCTACTCGTGATTTGCCAATAGTGGGTTCGAATCTCCCTAACAGAACCTGCTCGCCCCACAAGCTGGGGATGTTATAATGTAACGGTCAACATTATTATTCTTCGGTAAAAATGTAGGCCCAACATTGGTGGTGAGTGACGTTGACTTGATACTGTCGCGACTAAATCAAGAACGGCTAGCGAAGATAGCCCTCGTTTAGCTTTCGTGATATTCAAATCAAGCTGAATGTATTGCGTTTTTCTAGGGAAAAGAAAATTATTTTTGGATATATGTGTTAGAAATGAAATTTCAATAAAAAGTTAAAAATTATTACTGTCTATGTTTGCAATTTATTTTCTTATCTGTCGTTTTGCTGTTTTTAGAAATACCAGTGTGTTAAATAATCCAACACAACGTCTCGTTGTTAGCTCTAATTTGTCAAAACTTCGGAAGATTTGCGTTAATTTCAAATGGTTTTTAAAGAATTTCCGTTGTGTCCAACGGCCGTTAATCCATCATGTCTCTTTTTCTCAAGAAACTTGATAAAATAGACTAAAATAACACTAACTTGTTTCCATTTTCTCTGTAAAAGTGGGCGTGGTTTATGCCATATAGTTACGACAGCACTGTTGTACTGGCATGCTAAACGTCAAGTTATCGTTAACAAGAGAAATTTCGAGTGTTTTGTAGTCAAGATACAATATTTAACATGAATATTGCATGTACTTGATTGATTGTTCGAGAACACATAACGATATTTTCTGCCATTCAACTGTCAGTTTTTTTTAGTTTACACCTGCGAAAATATTTTGGAGGGTCTTAGCATGCTTATTAAGCGAGCATTAGCTTTCGTTATAATCCAGTTTTTAGAATAATTTTGGACATAAGTCTGTTCTCGTTTTGTTTTCGATAATGATAGATACTAGAAGTAGTGTTCGCGCAACACAACTACTAACACGTACTCTATATTCTATATCATATCGACTTATTATGTTCACAACATCACGTGTTTCTGTTCGTTATTCATTACTTTATTTGTGAATCCGAACGGAATATTGACACACACAAAAAACACACTGAAAATGGTTCAAAATAATTCACAATTGGCAGGTTTTTAATGGCTTGACAATTAAAGTACATGCAAGCAAAAAAACATTATTTCGTAAATTACGTTATTTAAGTACACGTGCTGTATTTGTCTATACGTGGTATTCAATAGAAGGTCTTAACGTGGCCTAAGGGTTAGGGCGCTCAACTCGCGACCTGCAGTCGAAACGTGTAACCGATCATGCTTGCTCTGGCAGGCCTAAAGCAGATATTCTACGATGGTCAGTCTCATTGATGTTTAGTGAGAAGATGAGCGAGTAGTTTTATGAGAAATTCACAAACAAATTAAAATGAAACTGCTGAACAAAGAACTGATTAATGCACGTGCAAGCTAAGCTACTGTTTCGCGATTTTTTCAAAACGTGTATTAACACTAATTTTTACCCTCTGTTTAAATAGAATACGTATGGATACGAAATTTGTATGTGTAACAAACGCTACAAGAGAGAGAGAAAGACTGGGTTACGGCTAATATTACACGCAAGAATCTTTGATTAAAAAATAAAAAAGTGAATGTTTATTGAAAATTTCCCGAATCAGAAAACATGAAAGTAAAAGTAAACGGTACAAAAAATACGACAACAACTTGTGGTGAAAAGTTTCTTCCTTAATAATTATCAAACATAATATTTGTAATTATTAAATATTTTAAAACTTTAGCAGGTGGAGTGAAGTTCTGTGAATTTATGGGATGGCTGTAAATAGTCGGTTAAAACAAAAAATAAACGTTGGTAGAAAAATAGATAATTATATATATTTCACTCAGGTAACAGGGTTTTAACATATTCCGATAAAATAACATTTAATTATATGTAGCAAAGGTTTAATAAAAACTACATTCAATATAACCTTTCGCATAAGTTCATTTATTTATGCATATATTTCCCTACCTATAACTGTACAAGTTTTTCTTGTATTAATTATTAATTAATGAGGAATTAATTAATAAAACATTCATAGACTTTTTTTTTTTTACATTTCGTCTTTCACGAGAATCTAATAAAGATTCGAAAATTATTATTCAGACGAAAATCTGCAAATTATCATTACATTATTAATTGTTATCTAAGTTATTGGATTTATTGATTAGGGTTACTTCACCATTTATTTATATTCTTGTGATGTCTCAAAACCTCCCTCTCTCCAGTGGCACAGAAGTGAGTCTGCGGACTTAGAATTCCACAAACCCAGTTTCTATACTCGAGGTGGGCAGAGCACAAGCGACCCCTGGTGTAGCTTTGTGCTTAGCTTCAAACAAATAAACAAGTATTTAAAAGCAACTATAACAACGATCTTGTGGGATAGTGAGGTACACGTGTCCTCGTGGTTAGAGGCGCTTGACTTGCAATCTGTGGGTGGCGGGTTCAAATCTCTGTTAATGTGGAAGCTCGCCTTTTGAGGTTACTGTCAAAGGTCAGGCTCGCGAATGTAAACATTCTCGACCAATAACAAATGCTCCAGCGTTCGATCCCAAAACCAGATGGGGTTAAGACCGAACAAAGCTGCTTTCATGTAAGTTGTTTGTTTGTTTTGAATTTCACACAAAGCTACACGAGGGCTATCTGCGCTAGCCGTTCCTAATTTAGCAGTGTAAGACTAGAGGGAAGGCAGTCTATTCATCATTATCCACCGCCAACTGTTGGGCTACTCTTTTACCAATGAATAGTGGGGTTGACCGTCGCATTATAACGTCCCCATGGCTGAAAGGGTGGGCATGTTTGGGGCGACCATCGGATTACTAGTCGAACGCCTTAACACGCTTGGCCATGTCGGGCCCGCTTTCATGTAAAAATGAACAATAAAACATAACAGAAGCCATTCATGAAAACAGAGAGACGCACGGGTACAAGATGTGTCATTACAAAACAATAAAGAAAAAAAGATATAACCCGAGCGCTTTCGGAAAGTGGACTACTTCAACTCTGAAGTTGGAAAGTTTGTTTCTAATTTCGCGCAAAAGCTACATGAGGGCTATCTGCGCTAGCCTTCCCTGATTTTGAAGTGTAAGGCTAGAGGAAAGGCAGCTACTCATCATCACTCACCGCCAACTCTTGGGCTACTCTTTTACCAACAAATAGTGGGATTGCTGCGACGTTATAACGCCCACACGGTTGAAAGGGCATGTATGTTTGATGTGCACAATAAGGGACGGCTGGCGCAGATAGTCTTCGTGTAGCTTTGCGCGAAATTCAAAAACAAAAAACAAACTTTGCCCATAGTGACGACAGCATTAATTTTAGGAGAAATGTTGGACACATTAAGAGACAACATATTTTAAGGAATTCATGCAAGTTTACGTCGGAATGCGTCCCTCAACACTTCCCTTAGGTGATCCTCTCCCGCCAACTCTTGACCAACAATTATACATGTCGTCTGTTTTGGAATCACACTGAGGTTCTTATTGCCACCACTCAAGTAATTCAGTCTGTTACACATCGATTTTTTATTGGCTAATTTAGCAAATTATAAGTTCTCTTACCCGGCCAGCATGGCTAAGCGTGTTAAGGCGTGCGACTGGTTATTCGCGGGTTCGCATCCTCTTCGCACCAAACATGTTCGCCCTTTCAGCCGTAAGAGCGTTACAATGTGATGGTCAATCCCACTATTCGTTGGTAAAAGCGTAGCCCAAGAGTTGGCGGTGGGTGGTGATAACTAGCTGCCTTCCATCTAGTCTTACGTTGCTAAATTAGGGACGGCTAGCACAGATAGCCCTCGAGTAGCTTCGTGCGAAATTCAAAAACAAACAATTAAGATAGTAGGAGAGTTGTTATAAATGTTTTGGACCACTGTCTACTTTTAAAGCAAAAACGTGATAGTTTCTGATTTGATGCTAAACAACTTCAGTCACTCCATGTTATATTATTTTTTCACACTGAAATTTTATTCCTGGGTAAATAATACTCATATTTGGTTTAAAAATTAGGCTTAAAAATATTTCTAATAGCCTCAAAGTTTTATTATTCGAACTGAAGAACTGCATGGTTTAATATTTTGGGAGCTTATAATTAATGAACAGCCTTGGAATCAACACTATCTATCTAAGCCTAGAAGATGAGGCTTACTCAAATAGAAAGTAAAAATGTTTTCTTTGTTTTTTTTTCCCTTGACTTCTACAAGTTAGTTTTACACGTGCGTGACTATTGGATTTACATTTACCTACTGGAATACAAATTTTTCAAAGCAGCAAGTTGAAAAGAGAAATCCGACAACGAGACATGCACCCGGGTTCTTGGACGTGTGACAAGTTATGTCAGAAATAGGTATAGTTTCAGAGTGTAATTAATCAGAACACCAGCACGCACGAGAGGTCATATTCTAACTCTGTATTTGCTGTAAAACTTCGTTCCAGAGTATTTTATGCAGTGTCCGTATCGTAGAACTCAGGATCGTATGAGCTATATATGTAAAAACGGCTCGTTTGGGTTGAAAAAAATATTTTACGTAGAAAAGCGAACAATGTTACGACCTTCTTCGGACATCGTCAGGTTCACAAAGAAAGAAAGAGGTAACTGACCGGAAGCTGACCACATGTTGAAAGGGGCTGTGTAACTGAGTGTCGGAATGTAGAGGGCGGTGTTAGATGTTTGAATGTATAATTTTATTTTATAATATTTAATATAGGTATAAAGGCGTCCCTTTGTATTGTTTTATTTTGGGTTTACGTTGTTGTGTAAGTAAGGCTTCTTTAATTTTGCGTTTGTTTATGTGTGTTTCTTAATTTGGTATTTGAGTGTTTTCTATGATCATGTGTTTATTTGAGGTCTTGAGCACAAAACTGAGGTCTATACCATGTAAAAACTACACTGACAAACACCACACCTACATTATTTATAAAATACAATGTGATAACTGTCACGACTTCTATATTGGAGAAACAAGTAGAAAAATGGAAACCAGAGTCAAAGAACATAAAAAATCACCTTTAAAAGTTTTCGAACACTGAAAGTCAAATAAACACAACATAGCCATAAAAAACACTCAAATAGTAAATAAAGAAACAAACACAAAATTAAAGAAGCCTTACTTATACAGCAACTTCAATCCAAAATAAACCAATAAAAAGGGATGCCATTATACCTATATTAAATATAATAAAATAAAATTATATGTTGAAACATCTAACACTGACCTCTACATTCTGACACTAAGTTACACAGCCCCTTCCAAACATGTGGTCAGCTTCCGGTCAGTCACCTCTTTCTCTCTTTGTGAACTTGACGATGACTGAAGAAGGTTGAAACTTTGTTCGCTCTTCTAAGTAAAATATTTTTTCCACCCAAACGAGCCGTTTTTGCATATATATTTCTCTAAAAGTGGGTTTCCTCGACATCACTGATCTTATGAATAGTTTCCACCTTTTTGTGTTGTCTGGCGACGTTCAGGCTTCAAAACTGTAACCTAATTCAGGTTAAAAGAAAACATAATCCACAGAGAAATAAAAACGATTAACTGTATAAGTTATTTAAACAAAATAACAGTAAATGTGTGAGCAAACATGCTTTACCTCAAAGAGGAATACAGTCCTATGATGTGTGAACAAACATGCTTTACCTCAAAGAGGAACACAGTCCTATGATGTGTGAGCAAACATGCTTTACCTCAAAGAGGAACACACTCCTATGGAACTACTAAACTAATTGTTTTTTCACAAAAGAAACGTAAAATACACACCGTATATGAGCGTGTATTCGTACTTTAATTATATCCATGCACAAAACAGAAATACTACGTGTATGTAAATGTAAGTTTCCTTCTACCTCTTTGAAAAGTTCTTTATTATATATATATATATATAATGTCTCTGATCATTTTTGGAATTTTCTATTTCAGAAGATAAATTATACACTATAACAAATGTTCTGTCATTAAATCAGAATACTTCTTAAAATACCGTGGACGGTTGTTTTCCTAAGTGTTTCTAAACGAGATTTGTGCGAACTCATCACTGACCTGATGTGGAAATCTAAGCTATGCCTACTTTGAAGCTGTGTATACTTTCAAAGCCTACTTTTCTAAAGACCTGATCTTCCCCTGGTCCATCTAATCCTTTCAGAGAAGAACATCCCGCCAGGCTTATGTAACGAGTTTTACAGTAACATGAATTAGTGATGTACACGATAAGAAACATAAATTAAACACCACGTAGCTCGAAGACAAACGATGCTTTCACATTGGGGGTTAGTTGATGGTGTTTGTGAAATACGTAGATATATATGAACCTGGTAAAATTAAAAATAGAATGATTAATTTCTATTTTCTGTTTTTGTACGATAATGCACAAAAGGCAGTCCGAGCTAATTTACAGAAAACCCCTTAAGTAATGAATGAGTAAAACATTTTATGGTCTTGTATTATCTTAATGGTCTCTAAACAATTATTAAACAGTAATAATTACATAATATCTAGAAAGAAGTACTCAGTATTAGTTTAATTCACTAGAGTATTTAAAACAGTTTTGGACCAGAGGATTTCTCTAGAAGTTCGTAAACAAATTTTATAAAATCTCATACTTTTAGTTTTTTCCTGAATTATAATGAAGGATGTTATTAAACTACGGATATTATATAAAGAATATTTATTTGTTTATACGATGCGAAATTTTGATTCGTTTGTACGTATCAGACAAAGAGTGACACACTTTTATTTTCTACCAGTTTACACTCTTACAGTCTTTAGCCGAGCTCTGTGTGTGAATTGTCTCTTTCAGAAATTCATAGTTCAAGCTATAGGTTATATTTTCTACCAGTTAACATTGTAACAAACTTTGGCCATTTTTATATGCAAAAACGGCTGTTCTGGGCCCAGAAAACACTTCAAATAGAAGAGCGAACAACGTTTCGACCTTCTTCGGTCATCGTCAGGTTCACAAAGAAAGGGTTACTGGTCGGAAGCTGACCACGTGTTTGGGAGGGGTTGTATAATTGAGTGTTGCAATGTAGAGGGCGCGGTTTGAATATATAATTTTGTCTATAATATTAATATAGGTATAATGGTGTTCCTTTATATTGGTTTATTTTGGGTTTGAGTTGTTGTATAAGTAAGGCTTCTTTAATTTTTCGTTTGTTTATGTTTGTTTCTTTATTTAGTATTTTAGTGTTTTCTATGGTTATGTTATGTCCATTTGACTTGCAGTGTTCGAAAACGTGTGAAGGTGACTTTTTATGTTCTTTGAATCTGGTTTCCATTTTTCTACTTGTTTCTCCTATATAGAAGTCGTGGCAGTTATCACATTGTATTTTATAAATAATGTTGGTGTGGTGTTTGTCAGTGTAGTTCTTACATAGTATAGACCTTAGTTTTGTGCCTGGTTTTTGAATAAATTTAGTGTTAACTGGAATGTTATATTTTGTTACTAGTTTTTGCCAAATGTTGGTTATTTGTTTGCTGATGTCAGGAATATATGGTATACAGCAGTATATGGTTTCGTGATTTTTTGATTCGTGAGATATATTTACTTTTGTTGGTTGATTTTGCTTTCTGTCTAGGTGTGTGCGTATAATGTTTTCTACGGTTTGTGGAGGAAACTTATTAATGTTGATGAAGTGTTGTTTTATTTTATCTAATTCATCGTTAATTTTATCTGGTGAGAAACAAAACAAAAACTCAACACACTAACAAACCAAATAAACACAGCCATAAAACTATGCTCACCAGATAAAATTAACGACGAATTAGACAAAATAAAACAATACTTCATCAACATTAATAAGTTTCCTCCACAAACCGTAGAAAACATTATACGCACACACCTAGACAGAAAGCAAAATCAACCAACAAAAGTAAATATATCTCACGAATCAAAAAATCACGAAACCATATACTGCTGTATACCATATATTCCTGACATCAGCAAACAAATAACCAACATTTGGCAAAAACTAGTAACAAAATATAACATTCCAGTTAACACTAAATTTATTCAAAAACCAGGCACAAAACTAAGGTCTATACTATGTAAGAACTACACTGACAAACACCACACCAACATTATTTATAAAATACAATGTGATAACTGCCACGACTTCTATATAGGAGAAACAAGTAGAAAAATGGAAACCAGATTCAAAGAACATAAAAAGTCACCTTCACACGTTTTCGAACACTGCAAGTCAAATGGACACAACATAACCATAGAAAACACTAAAATACTAAATAAAGAAACAAACATAAACAAACGAAAAATTAAAGAAGCCTTACTTATACAACAACTCAAACCCAAAATAAACCAATATAAAGGAACACCATTATACCTATATTAATATTATAGACAAAATTATATATTCAAACCGCGCCCTCTACATTGCAACACTCAATTATACAACCCCTCCCAAACACGTGGTCAGCTTCCGACCAGTAACCCTTTCTTTGTGAACCTGACGATGACCGAAGAAGGTCGAAACGTTGTTCGCTCTTCTATTTGAAGTGTTTTCTGGGCCCAGAACAGCCGTTTTTGCATATAAAAGTTCTCAACAAGTGGGTTTCTCGACATCACTGAAACTTTGGCCATGTTCTGTGTATAAAGTAACAGTCTCTCTCAGAAATTTATAGTGCAAGTTATGGGTTATATTTTCTACCAGTTCACACAATAACAATCCTCAGTCATGTTCTGTGTCTAAAGTAATTGTCTTTATCGAAATTCAAAGTTCAAGTCATGGGTTATATTTTCTGTCAGTTTACACTATGACAATCTTTAGCCATGTTCTGTGTATGAAGTAACTGTCTCTCTCAGAAATTTATAGTGCAAGTTATGGGTTATATTTTATGTCAGTTTACACTATACAATCTTTAGCCATGTTCTGTGTATGAAGTAATTGTCTTTATCGAAATTCAAAGTTCAAGTCATGGGTTATATTTTCTGTCAGTTTACACTATACAATCTTTAGCCATGTTCTGTGTATGAACTGTCTCTATCAAAGATTCATAGTTCAAGTAATTTATTTATTTATTTACGCAAGTGGTCAGAGCGTGAAAAAATGGATTTTGTGAGGTGTTTCCAAAAACGACATCTGAAGATAAAGTTTGTACTTTTCCAAAAAATAACTTTGATGCCTCGTTGCCAATTTGTGACAATGTGAATGAAATCGGTTATCCATGTTGGAGTCAGTATGACGTCAAATGTCATAATACCATCGAGTAAGTCATGTTTGAGTCTTTTACATTGTTCAGTTTTGGAGAAAATGTTTACATATTTTGTAACATATAATTATAGCAGTGTTAGGAAAGACAACAGACACACTTAAAGCTGAAAAGCGTAGAAATACGTGATGGATTAAACATGGACGTGTGTAGCTTGCACACTGAAACAGGTTCTAAGACCATTGTGTTCGTTCGATGTGCAGAATAGTAAACAGTTTTATCACACGTAGAAAGATGTGTCGTCCAGCACTTCAGTTATCAAAACCAAATTTTACCAAAACGTATGAAGGGACAAAATATGTCATGAAGTCATTGTAAATAGCGTCTTTAATCTTATATCAGTTCATATTAAGTATTCAGTCCTAGCTTAACCTTTTTAGTGTTCTAATAACTTCTACAAAGTGACGTGACACGCATGAATGAGGCTATTTATGTAATCCATCATTATTTTTTTTCACGTTGTCACTAGAAGGCGCTGAAACTCAGCTACAGTCGCTAATTTAGAGTTAAGGCCCGCAGTTTTCCGGTTTAGTGCTGCCCAAAAATTCCCAATAAAATTACAATGTGGGAATTTTCCCAGCCTTAGTAATCTTGTAATGTCCTCCTGGTGGAGATAATTCTGTGGGATATGATATTGTGATTCTTGAGCACAAAGCTATTGACATTCCTTGCCATGACATACACCAGAAATACTGTCTTCACCTGATACTTGTATGGCACGCCATTTACCTTTCCATGCTGAATATCAAAAGTAGTTTTTCCACTATGCTAAATAGCTACATATATATTGTATCATTTCTTGTGTGTGTTTTCTGTGGGAAACACAATCCTCCTTCATCACTTCTTGTGGAAAATAACGAACAAGAATAAGCCTTAACAAGCCGGATACAGGATTTATCTGAAAAAAACAACAACAAGTACATGTCGTCACTTTTCTACCTGTCAGATGAGATGCTGTTTTGTCCAAACATCGGGTTACATAACCTTGTTTGGGAAGTGTTCTGTTCTCTGTTCTTCTGGATAACTGTGGGATGAATATGTGAATGCCATACCTGTCGTAAGAAAATTCAGATCTCTTTGTGTCTTGATGTGTTAATCTTATCATAAAATCGTTCGTCTTGGGCAATAGTTTTCAGTGTTTACCACTAGACTTTTCTGGATCAATATTTTCAGTAGCCCGATTGACACAGTGAAGTGTGGTGTCTCACTCATTTCAGGTTGTCAGTTTGTCTCACATCATTTCAAGATAATATAACAATTTTACACCGTATAACTTCTTGTACGTGATAAGACTACATTAAGTACAGGAAAGTTGTTTGAACAAATTTTATACAGAACAAGTGTGCATGTGTGTTTTGACAAATGAATATTCTAAACAACTCACAGAGACAACGATAACAATTTGCACGTGTTTGTCCGACCATTCGCTACCTTCTCTGTTACTACTCTGAAATACACTCAGTAATCACTCTGTGCGTGCGGACAGTAATATCAGTCTAGAATACCATGCACAAATTTTGGCCAAGACTGTATATATTTTGACGTCAATCTCTACAGCTTAATGAATGTCTTTTACATTAATTTTGAGTCTCCATTTCCCAAGTGTTATTCAACCAGCTGATCCTTAGAAAATATATCATTTTACTGATTTAACTGTTAAAATATATCATTTTACTGATTTAACTGTTAAAATATATCATTTTACTGATACAACTGTTAAAATATATCATTTTACTGATTTAACTGTTAAAATATATCATTTTACTGATACAACTGTTAAAATATATCATTTTACTGATTTAACTGTTAAAATATATCATTTTACTGATACAACTGTTAAAACAACACCCGGTTCTTCACTGTCGTATTTTCAGATGTTGGAATGAAAACCAAATTATAATCGTTAGGCTTATAAACAAACAATCAACTGACACAGTAAAAACTATGGTTACTTTCAGTCGGAAGTTTCTGCTCGTCACAGTATTTACTCTTTCATCAACAAAGAAGGAAACCTCAGGCCACTGCATGTATTCCATAATGTTGAATAGAGCGTGGACTCACATCTGATATAATTCAGATATTTTCAAATATAGTGAGGCAATGAGGTATTGATATCATGATGAGGTGTTGAGGTTAAGATTTGAGGTCTTCGGACAGCGTACGTAAATCTTTTCAAGCCATTCAGTTGAATTAAGTTTCGAGCCTTGGCAATGAGCATTACTGGTTCTAATACATAGTTTGATATATAACAATGTTCATAACCCTGTTGACATACGTATAACCCTTCGCCAAAACATTTAATTAATTCAAGATGTACTACTTGTCCAAAATGTCACGATATGGCCAAGTTTTAGTGGCTTCTCTGAATTATTATCAATAGTACAGATATACACCAGTAAGAACAAGTCCATTACTGTTCAAAAGCTACAATGATCCACCCGTATTCAAAGCGTTATCCAGTTTTGGTTAAACTCCAATTTGTCCAAATTATGAGTGTGGGAAGTGTCATCAGTACATGTTTTCCATTTTCCTTCAACTAAATTTCACCACGAGAACCAGAACCATGCATTTAGGGTTATCAATGATGACCACTGTTTCGGTCTCTCAACACATTTCAACGTTCGCATTAAAATGGGTGATTAATTCTAGACAATCGAGCAACAACCATCATTAGTAATTTCTTATGGTCTTCAGTTTATTCTCCAAACTGTTTCGCTGTGTGTAAATGTTCTAAAGTGTCTTAGAAGCTCATTCTAGTAATAATGTATCATTCAATAACCCTTTCCTCTTAAAGGACCATCTCTACAACTGGCTGAATTAGACAGCTGCGAAACGTAAACCATAAAGAAACATGAGATTCTGAAACCTGGACATCTTGTAGTAAAGGTTACACAACGCCAAATCTGTTTAATGTTCGTGGAGTCTCTATAAAAGTGTTTTTCAATGAACATTCTCGATACGAGTTAGCCTTCAGTAATTGTTTCTATACATTCGTGACAATAGCTCACTTGGGTGAGTTGGTAAACATCCGGCATGCATGTACAGGAAAATTATTAAAGAAATATCCGGTTAAGACCACTGATAGCGTGTCTTGTTGCCATCAATCACAGTTTTATTTGACACTTTCTAAAAGAATACTCTTTCATTATTAATAAATAATTCTAAAGGGAAGTATTTTGTAGAAAGACAGACGTATTTTAGGGATTTTGGCCCTCAAAATCATATTTTGTTTCGTCCTCTAAGAATTGAGTGTTCCAAAATTAGCACGAAAAACCAAAACGATGTCATAATTTGTTGAAACACGTTTGTTTTGGAATTTCGCACAAAGCTACTCGAGGACTATCTGTACTAGCCATCCCTAATTTAGCAGTGTAAGACTAGAGGGAAGGCAGCTAGTCATCACCACCTACCGCCAACTCTTGGGCTACTCTTATATTATAACGCCCCCACGGCTGGGAGGGCGAGCATGTTTGGCGCGACTCGGGCCCGAGCAACTAATACGATGTCATTATTTACTGAAACACACACATATATAGTAATTCTGACGTGTTTTAAATATTTTTTTGAAATACAAGATGAAATTTATGTGCGTGTGTTTTTCTTTTAGCAAAGCCACATCGGGTTATCTGCTGAGCCTAGCGAGAGGAATCGAACCCCTGGTTTTAGCGTTGTAAATCCGTAGACATACTGCTGTACTAGGGGGTGTCGATGAATGAAGTGACTGGTGCTACTTACGTGGTATGGACACCTGATAACAAATATTTCAATTGTGGATCTCACTCATTGTTACAATGATTCTTTGTAAATTTATTTCTCCATGAAAAACAGTTAAATAATCCTCAGACCAAGAAACCCTTCTATGATTATGCCATTTGAAATGTATTCATTCTCATTACGGCAGAACAGTTGGTTTATGACCTGATCACAGCACTGATTTTCTAAATTTAGCTGAAATGAAAATAAGCTCATCAGACCAATGGAAAGTAAAATGAGACCCGGCCTGGCCAAGCGCGTTAAGGCGTGTGAAAACAGTTTCTGGTCCTTGCAAAGAAGACATTGGCATTGCAGTTCAATCTTGAACATGGTGAAAGTGGTCAGCTGCACCTGGTGGTTGGTCTTCAAAAGGCAGAAGACTAGTCCAAACCAAGGGTTCTCATATTAGATCCTTATAGCCTTCCAAATAGTGTACATATCTAACCCGTAAGTAAACACACCTCTTAACCGAATGACGTTTCACAAGCCTATAGTGATTCTTAGAATTAAAAACAAAACTATTTCAATAATTTTCAAACTGTTTATATGAAACTTTCCTTTTGATACATTAAAGTTCCAACTAATCTATCCATTTTGCAAAATTATGTTTAAGTTAATATAAGTTTCTCTTGTTTGTTTTTTTGGAATTTCGCACAAAGCTACTCGAGGGCTATCTGTGCTAGCCGTCTCTAATTTAGCAGTGTAAGACTAGAGGGAAGGCAGCTAGTCATCACCACCCACCGCCAACTCTTGGGCTACTCTTTTACAAACGAATAGTGGGATTGACCGTCACATTATACACCCCCACGGCTGGGAGGGCGAGCATGTTTAGCGCGACTCGGGCGCAAACCCGCGACCCTCGGATTACGAGTGCACGCCTTAACGCGCTCGGCCATGCCAGGCCGTTTCTCTTGTAGCTTTCTGTTTGTTAATCTGATGTCAGCTTGTTAATATAAGTGTCTCTTGTAGCTTTCTGTTTGTTAATCTGATGTCAGCTTGTTAATATAAGTGTCTCTTGCAGCTTTCTGTTTGTTAATCTGATGTCAGCTTGTTAATATAAGTGTCTCTTGTATCTTTTTGTTTGTTAATCTGATGTCAGCTTGTTAATATAAGTGTCTCTTGTAGCTTTCTGTTTGTTAATCTGATGTCAGCTTGTTAATATAAGTGTCTCTTGTAACTTTCTCTTTGTTAATCTGATGTCAGCTTGTTAATATAAGTGTCTCTTGTAACTTTCTCTTTGTTAATCTGATGTCAGCTTGTTAATATAAGTTTCTCTTGTAGCTTTCTCTTTGCCCATTGAAAGTACTAAAACCCGAGCTTTAGTATTATAAGCACTGAAACACACTGCTTGGCCACTGAAGGGTTTCGAGATCACTTTAGAAATCAAGTTCTTTCAATTGGTTGTTCTTGATAAGTTTTATTCGATACTACACATTGAACCTATTATAGTTTACATGTTACTTTTAAATTTCCCACCACTAGTACAGCGGTATGTCCACGGATTTACAACACTAAAATCAGGGGTTTGAGTCCCTTCTGTGGGCTCAGCAGATAGCCAGATGCGTTTTTGTTGTATGAAAACGCACTTTTAAAATTGCTTTTTAAAATCACATTTTGATATCTAGCTTCAAATCTCTTCTACCAGAATGAATTATTGTATTGCTTCCAATTATACCGCGAGAGCATTTATGTATAATATTCTTGAATACTTAACAATAAATATCTGAATTAGATCACGGTATGCTGCCAGCTAGAATAATGCTTAATTTTGCAGAATTATTGACAAACCAATGATGCTGTATTGTTATGAATACTGAGACATTAGATCATTATATGTAGAAAAACAAGTCATTTCTATGAATAAAAAGTAAAAGTCCTTTTCTGTTGCTGTGAAACGTGAGAAAAACATATTTACATATTTAACTGGAATTTGAAACAATAGATATATCAGAATACTATTCAAAGATAAAACATTTACATTAATTAAGGTTTGGAATGCGGGCTGGGATTTTTCTACAGGGCCATGTGGTTAAGGTGCTATATCTTTGAACCGTGGGGGCGTTATAATGTGACGGTGAATCCAACTATTCGTTGCTAAAAGAGTAGCCCAAGAGTTTGCGGTGGGTGGTGATAACTGGTTGCCTTCCTTCTCGTCTTACACTGCTAAATTAGGGACGGCCCTTGAGTAACTTTGCGTGAAATTCAGTATAGAAACGAACAAACTCTTTTACAGTTGGTGTGTGTGACTTGTTGGAGATAAATTCGAACAATAAAGGAACAGCACACAACACACTGGTTTAAAATGATATGTTCAAACAGTGAAACGTATGTACAAAATCATTTACACTTATCACTTATTACTAAGCGTTTTAGATGCAAGTGTGATAGGTTTCATAATTCTTCTTATTTAGCGTTTGAGATAAATTCAATTTAGTCCGTGAATTAGCACAGTTGTATCCAAAACTTTAAAGAATTGTCCTCTTTCTGTTAAAATTCACACAGGATGGTTTAGTTATATTAGAACATTTTTTGAGAAGACAAATAATTCCCCTAAGCTTTTTCAAATCGTGAAACTCATTTTAAAATAGTATCCCTTTACACGTAAACTAATTTCACCATTTTTACTAACTTAACGTTTTCTGACTTAACTTCTTTTATTGATTACCACAGTTGTGTTTAAAGTTTTAAATAATTAGGCCTAACTGATTTTGGTCAAAGTCCACACAGGGTTATTCAGTTACTTTAGAATCCAGTTGACAAGACAAATTATGTTTTCTTGTCTCTGTTGTTACAAAACAGATGTGAAACTGTATAGAAATCACCAGTTAATGCTAATCACTCACACACCTGCTAAATTCACGTTTTCCTCACTAAATAATAGTTTTTTTGACTTTACTTGACTTGCGTTCGCTTGATCACCAATGCTCTTTACTGAAGCCACGAACCTTCTTTAAACTACACAAGGCTTTAATAGAACAATATTCATTTGAGGTAACTAGAAAAATAACACGGATTCGAATAGCTTAGCGTCAACAATATTACAATAATCGAACCATACACACAATGTACACACAATGTACACACAATGCACACACAATGTACACACAATGTACACACAATGTACAACTCTGTTACAAATTTGTTATAACTATTTCATTTAATATAATTTCTTTTAACTTTCTTGTTATCAAATGTAAATAATCATTAAATATTAAACCAGGATATAAACTTAACTAATAATTGTTAGAGTAAACAGTTTTGTACATCCAATAGAAGTGAAAACAGTCTGGCTTGTTATGGCTTCGTATTTAAAGCACTCGACTCATAATCTGAGGACCGTCGGTTTGAATCCCCACCACACCAAATTTGCTGACCCTTTTAACTGTGGGGACGTTATCATATGCGGTTACTTCAACTATTCGTTGGTAAAAAAGTCTCCTAAGAGTTGAAGGTGAGTGATGGTAAATAGATGTCTTCTTTCTAGTCTTACACTGCTGAGCTAGGGATGGTTGGCGTAGATAGTTCTCGTATAGCTTTGCGCGAAACCCTAACTTGAAAGTACTTTGTCACTCGTGTTGTGTATTAAAATTATCGAATAGCTAAGGTGATTAAAGTTGTTTCTAAATTAAATAATCTGATGGACTAAAACTGTTTAAAGTTTATTTAAGTGCTACTGAGCTTAAGTAAAACAAATATATTTATATAAGAAGCGCATTTGTTCGCGTTATAAGTTGCATGAAAATAATTTTTTATTTATTACAATGCACAACAAAGGTTTTTGCTTCTTGAACACTGTTGGGTGTTCTTTATGGATTTTTGGCTCTGATCACGAAAATCACATCCAAATTTGCCTATCATATACAGTTCCATCGAAATCTTCAGTTTTGTTATGTTTTTTCTTATATTTGTGTCCAAAATATTCGTTTTTGTAAGAGACCTATTAATAATGTTTTTTGTAGTCTGGGCATGTCCAGGCATGAAATCAGGCCATGTTGAAAGCTGTTCTGTTAAAGTATGTAGTCCGGGCATGTCTGGGCAGGCCCAAGCCGGCACTGTCTTAACAGGCTATAAAAGTGGCTTGCATACACAGATGCTGTTCATTTCAATAATATAGATCTTATAATGTGTACGTATTGTTTCAGAATATAGCATTGCCTCAGTAGCCCTGTAACAAGTAAGTTAGATGTTATAGACATTTTACAGCATGATTTGTGTCAGTCAGTATGTCTAGTTAATGTCTTAATGCGAAGAATGCATGTCATCTCTACTTTGGCTGTAAAATTGTTGATCAAGACAGTGAATGGGCGCCTCACATTTGTTGTGTGACATGTGCTGTCTGTTTGAGAGCTTGGCTCAGAGACACTCAAAAGACAATGCCGTTTGCTGTCCCGATGATGTGGCAAGAACAGAAAGATCATGAGACGGACTATTACTTCTATTTGACTGATGTGTCTGATTTCTCTGCCAAAAGCAAGTAGTCAATTGAATACCCAAATCTGCCTTCAGCAATGAGACCCGTGCCACATGACGACAGCCTTCCAATTATGAAATCACCAGAGGAATGGACCTTAGACGAACCAGATGAAGAAACTGTAATGCAGGACATTGATCCAGATTTTGAGCCGTGCTCCTCAGGTGATCCACATCTCATGACACAGTCAGAATTAAACGATCTGGTCAGATATTTGGGTGGGTCAAAAGCAAAAGCCAAATTGCTGGGTTCGAGACTGCAGGAATGGTGTTTGCTGTCACCAGGTGCGAAATTTTCTGTTTTCCGAAGCCCCTAAGATGATATAACCAAATTATTTGCACAAGTTGACAGTCTCTGTTCCTGTGTTGACATCGAAGGATTGTTCTCTGCTTTTGGTTGTGACCATGACCCATAAGAGTGGCATCTCTTTATTAATTCATCAATGTTAAGCCTCAAAGCTGTCCTGTTACACAATGACAACGTTCACCCTTCAATACCTGTTGGTTATGCAGCACACATGAAGGAAACCTACTAGAACATGGAAATGATGCTGAAGCACACCCAATACAGCAAGTACAACTAGAATATCTGTGGAGATCTGAAGGTCGTTGTTCTGTTACTGGGACTGTAGCTAGGCTATACAAAGTACTGTTCTTTCATCTGTGAATGGGGACAGTCGTGCCAAAGAGTCATATTATTCTAAACAGAGCTGACCACTCTGTAAAATGTAGTTCCAGGACAGAAAAATGTGGCGTATGAACCGCTTGTCGAACCGGCAAAGATTTTTTTTGCCTCCTCTTCACATAAAATTGGGACTTATGAATAATTTTGTGAAAGCAAAGAACAAAGAAGGCGAAGGTTTTCGTTATTTAAGACAGATGTTCCCAAGAATAACTGAGGCCAAGTTCTTAGAGGGCATTTTTGTTTGCTCTCAGATCAGACTGGTTATGAGTGACAAGCGGTAAGAAGATCTGTTAGTTGGGCCGGAAAAGATTGTCTGGAAAGCCTTCAAAGACATTGTTGAGAATTTTCTTGGCAATTACAGAGCCTCATATTACATTCAGATGGAAGACAAACTTCTCAAAGCATACAAAACAATGAAGTGCAACATGTCACTCAAGATTCATTTCCTCTACTCATACTTGGACTTCTTTGCCACAAATCTCGGTACTGTCAGTAAAGAACACGGTGAAAGGTTTCACCAGGACATTACTACAATGGAAAAACGATATCCGGGCAACTGGAATCCGTCAATGCTTGCTGACTACTGTTGGACACTGCAAAGTGATGCACCGGACATTGAATACAAACGAAAATCAGGAGCAGAACACTTTTAATTATGTTGAACTTAATAGCGTATCAGAAACATAAACAGAATTAAATACTTTATTGTCTGTAAACAGTTAACTGTCTATTTCTCAGAGTTTCTACGTGATGAAGCAAAACCAAAACTATATTTGTACATACCCACCAGGTACCTGTCACAATCAACAAAAACTTTTCAAAAAAAATTGTTGTGCGGTGTAATTAACCAGTAGAAATATCCATCCAAAGTTAGTTTTCATTTTTTTAAACATTTCACAATTTATGTGTTTTTTTCCTGATTTATATTTCAATTTTAAATGTCGTTTGAAGAAACGTTTGCCATTTTAAATTTCTCGAATCTTCTAAAACTTCACTTGTTTGTTACTTACTTTTAAGATTGGTCTTCAGGATTTTTTGACTTGGCTCTGAAGTTACAATAATTCTTGTATTTGAGGCACGTAGAACGTTTTCACACCAAAATGGAGTTCACTCGAACCATGATAGAGTTTCTTTTATCTTCATTCCTTATTTTAAGTGTCTTACAGTGTAAAGAATAACAGAGAGTACGTAAAATATAGGAAAAAAACTAGGTTTTACAGAAATATTTCTTCTTGACTTATAACTAAATATTGGTTAAGATATACGAGTGTCGTAAGAGAAAGCGCTATCTTGTGTACTTACGCTACAATAATTTTCAAAGCTCACTCCAAGTGCAGCTCTCGTTGATCTCAAGGAATTTCAAGATCGTGACTTTGATAAGGCCCTAAATGGGAGCTAGATCTCCAGAAAATAACACCCTCAGCACATTTTCTAAATAGACTGCTGTTTAGAAATGATTCCGGGATGGACTGCAAACGTCGCAAAGTTGAAAACGAAGTCGATCAAAGGGATGACACATCCTTGGATAATAATAATATAAGTCAAAGAGAAGTACGTTATTAAAACCAGTAGTGTATAAATATACTCCTGAGTGGAGGTATGTGTGGGTTTCTTAGCAAAATTAAATTATTTTTTATTAGAAAGACACACACACCTACGTCTTCGAATGTGCAGAGAAATCATGGATAGTATTCATGTTCGATACGTAGTTATAAGCGTCGACAGTTGTCACAGCATAAATTAAATTACAACTACTAACCTGCTTGTTAACATCATTGCTAACAACTGTTAGAATTCGAACGCTGATGAGCGTCACAACGAATCTCTCGCAAAGTTTCTTGCAACACATTTTAAGTGTCTTGAGAAGTGAATATTTCTTACCCTCCAACAGCACTTTCGGGAATTCTGAATGTTATTATTCAATGGTCCCTCATACCATCGAATCATCTATCTATGAAGACCTCACGCGACAAAGCATTTCGATGTTACTTATCGATTTCCTGGTTTTCCATTAACTTACAAACTCTCTTCTCCAAAATTCAACTGATACACGACATTCTGGTTTCATACAAACATTTCTGCACCAATATACCCGCGTGGTGTTGTATTTCGACTCATCATTCAGTGGATGAGTTATGTCTTGAAACTTCTGGCACAAAGTTTAAAAACTTGTTATATTGTTTTTTTTTCATTTTTTGTGTCTCATTTAATATATATTATTTTTAAGGTAACTTCTAAGTAAAATATTCTGGTTCTGTTTGTTTTTTTAATTTTTCACAAAGCTACTCGAGGGCTATCTGTGCTAGCCGTCCCTAATTTCGCAGTGTAAGACTAGAGGGAAAGCAGCTAGTCATCACCACTCACCGCCAACTCTTTGGCTACTCTTTTGTTAACGAATAGTGGGATTGACCGGATATTATAACGCCCCAGCGGCTATTCTAGTTCTACGTATAATTTATCAATACATATTCAAGATAATGTGTCCTAGTTGTATGTTTAATCCATGAACGCGTATAATAAAATAAAATACTCTAATTTTATATTAATCTCCATATACAAATGGTAAAATAATAAAAGTTTCGCCCCCCGCTGGGACAGCGATAAGTCTACGAATATACAGCGCTAAAATCAGAGGTTCGATTTCTCTCGGTTGGCTTAGCAGATAGCCCGATGTAACTTTACTATAAGAAAACACACATAATAAAAATTTCTATTTTGTTAAAAAAGACAGGCAAATACTTAATGCTATACAAGCTGTGAGTTTTAATTTATTTTTGCTTATTGATTTATGTGAAAGATATGTGGCTAAGCAAAATTTAAAACGTTATACAATAACATTTAAGTCGTTATCGTAGTTTAATGAAAGAAATACAATAACAACAAACGACTTGTTACACAAACAAGGAAGTAAAACTGAGTTTAGGGATTTACATGTGTTAAATAAAACGACTGACAGTATGTTAAAAATACAAAATAACAAGAGGACGACAAGACACAAGGAGTTATCCATCTTCACACTATGACTCTCAAAATGATACAGTACTAACTCAAAATTTAGCAATACTAAAACAATGGACTCAATTGTCATTTAAGTTAAATGTTTCATTCTCGTGACTGTCGTTAAAGTTGCATTAAAAATATCTAAAGTTGTTTATCACCTTCATTAGAAATGGATTTCACTCTCAAATCATTAATGCAAATTTTTAGAACATTTAGAAAATGACGAGTTGAGAATTTGAGTTTGGAGAGTGTTTAGACGAGAGTCATTACTTCAGTTCGAAACAAAAATAGACAACGACTCCTTTCAGGGCCCGGCATGGCCAAGCGTGTTAAGGCGTCCGAGTCGTAATCTGAGAATCGCGGGTTCGCATCCCCGTCGCGCCAAACATGCTCGCATTTTCAGCCGTGAAGGCGTTATAATGTTACGGTAAATCCCACTATTCGTTGGTAAAAGAGTAGCCCAATAATTGGCGGTAGGTGGTGATGACTAGCTGCCTTCCTTCTAGTCTTACACTGCTAATTTAGGGACGGCTAGCACAGATAGCCCTCGAGTAACTTTGTGCGAAATTCAAAACAAACAAACAATGACTCCTTTCAGCTCATTCACGATTAGATAAAATTGTATTATCATCAAAAGTCATTACAAATGTCATGAAATGACGGTATTGGTAATGGAATAGGCAAAGCAAGCGTCGTTCAAAACAGAAACCTACAAGTAAGTTTAAAAACTGTTTTCGAACCTAATCTAATTTATTCGAAGTGACACCGCACTTTACATTACGAGCAGTCTTATTAATGTCTATTTTCTTACCAACAACAAAACAGATGGCGCTAGTGGTATACATGGTTGTTTCTAGTATAGCACCAGTAACAATCGCTTCAACTTGGAGTTCTTGTTTACAAAACGAACTTTATCGAGGTTTGTTAAAAAAAAATAGTGGAAAGTTGATTCAACAGCTCTAAGGTGTTAATGACACGTGTGCTAAACTTATAAAAATACGGCGGATGGAATAGAAAATTAGAAGTTGATAAACTAATCTCGTCAAACGCAGGTGTGTCAAACTGTTTTTCATGATGACGAGAAACACGCGTGAAGTAAAAATGTATCTCGAGGCGACTGATGTGGGTATTAATGATTTAATCAAATACAGTACAGAACAACGTTTCGAACTTTTTAAGCCATCTTCAAGTTAACATTGCGAGACGTTGCAACTAATCGTTCCCGGGTAAAAGTCTTAGAGACGAGAGTGTGAACGGGTACGGGATTGTAGGGGGCGTTGCAGTTACATGTTAGGTTATTAATTAGCATAGGTATAAAGGTGTTTCTTGATACTGGTTTAATTTTGGTTTTAGTTGCTATATAAGTAAGGCTTCTTTGATTTTGCGTTTCTTTATATTTGTTTCTTTAATTAGTATTTGGGTGTTTTCTATGGTTATGTTGTATTTATTTGACTTGTAGTGTTCGAAAACGTGTGAAGGTGACTTTTTACGTTATTTGAATCTGGTTTCCATTTTTCTACTTGTTTCTCCAATATAGAAGTCGTGGCAGTTATCACATTGTATTTTATAAATAATGTTGGTGTTGTGTTTGTCAGTGTAGTTCTTACATGGTATAGACCTAAGTCTTATACCTGGTTTTTGAAGAAATTTGGTGTTTACTTACAACAAAACACAACATTAAACTACACTGACAAACACAATACCGACATAATAATGAACACAAATTAATACATTCAAAAAACGAACATCTTAGTAGACACAGGGGATCGATACCCAGCGCCTCCACACGTGATTTTGCCCCCCGCTAGTACAGCGGTATGTCTTCGGATTTAAAACGCAAAATCAGGGTTCGATTCCCCTCGATGGGCTCAGCAGATAGCCCGACGTGGCTTTGCTATAACAAAACACACAGTAGACACAAACAAATTTAAACTAATACACATAAAACCAACAAAAAGGCATGGAAATCAGGTAAACATACTATTAAAAATGACAAAAAAAAACACAATCTCTGAAAAGTTTCATTCTATGCGGGACTGACTCACGCAGACCACAACAACACGGAGCTCCCAAACCTCGCAAACACGATGGTGCACTGCAAACGACCCATAATGTCGACCTATGAATCATTTAACTACAACCTCAGTGAATATATCGCGTGGAAATTTTCTAATTATGTAACGTCAGCCGGCTTCTTTTTTCGCAAACTCTTTTAAGTTTAAATATATTGTTAATCAACTAAATCATAAAGTCTTAATGGCCAGATTTGATACAGTCTCTCTCTTCACAGAAATCCCAATAACTGAAGCCTGAAAGATAGCTTAAGAACTTTGTATCCAAGACCCTAACCCATTGATACACATTCCAGCAACCAGTCACGGACCCTTAAACAATTCACTATCTCCAAACCTACCTACAAATAAATGGTCTAAGTATAGAGAATCCTGAGTCACCAGTTCTAGCCAACATTTTTATAACACGGATTGAATCTTAAGGAATCAATTCAGCTTTAGTGGTACAGATATGTTTATGATACAATTGCTAGATTCATATCTTCAGAACACACATTTAGTTTTTTTTAATCACGTTTACTCGGCACATCCTAACATTAAGTTCACCTCTGAACAGGACAAAAACTAACCAAATAGCATTTCTTAACTTAAAGAACACAAGAAGCGATACACAATTCAAACCAGAAATCCATAGAAAAATCGCCCATGATGGACTATACATTTTCTGGAACTCGACACATGACACAAGACAAAAAGTCAACATATTAATAAACCAAATAAACACAACCACAAAACTATGTTTACCTGATAACATTAATGACGAAATCAAGAAAATAAAACAACACTTTATCAACATTAATAAATTTCCTCCAAAAACAGTTGAAAAAGTTATACGTAAACACCCAGACCAACAAAAACAAACACATAATAATCCATACATACAACAGCGAATATCTAATCAACCAATAAGTTTGATGTACTAACCTGAAGAAAGCAGTAAGTGACATGTCAGACGATACGTTAGAAAACTAACCTAAAGAAAGGAGTGACATATGAACCAATTAGGTAGGGGTACTAACCTATCAAGTTATCGACTTATCAAACAAATAGTTGGATATATTATCTAAAAAAAGCAGTGAGTTAATTATGAAACGATAAGTTGGATTTACTAACTAAAACAACAATGAGCGACTTTTCAAAAATTAAGTTAGATGTACTAACCTCCCAACTGAAAGACTTTTCAAAAATTAAGTTAGATGTACTAACCTCCCAACTGAATGACTTTTCAAAGAGTAAGTTGATGTACTAACCTAAAGAATGCAATGCAGCGAACGTGATATAAAACACTGACTTGCATGAAATAACCCACAAAAGCAGTGTGTGACTTATGAAAAAATATTTGAATGTACTGACCTAAAATAAGGAGCGAATGTCTTATCAAAGAATAAGTTGAATGAACTAACCTATCAGGTAAGTGACTTATGAAACAATAAGATGGATGTACTAATGCAAAGACAGCAGTGAGTGACATATAAAGCCATATGTTGGATGTACTAAATAAAAGTGGCGAGTATCTTATCCAAGAGGAAGTTGGATGTCGTAACGTAAATAAAGCAATGAGCAATATTTGGACCGATAGGTTGGATGTACAACCCAAGGCGTAAGTGACTTATCAAACAAGAAGTTTGATGTACTAATATAAAGAAAACATTGAGCTGCATATCAACCAATTAGATTGATGTACTAACATAATAAAGCACAGAGTCACATGTCAAACAACAGGTTGGATGTGTTAACCAATCAAGTAAATGACTTATCAAACAAGTTGCATGTACCAACCAATCAAGTCAATGACTTATCAAACACGTTGAATGTGTTAACCAATCAAGTCAATGACTTATCAAACAAGTTGAATGTGTTAACCAATCAAGTAAATGACTTATCAAACAAGTTGAATGTGTTAACCAATCAAGTAAATTACATATCAAACAAGTTGAATGTGTTAACCAATCAAGTCAATGACTTATCAAACAAGTTGAATGTACCAACCAAGAACAAACAATGAATGACATATGAAACAACAAATTGGATGTACTAACTTATAAAAAAGCAGTGAGTAACTTATCAAATATTAAGTTGGATGTACCAACCTAAGAAAAGCAGTGAGTGGCTTATCAAATAGTTAGTTGGGTGTACTAAACTCATTGTTAGGATATTTAGTCTAATTTACTCATTAGAATTTCTCATGAGCACCTGTAACACATATAATATCAATATATAATAAACACACGTATTTTTATTCATTAGAATTTCTCAGGAGCACCTGTAACACATAGAATATCAATATATAATAAAATACGTATTTTTATTCATTAGAATTTCTCAGTAGCACCTGTAACACATATAATATCAATATATAATAAACATACGTATTTTTATTCATTAGAATTTCTCAGGAGCACCAGTAACACAGAGTGTACCAATAAATAATACACACACGTATTTTATTCATTAAAATTTCTCAGGAGCACCTGTAACACATAGAATATCAATATATAGTAAACAAACGTATTTTTATTCATTGGAATTTCTCAGGAGCACCTGTATCACATAGAATATCAATATATAATAAAATACGTATTTTTATTCATTAGAATTTCTCAAGAGCACCAGTAACACAGAGTGTACCAATAAATAATAAACACACGTATTTTATTCATTAGAATTTCTCATAGAATATCAATATATAATAAACACACGTATTTTACTCCTTACTCTTCTTTTCATTAGCTCGAATTTCCACGTGTGTGAAATATTTTGAAATATTTAAGATTTTGTTGCGAGATTAAACGTTTTTATTATTAAGATTATGATAAAATCATATGAAATTTCACATATGATATTTTAAGCAGAGTTTATGCCCTAATTGGAAAAAACGAAAATGTTCTAAGGAAAAGATGCCGTATTTGGTGAGTACATTTTAGAAACTTATCTAAGTCTAGGATATTTCAGTTTGTTGGTTGTTTGAATCTCTGGGTCTTAAAAATGCTTTCATCTTTTTCGTTTGAAATTCTTGCTGATGGAATAACTTATTTATTTTGTGTCTAAAATATAATGATGAAATTATAAGCCAGTTAACAGTTATTTGCATATTTATACATACGGTAGTCTGTCTAAAGAATAAATGTGTAACCAGGTTGAATCAGATAGGAGGTTCGAGAGAGTTTGATCAATATATGTTAATGAGATTAATGGAAGAAAACCGGAAAAGGAAAGAACGGAAAAGATGTCTCTCACTAATCTACAACTACAAACTATATCATCTTATTAATGTGTGGTATCGAGCTGTCTGCATCTGTTGGTGTCCAAATTAACATTCGTTTTGAAACAGATTAAAAAAGACGACAAATATTGTACGTTCTCCAAGATTGAAATTCGATCTATGTTCCTTGAATATAACAATCCTTGAACAAAGCCTTCTTGTTTTCCAGTTATCAGTCAATAACGACAATACAAAATGATGGCCTCTGTCACCGAGGCCTGGTTTCTGCCCATCAAAGCAGGATGTATCAGTTAAACTAGAGAATAAAGCAGTGAATACTAAATAACAGTAAATCAAAGTCGAGCTCATCAGTATGTCTGTCTTATGGTGCAACTGTTCTTGTAACTCTTTCAAAGCACCATTAGAAGGTCAAGCTTACACGTGAGGTTCATGAAAAGCTATTCGAGAGCTATCTGTGCTAGCCGTCCCTAATTTAGCAGTGTAGTGTAAGACTAGAGGGAAGGCTAGCCGTCCCTAAGTTAGCAGTGTAAAACTTGAAGAAAGGCAGCTAGTCATCACCACCCACCGCCAACTCTTGGGCTACTCTTTTACCAACGAATAATGGGATTCGTCCGTCACATTATAACGCCCCCCTGGTTGGAAGGGCGAACATGTTTGACGCGACCGGGATTCGAACCCGAGACCCTCGGATTACGGATCATACGCCTTAACACGCTTGACCATGCCGGGCCTGTTTATTAAAACTTATGTTATTTATAGATTCATTTGCAAGAATTTGTTTCAGTGAATTTGTTTTTATTTCGATAAATAACAATAAAGAGTTGTAATACGTGTGTAACAATTGTTTTTATATTAATAATAGGACACATAATTGTTTACATTCATTGTTATAAAGCTAACTTTGCTCTGTGATATTCGCGCACGTAACATCGTGTTTGTTTTTTGTTGTTTTTTTTGAAAGACACGGGCGATTGTCAAAAACGTTGTTGTGTTTGAATATATTTTAGAACACGTGGTTGAAAAAACATGCTTACAAATGTAGTTTGAAACATAGACATTTCTGACTGTGTTTCCTCAAAGGCATAGAATTATACAGGGTGTCCCAGAAGTCGCGCACCATATAAATTTTTATGTTAATACATATGAATAACAATTTTATTGATAATAATCATAACAGATGCTCAAACTGTTCATCCTCTGCTTTGATACATTCACCAATTCTCTTTATAAAACTGTCTTTTATTTTGTTGAGGGTTGCAGTGCTAATCCTTTGACATTATTATATGTACGTATGGTGCGCGACTTCTGAGACACCCTGTATAATTTTATATATATGTATATTTAACAGAGAAGCTACATAGAAACACATAAAATGTCAGTTGTATTTAGCAACTGACGTGTTTGTGACACGGAAGAAGAAACTCTATGTATCATACTATATTTTAACATTGAAAGTAACGAACTGCTTTGTATAACTATAAGCAAATTACAAAGCATGTGTAAATGACAGTGTTTCAAGTAGCGCTCGAGGAGAGACAAGGTTGAGAACGTTTTGTTTACGAACGTCCCTTGAGACAGACAAAAACAGCAATACTACCAATAAAACCTAACTTATGAAAGAATACTTGATTGTTAAATCAATAGGAAACTCTATTATAAGTTAAGTTAAACACCGTAACATCGAAACTGAAAATGATGAGACGTAATAGTCGTTCTTGTGAAAAACCTTGACGTGGGGAAAGAAAGTCTGAAATAAATTTTAAGTATATAAACCTATTAAATATGTGACACTTGTCATTTTATATCATCTATAATATTAAAAACTCCGATTTCAATGTTTTACGTTGATAAAACTAACGTACATCATTATTAATTTCGAACGCCTATTAGCCTTTTTAGTTAGGGACACTGGTAGCATTTGCGTAAAATAAAGGTGGAAAGAATATGTTTCCATTTACACGCATGCAGCAAATACGGGTTACCGAATATACGGTGTTGAGTGTATTACGCCATATATAGATTTTCTAGTGTATTGATTCTTGTAATATATCTCTAAATTACATAATTGTACGAAAAGTAATGATACTGTTGAATTTGATAAAAAGTTACCTAAATGAATTTGATCTTGAGATTGTTGTCGTCGTGAAAATTAACATTGACTTCATAAAGACTTTGACTTCCTCTGAGTGGGCATTTGGGTAGTGATGTTTAATACCCATAAAGGTCAGGTACATTAGACCTCTTCCTCCAATGAAAAGGGCCGTTTTTTACGCTCGTTCCCCTCGAATTCTACGTGCGAGTTGGATGTCTTTCGGCATGATGGTCACCCTCTTTGCGTGAATGGCACACAGGTTAGTGTCTTCGAAGAGACCCACCAAGTACGCCTCACTGGCCTCCTGAAGAGCCATGACAGCAGAGCTCTGGAATCTAAGGTCCGTCTTGAAGTCCTGGGCGATTTCTCTCACCAGTCTCTGGAAAGGTAATTTTCGAATGAGCAGCTCAGTCGACTTCTGGTATCGACGGATTTCACGGAGGGCTACAGTTCCTGGCCTGTAACGATGACGTTTCTTTACACCTTCTTTCGGGCAGCTTTAGTGGCCACTTGTTTTCTTGGTGCCTTTCCGCCCGTGGATTTTCTTGCAGTTTGTTTAGTACGAGCCAAAGTTTCGATATTTCCGTGCTATATTGCAACACTACACACCCACCTAGAACTACACTCTTCGACTTCAGCGCTGCCAATGATCATCGTTCGAACTTCATGAAGACATTGTTTGTCTTTCTGTTTCTTTAATTTCGCGCAAAGCTACTCGAGGGCTATCTGTGCTAGCCGTCCCTAATTTCGCAGTGCAAGACTAGCGAGATGGCAGCTAGTCATCACCACCCACCGCCAACTCTTGGGCTACTCTTTTAGCAACGAATGATGGGATTGATCGTCACATTATAACGCCCCCTGGCTGAAAAGGCGAGCATGTTTGGGGCGACGGGGGTTCGAACCCGCGACCTTCAATTACGAGTCAAACGCCTAATTCACCTGGCCATGCTAGGCCTCACATAAAGACATTAAAATTCAAACAAAATTTTCTGCCCAAGGAATTAAACACCAACGCGCGAACAAAATTAAAACAAACTGCTATCAACTATGAGTTATAAGATCAAGTCTGATAACTGGCAGAGGCTCAACTGCCTCAAACAGTTTTTGTCTTTTTTTTTTCTTTGCGTTCATTTAAGTTAATAAATTCATACGGTGGATACAGTTACTTATTTTGACACAAAATGCGTTATATCTTACCGCGTTTTGTCACCATACTCAGACAAAACATCCAAACCAAAAACAGGCAAGATAACAGTGTCTCTAGCTACCACATACACATAATGTTCATTCAATAATCGATCTGAAATTAACGAATTTGTTTTATGTTTCTATGAGAAGTCTACAGAACTAAGCAGATATCCTCTTTGTGTTTCTGTAACAATAGTTTCTTATGAACAATCCTGGTATCTATTGTTCATAACATTGTTCAATAAGAAAATTCAGACGTTACGTTTGCAGAGCAAGATGCGAAGACGTCGTACAGAAGCTATACAGAGAACGAAGTACATTTTGTTAAAAATGTTTCGAATATGCAAATTAGCAAGTCACGTGACATTCATAAGCGATAACAAAATTGATGGAACGAAATGGATGAGAACTACGTTACGACATCTTTGATATTTTGTAAGTTATGTAACCAAAGAACCGATCACGTGTGATACAAGTATGCAATAGTTCTTTCCGATGCAAAGTGTTCCCACATCTTGATGGTAAGTTGTTCAGATCGGAAATTTAGATTTTCCAAGACCATGATAATCCGGAAAAAGGATTTTCAAGAACTTGTACTTGGGCCACGTTAAGCAGAGTGCGTCTTTTTGAAGCAGATGATGGTCCACGAATACAAAGATCGGGGGTAAAACCTGTCCACGTTCCTCTGTCAACAGTACAGAATATAACCAGGAAATATCTCTATACGGATAAGCGACACTAGTCACGTGTACACAAGCTGTTTCCACAATATTCATTCAACAGCCAAGCAGTTGGAGAATGAAACTGATATTGATTCCTCCCTATACCAAGAGAAATTGGTCAAGTCACCTTTAGGCTGTTGAAACTAGCACTGAAAAATTGTCATCTATTTATAATAGATGAATTATAGAAGACTTGCATGGATAAAAATGATACTTGTGACTCAATATCCTCGCGAGAGATCCATCCGAAATGAAAAATAGGAGGCAAGGCATGGGTCAAGGTACACGGTCATCAGACAGTGAATTATTAAAATAGACTATAATAGTGTAGTATATATCCTAAATTTGTTAATATAACGCATTCATCCTCTGTACAGCTAGTTAGAATTTGATTATTGAAATCTGAATGATAACCAATTATAAGCATGTTAAGAAAGCATTTTGTTTCCTTTCCATCACATGATATCATTCTGAAATGAGGCTAATTTATAAGGTTAGAAAAGAATCATATTTTCATCCAACCACATCCAATGTTTAAGGGTAATACAGACTTTAAATTCATTCATTGCATACAGTTTTTTATATATTCTAAAAAAAACTGCCTCAACAGCAAATGTATCTGACCTTTCTAAGTCTTTAGCTTATGACCCTTAACCTATTAACCTTAGAATTAATTAAGAACAAATTTGATGCCTTCTTAGGAGCAAAACGTTGTTCTCTTATTCATTAGACAAAATTTTAATGCTCATACCAGCCGTGTCAATACTCACACCAGCCGTTCTGAGATACAAAACGTTGTTCTATGCTTTATTAGGTAAGGTGTAAATACCCACATCTGCCTTTCTGAATACAAAACGTTGTTCTCTGCTATATCAAATAAAGTGTTAATGCCCACAACCAACCTTTCTGAGATACAAAACGTTGTTCTCTGCTTTATTAGATAAGGTGTAAATACCCACACCTGCCTTTCTGAATACAAAACTTTGTTTAAAATAATCCATTGAAGTTGATAGTCACGTGAGAATCTAGAACTGTCGTATATTTTGTTTGTTTTTGATTACCTAATGTTATCTTTCAGTATCTTGTTCTGTAGTAGCTTGATGCAAAAAGTTGTCTCAACTTTCGAAAGTAAAAATCTTTTTTAGGACAGCTCTTACTTAAAATTATATATTTTTTTTTACCTTGGGAGATAAGGTCAAAGGTCATTTCGACACCGCGAAACATTTATTGTTTTATTTCACATCTTGTTGTTTTTCTTTGACGCACCTTAAGCCTATTTATATATTTTTGTTTTCTATTTCTTCCCACATAGCATTTAGTCCGCCAAATACCAAAACACCTTTTTTATGCAGCAGTTATGTAATATTTAAAAGTACAAAAACCAGGTTTTAAATCACTCTTAGTAATCCCATGAAACTTTAACATATAAACTTCCCCCAAAAAACGGAACATTAGGATGTGTGTTTCACTTATGTTTAATGTAACGAGTACTCACCGAACGAACCTATAAGACTACTTTATATGGAAAGCAACGAATTAAGTAATGATACTTTAACAAGTCAAGTGCTATTAAGCCCACATAAGGACACTTTCCTTTCAAACGTATAATCTAAAACAGTCTATAACTTATTTTAACTTCATGTGTATATTATTCTATGACATTATAATCTCGAGATAACAAATAAATGTCTTTAAACCTAATTAGCTTGTAATGTTGTTTGAAACAGACACAACGATAAAAATCATAAAACTTAGATAATTAAAGATGATTAGAAATGTAATTGTATTTTGAATCTCAACAAATATTCTACAGATTGTAGACGTTTAACAAAAATAGATGTTATTAAGTGTTATATGTTTAAGTATCCGTTAATAAACAGCCATTTAGAAGAACAGAAGTATTATAAGCAGACTACATTATCTTACATTTGCAGTTAGGAAATGCCATATTTATTTGGGGAAAGCTGGTATCGAAAATGAAAGACTGAGCGAAGAATGCAAAATATATACATGACTTCAGACTTATAAGAATTGTTTTCATTACTTTTTGCGATAATAGGACAATTAATATGGAATTAGCTCTTTTTGACCGGTATCGTTGACATATGTGAAATAAACAATTGATTTAGAATCTCCCTAGGATTACAATGTGGAGGAAGACAGTTGACAACACCCGCCGCATCAAGGATTTCTTTACCTGACTCTTTTAACTAAACAGTTGGATGTATAATGTAGCTGACATTTCTCACAGAAGATTTGATCGTTCAATCCACAGACCGACCTGCTAACCACGTCCATAACTTTGGTTATATGTTTCCTTTGTAAATTCCTCTTAGTATATAAAACTAAACAATTGTGTTTAACGATGACAGCTTCCAAGTGCATATCCGCCTATACCTTGTCGCGAAATACCGTTCATACGATGTAATGTCCTATTAAACTTTAGACCTTTGTTTTAACTACCCGTATTACCCAAAAAGGGGCGAAACTAGTTTTATTTTTTCTTAATTAGCAACGTCACCAGACTTTGCGACTAAATCACTTAGTTGCTTCCAGTATAAAGTCACTCCTTTGAGATACGCTAAATATAAAGGAGCAGTACTACTTCTTAGCCCTAAATGACCGTTAGGGGGAGTATTGTCGTTTTGGACTTACTAAATATAAAGGAGCAGTACTACTTCTTAGCCATAACTGACCGTTAGGGGGAGTATTGTCGTTTTGGACTTACTAAATATAAAGGAGCAGTACTATTTCTTAGCCTTAACTGACCGTTAGGGGGAGTATTGTCGTTTTGGACTTCCGTGGAGTTGAGACTCAATTGGACAGTCTTGATACATTGCTAACCCATCATGACACAAAGAATTACCAATATTGATGTCAAAACGACGATAACAAAATACCTTCCACATTTCATGGACAAAACAGAAAGCAAGTTTGCTTCCAAGCTACTTTTTTTTTCTAATAGAACCACGTTCTGTTTTCTCACAGATTACTTGATGTGTTATGACGGAAGTCGTTTTCTCTCTTGCTCTGACATCCGTAAACGACAATCGTTAAGCTAAGCTAACTTGTCACCTTTTGGAATGGTTGTAACATGGAATGATGAATCTGATAAGATTATTTGACTTTGCCAGAAGCTTTATATTAAAGAGCTTATACCACACAAGGAGGACACATTACAGACTTCCATATTTCCATTAGTGTTACCAAGGAGATAACCCTGAATCTAGCTAAGGCTGTCATCGTGAGTTAATGATAATAAACAGAGGATAACTCGTAATAAGCAGTTTGGGAAATAAGACATCCAAATGTTTTTGACATTGTACAAAATATGTCGGTTATATTTGGGACATGAGCACGTGCTTATCATGAATCATCCAAGTTACTATACTTAGGTTTGCGTTTAGACTTCAATAATTGCAGAAAAATGTTATTTGCACGAATTCTAAGTAGACGACAGGTTGATAAAATAAAACGCGTGTCCCTCACAACGGATACAAATTTAACAATGTGGTATGTATTGTATAATTTAATAAGAGGCGCCATATTGTTTTTAGATTTCTTTGCTTCTCATTGGAAGTAAATCGTTATTTAATAACTGTTCTTGATGACAGGAAACCCGCTTGAAATATAAATGTATCTCAGAACGGCTGGTGTGGATATTAACACTTTTACTGATATAGCAGAGAACAACTAGAACATCTTCTTAGGTCATCTTCAGAAGGTCGAAATGTTGTTCTGTACTTATCAACAAAAGTGTTAAAACTCATACAAGTCGTTCCGAATATATATTTAATAACTACTTACTTATCCGTTAGAAACACTATATCTAAATATTGAAACTTTTCAAACAGAGTTCGTTTTTAGTGTCTATTTACACGACATATGGACTTCAAATGATCTAAAACACATTTCAAAGAAATGTGTAAACATGCGTTGCACAAAGTTTATATTTCTCTAGCTCGCAAAATAAACAAAAGACAAAATTTTGAATTCAGTAAATTCGTGGAACATTCAATTGTATTAACGGATAATACATTTTGGTATCACTAGACTTTATATCGATTTATGCAAAACACATCACTTTGTATCTGTAATCAGAATACAAAACGTAACACTGTATCTGTAAACAGAATATAAAACATAACACGGTATCTGTAATCAGAATATGAAACATAACACTCTGATCTGCAATCAAAATACGAAACGTATCACTCGATATCTGTAATCAGAATACAAAACATAACACTTTAATCTGAAATCAGAATATCATAAATAACACTCTAATCTGTAATCAGAATACAAAACATAACACTCTGTATCTGTAATCAGAATATAAAATATAACACTCTGTATCTATAATCAGAATATAAGAGGACAGTGTATATAAAAGTTAGTGTTTAACATATGCGGTTCATTAACTCTAGTTACAATTATCATAATAGAGAAAATGGTTTAATCTCGTCTGATTAAACAAAATGTGAACATGTGTTTTTGTTTAGTTTCAGAGCACACTCGCATTACTTTGTCTGCTATGTCCATCGGATGAAATCGTAACCCGAATTTTAACGTTGCAGGTCTTTAAACTAATTTATCTCTGTGGACAACGTAAGAAAAATGGCCTTATATATATTTAATAGAAAATGCTTCGTTAAACGACTTATAGTTAATGTCCTTACAAGCTAAGAAAAATATGATAGTGTTTAGTATTCCGGACAAAGCTACACAATGGGCAGTTTTTATTCTGCTGCACCCGATATCTAGCAGAATAATTCCGCAGACGTACCTCTATTCCACTGGGGGAGGCTGTATTGACAAGGGTAAAGAATGAAAAACAAATGGCTGTCTCTTCAGGTCATTCCTCAGTAGGTTAGCGGTAAGTTTACCATCTCATAACGCTTAGATCTACAGTTCGATTCCTCACAGCGAAACACTGCAAATGAATCGTAGTAGTAACATAGTTTTGTCTTAAGAAAACACACCACAAACAAGTCAACATTGGCTTTAATTTTCAATCAGAAAAATATACAAACATACATTCAGTATGATAGCGACTGAACATTTCTCTATAAAAAATATAACTTACATTAACATGTTGTTGATGAATAACTTTAGTTTAAAACGGATACCTTGGACTATGAAACCAGTATTTCTTACCATTACTAACACTAGGTTTTCTCACAGGCATGTTATTATTAGTAAATTATTGAAGTCTCCCTAAATTTACATGTAGTCCCTGAGCGTTAAAACGTGTAAACTTAATAGTTTCTTGAGTTGCTAATGTATGGAAAACTTAACTACACTACTGACAGTTTCAATATTACAACCAGTATTTTCACGGTACTTTTTAACGACAGGCAAAATATAACGTTTGATTTCTTGGGAAACATGTGACTTTGAACAAGAAGAAACAAAACAAGAAGCAGATTCATAACATCGTGTGTGTATAACCTGCTAAGATGAAAATATATTATGTTTTATGTCTCTTGTTTTCGAAAGTACAAAAATAACTCTTTTTCAGTCGCTTCTTTGGGTCATTTGATACGTTTGCGGACTTGAACGATAAAATGCAAAGTTAAAGAGACAGAAAGTCTATACTGTAGATTGCTCTAAAAAAACAACTCCATATGGTTATTTGGGAAATCGAAAATGGTGCATTTATTTCGCTTTTCTGGTCCGTTCGTGAAAGCACTAGGTCACTCTTGGCTCTTATGACCACAGGTCACTCTCGGCTCTTATGACCATTACTATACGTTACTGACGACCTTTTGACTATGGAATTCACAGAGTAATTTATGATAAACATTTATGACTGTAGTTTAGTTAATATCTTGAAACGTTAAAACTGTTTTAGCGTATAAAATAATCTTTTCACGATATGATCTTGTTGGTCACTGACCAACTTTTCTTTGTCGTATAATAATCTGTTTTAAATGTATACTTCCTTATTTAAGTGTTTATTGGTTATTTTTAAACAAAGTATATAATTTAGAGGCTATGGAGAAGACAGTACTCTCTTACTGATGACCTCATAGGAAAGTTTGAGTTGAAAGGTCATGGTACCACATGATTACAAGAACGAGACCCGAATCTCTCTATATATATTTATGTCCCCTAATAACGTTCTCATCGTCAAATCATGATTCATAATAATAAATACTTCTAGTACAACTTGTTATGGCACTGAATATTAGATAGATAAATAATATTATTGTGATACTAAGGCCTAATGTTAATATCTATATTAGCTGAAAATTTTAAAATCTGCAGTTTATTTTGTCAAACAGAAAATGAACGAAAACTTTTTTTAATCACAGCTTATTTTCCTATACTTTCTTGTTGCTCGGTTGTGTAAGTGTTATCCTGATTATTTAATGTAAACTTTGAAGAAGTATTTGTATACGTTTAATTACATGATCCGATTCTGCAGATAAAATACTAATTTTGTTGTTGTGTACAGATAGCTGCATCAGAGTTTACTGTTTGTTTTTCCTAAAAACTGTATCAGTATAGCGAACCATGGATCTTTGATTTGAGACGTGGTGTTATGAAACATGCTTTGAATATTCAGTTTTGATTGGTTGATTTATATAAAAATAGCCTCTTCAGGTAGCGAGTGCCATGAAGAGTCTGTTATCTTTCTCTAGGTCAAGCAAGATTAAAGACAGTGGGTTTTATCTTGACCCTGTAACTTATTCTGTAGAGAAGTGTATTTTAGGTGAAACAACAGAGATAAAAACGTCTAATACATTGAGTGGGTTGAAATGTTTGACACAATGATAACCACTTAAGCATCAACTTTTCAGGAAAATTATAAGTTCTGGTAAATCAATATCCTCAGTCACTGACTAAGTCTGAGTACAATAAAATTTAATTATTATAATTGACTGTTATGACCTTTTCAGGAAAATTATAAGCTCTGGTAAATCAGTATACTCTGTCACTGACTAAGTCCGAGTACAATAAAATTTAATTATTCCAACTGACTTTTATTACTTCGGTTTCTTGACGTCAAGTTTGCTGAGAGTAAGATTAAAAAAGACTTGATATATACAGAAAATCTCAACTACTTTAATGAAAATATTGTATGTAATACAAAAAGATCGTACGTAGAAAACCGAGTACACTACGCATATAATTATTTTTAATGTGACAATCAGCCAGTCAAATTACAATCTCACTGTTATAATAAAGTCTCGCAAAAACGAAATATATCAAAACTACGTTTTGACATTGGCGTTTAAAAAAGAAGTGGAGTGATTTGACAATATAGTTTTGCTACAGAGGCATTTGAAATGAAACTACGCCAGAGGACTATTGTCAAGATGCACAGTTGTCAAAATGATGACGACCAGACTTGATTTGATTACATGGACTTTTACGACGAAAAGAGGCTCCAAAATCGTTTTAACATAACGTACCTGAATAATAATGTTAGACAGATATTTTCACGTGCAAGTTTAAGCGTCGTGTTGTCCTTCATTTCAACAGAAACTCACGTAAGACAGAAAAAAAAAGTAATAATTGCATGATAAAACTCCAAAGAAATTTACTATACACATTTTTGGGGGTTGCAAACGAAACAACAGGCTACATATGTCTTCATAAAAGTTTCTAAAAAAACAAAAACACTGAACTGAAAGGTTTTAAAAATCACTCAGCCACACTTGAAAGAAAACGATTTGTAACATGTATTTAACAATGAGGGATGTATGTTAGTTAATAATTCTCAACTTGAGGATGCTATACGACTGTCTGAAAACGATGAATGTATATTAGGCTTAACATTATTCATTATGTGTTGACGTTTCTCCCCATCTCAATGGCTTGTATCAATAATAACAATATATACACCTCTCCGTCTTTTGACAGGTAGGAAGTTTTAAACTGACTCTGCATACAGAATTATACAATTCATTTCTCGTTAACTGTCTTCTCATTGAAAAAGTTAATCTGTTTACGTTTTATTATATTATTTTTATATTCTACCAATAACAGTTTGTTTGTTTATTGAATTTCGCACAAAGTTACTCGAGGGCTATCTGTGCTAGCCGTCCCTAATTTTGCAGTGTAGCACTAGAGGGAAGGCAGCTAGTTATCACTACCTACCGCCAATTATTGGGCTACTCTTTTACCAACGAATAGTGGGATTGACCGTGACATTATAACGCCCCCACGGCTAAAAGGGCGAGCATGTTTAGCGCGACGGGGAACCCGCGACCCTCAGATTACGAGTCGCACGTCTTAACACGCTTGGCCATGCCGGGCCCATCAATAACAGAGTGTGTTTATTTGGTGTTCTCAGTATATGATATGAACGTTTTTACGCGTAAGAGAGTAGCTGTTAAAATCGCACAAGAAACGTGAATTATGTGGTTATGAATAGCAAACTGCAGCTGTTTCTACTGTTTACATGTAATAACTATCACATGATGAAGGTCCTTAACATGCCAAACATGCTGAGTATTCTGCTCTTTTATGACTCACCTACAGAAATTAAGTTCGTTTGGCACGCTCAGAGGAAACGTCGCTCGTTTGATTGTACATCAACTGACTTATTTGATATTTTCAAATTACCTTGCTTCACGCTATCCATAAGCACCAGTTTATGTTTATTACCAGTGTTTTTATGACTTAGACAAAGTATCTCTTGTGGGAGCTCTGTTTCAGTGTAACCTTGTCACGTATGAAACTACGTCGTTCAAATGAACGATTTTACTTATAGAACATGTCACAAACTAGCGTACCACTTGACGTTCGGTGTAGCGTTAGCGTAGAAACACATCCTGTTCTCCTATACCTCAACCACGATATGACACTACTCTCTTAGATCAGTCATAGTATAAAAAATATATATTCTATAAATACATTTTCGCTGTTTTTCATGATACACATTACACGATCAAATAATTCTTGAAATAAATGACCGCGGCCTCAACTTGCTAATGGTGAGAGACCTTACGTTACTAACATCGTGTTCAAACAAAATATACACTTATTTTCGATTATTTATTTCAAAATAATTTTTCAGTGAGGTTAATATAGTTTGTTAATAAGGAATTAATGAAATTAATATGTTAGAGAAAACTGGTTCCTCCTCAGTTGTTCATTTATTGATTTCACTGGTAAACACTTTTTCAGTAACTTTGAGTTGCATTGGATATTCTAACTGATTCTGAAGGAGTTTTAGGCGCTGATTTCAAATCTGAAATTAGTTTTTCTCCACAAGCTCTAGTTTGTATGCAATTTGAGGTTGATGAAATTGTACAAATGTGAACTTGCGTAAACCATGTATAAGCATTTACACGTCCATATATATATATAGCTTCTAATATTTTGATCATTCTTCTTTTGTTTCAGATCAAACATGGCTTCCAAAAATAAATATCATTGCAGAAACAAGCCTGATACCTTCTGCTACATATGTGGATGCTACACACTCAATCGTCAGAGACGTAACATATCCTCGTTCCTCAAGCGTGCCTACAAGGCATATTTTGAAGTTCATCTTGGTGATCAAGACAAGCAATGGGCTCCTCATGTTGTGTGCCACAATTGTGAGGAAATGCTTCGAGACTGGACCGAAGGAAAACGCAATGGTCTGCCTTTTGGTGTTCCAATGATTTGGCGCGAACCCACCAACCATGTAACTGACTGTTATTTCTGCATGGTAAACACAACGGGTGTTGGGAAGAAAAATCGACATAAGATTACGTATCCGAACATTCCCTCAGCTATTCGGCCTGCTCCGCACTCTGAAGAAGTTTCTGTTTCAGTTTTCAAAGACTTGCCTTCATTGGACGATAAAGATATTGGACACGATACAAGCGAACAAGACAGTTGTGACAGTGAATTGTCAGAAAAGTTTACACAATCGGAGAACTGTTCTTCAGACACTGAACCTTTCCCTGTCCCCAAGCCTCTTCTCCAGGCTGAACTGAATGATTTAGTGCGGGATTTAGGTCTTTTAAAGAAAGCAGCAGAGCTTTTGGCATCAAAATTACAAGTGACCAATCTTGTTGGTCACTCTGTTAAAGTATCATATTTCAGAAAGCGTGACCAGCTTTTTGTGACCTTCTTTTCAGAAGACAGACAGTTTGTTTACTGCCATGACATCCAAGGGCTTCTCAAAGAACTGGGTGTACCTTACTATAGTCCTGCTGAATGGAGACTCTTTTTAAACAGTTCAAAACGTAGTCTAAAGTATGTTCTTTTACATAATGGGAATGTTTATGGAGCAGTACCTGTCGGTCACTCAGTACATTTGCGGGAAGACTATGATGATATGAGAATGTTCATGGACTTATTAAAATATCATGAGCACAATTGGATCATTTGTGTTGACTTAAAGATGGTCAACTTTCTTCTTGGACAACAGAAAGGTTTCACCAAGTTTCCATGTTTCCTCTGTATGTGGGACAGCCGAGCACAAGACAGACATTGGGTCCAGAAGGACTGGCCTATTCGTGACACCCTTGAAGCAGGCATACCAAATATCATACAAGACCCAATTGTAAGTAGAGATAAGATCTTCTTTCCTCCTCTTTACATCAAATTAGGTTTGATGAAGCAATTTGTCAAGGCACTGGAAACCGAAGGTGAATGTTTCCAACACATCTTCACAGCTTTACCAGGGTTATCATTTGAGAAGATCAAAGCAGGCGTGTTTGATGGCCCACAGATTCGAACCCTAATTCGTGATGATCAGTTTGTTGCTAAGATGACCGCTTTAGAAAAGGCAGCATGGTTATCGTTTGTGGCAGTCGTTCAGAACTTCCTTGGAAACAATAAGGCGGAGAACTACAGTGAACTTGTGAACAGAATGCTTCTTGCTTTTCGTGATCTCGGGTGCAACATGAGCATCAAGCTTCATTTTTTGAACAGCCACCTTGATAAGTTCCCTGACAACCTGGGGGCTGTGAGTGACGAACAAGGAGAACGATTCCACCAAGACCTAAAGGTCATGGAAGAACGCTACCAAGGGCGCTGGGACAAAAGTATGATGGCTGACTACTGCTGGAGCTTTAAACGAGATTGTCCAGATGAAGTGTACAAACGCAAATTCCTACCTGAATAAAATACACAAACAAATTGATAAGCTATTCCTATAATTTCCTATAATAACGAAAAATTAAAAAATAAATAAAAATGTCAAATTGCATAACGTCTGTAGCTTGCAGACAAAAACCGACTTCAGATTTGAAATCAACACACTCAAATTGACCACAGAAAGGTCTTTTTTTAAATGCAACAAAATGAGTGTTTCCCAGTGATAATTAAAATAAAATAATTACAGTTATAAACTTAAGGACCTATAGGTTTATAATTCTAAGCTGCACGATAAGTAAGCTTATATTCTAAATGTAAACTCTACACGGTTTATCAGTTTACTTTATAATTGTAAGCTCTACGTTATATGAGCTTATGTTATAAACTGTATGATGTACGACTTTGTATTATAATTGTAAGCTCTACGGCGCGTGCTCTTCCATAGAAAATAATTGAAGGAAGTTAAATGCTCAATTATATGTTAAAAAACTAAAATCTTTAACTTAGAAAGAGAAACAAATTTTGATATATAATATATTAAACAGTAAAAGACATAAACAATGTTTAATTTGTTTGTTTGTTTTTGAATTTCTAACAGACACAAACTTTCATATTTCGATATGTACGACTGTTATTCTTATCAAACATATTCGGCATGGGCAAGCGTCTTAAGGCGTGTGACTCGCAGTCTGAAGGTCGAGGGTTCGAATCCCCATCACAACAAACATGCTCGACCATTCAATCGTGAGAGTGTTATCAGTGTTTGATTGTTTTGGAAATTCGCACAAAGCTACACTAGGGCTATCTGTTCTAGCCATCCCTAATTTAGCAGTGTGAGACAAGAGGGAAGGCAGCTAGTTATCACCACCCACCGCCAACTCTTGGAATACTCTTTTACCAACAAATAGCGGAATTGACAGTCACATTATAACATCCCCACTACTGAAAGGGTGAGCATGTTTCACGCGACGGGGATGCTAGCCCGCGACCCTCAGATTACGAGTCACACGCCTTAACACGCTTGCCCATGCCGGGCCAAACAACGTTTAAATAAAATATGGTATTATTAACCTTATTTTATTAACGCACGTGTTTTTCATATTATAAAGTATTTTAAGTTGTATGAGAGGGAACTTAATCTGCCCGAAAATGTGATTTTTAACATTACTGTCAAAAAGCTTAAGACGACTGAAATCACAATATATAGACGATTTAAATAATTTTGCGAAGATAATGTCTTAATAACGCAAAATTATGCTTTAAGCAATCTAACAGCGCAACATTTAGCCATAAAATAAGGAATTTGTGAATAAAATATTGCATTTTACACGGTTAATTGAACATAATAGTTCGGCCCCTCTGTAGTGAAATTCACGGGAAACATACGTTCATAGTCACACTGTGTTTTAATGGGCAGTAATTTGTAATTTATTTTATAAATATAAATATTATTCCAATATAATGATTAGCAATATGTTTCTTCTTAAGTTAGTTCTAAAGAATTATTTATTGTTTGTTTGTTTGTTTGTTTTGAATTTCGTACAAAGCTACTCGAGGGCTATCTGCGCTAGCCGTCCCTAATTCACCAGTTTAAGACTAGAAGGAAGGCAGCTAGTCATTATCACCCACCGCCAACTCTTGGGCTACTCTTTTACCAAGGAATAGTGGGATTGACCGTCACATTAAAACGCCTCTACGTTTGAAAGGGCGAGCATGTTTGGTGCGACCGGGATTCGGTCCCGCGACCCTCGGATTACGAGTCGAACGCCTTATCCCACCTGGCCATGCCGGGCCTATTTCCAAATATCTTTTTATTGTTTTATACACTGTAGTTAGATGCTAATTACATTTATTAAAAACATGACTACTCGTTGAAGAATTTCTCGAAAAACTACTACATTTGAAACTTAATAAAACTGCATAATTAGGTTTTTGTGTGGGTGGGTTCGTTTTATACATGTTCTCTTGTAAACAAAGTATATTTGAGCCTTTACACAAGAACGTAGAAGTAAAAGTCAGTGCAGTGGCGACCGAAGTTCTTCCTTTATTAAATGTGTTTTTGGTGGAAATGCACGTGGAAGTATTTTTTTACTTCCATCTGCTTTTATACCACAGACAATCTTTTGAGCTTTGCACAATTTGGGATGAAAACAATTGTTTTTGATTGATGATAACAGTGTGGAAATGATTCTAAGTGAACAATATCCTATGCCACGTATATTGTTTAATCAAACCGACTGCGAAACATCAAGTTGAATAGCTTTAAAACATAAACTACACATTAATATTCGTTTCACACAATGGTTGTCACAACGCTTCCTTTTGAAAAATTGATACGCACGCGGTTGGACTTTCCAGTGAAACACTTAAACTTATGTATGAATACTTGTTACTTTCAGAGCTTGCTGTTGTTTCCGCAGTAAGAAATAATTACTATGCACGTGGTGTGATGTGACTCACATCAGGGGGAAGCACGTACACCTATTCACCAATAAGCGATCTTTAAAGTACACCTAAAAGCCATTCTGCTTTATTTATAGAAATTTAAAATAAATAGAAGAAAAAAAAAGGTATAGCATAACAAATCTCTTGTGGTTTCCATTATAATCGACGCTACATCGACAACAACAATAGAAAAAGGCTTAACGAAAGTAATCCATGTTTCCCGTGTTAATAAATGCCAGTTTAATTTTTCATAAGTCGTTAATTATGTACAAGTTTTTTTCTCATAAAATAGAGTATGTCCAACAGCTCGTGTAATTAAATCTACTCATGAAATCTATTATTAAAGCTGTTTTATAAAAAACGGAAACAATTAAGACGTGTGTTGCAAACAACTTTCAAATATATTTCCATATATTGAGAGTCAACACCAAGTTGTTCTGAGAACAAACCAGTAAACTTTAATGTAATTGATCTCGTAATTTGAAGATCGTGGGTTCGAATCTCCGTCACACCAAACATACTCGCCCTTTCAGCCGCTGAGGTGTTATAATGTTACGGTCACTATTCGTTAGTAATAGAGTAGCCCAAGAGTTGGCGGTGGGTGGTGATGACTAGCTGCCTTCCCTCTAGTTTTAAACTGCTAAATTAGGGAGGGCTAACGCAGATAGCCCTCGTGTGACTCTTAGCAAAATTCAAACCAACAAAATACATGATGATACACATCAATTAGTTGATGGTATTTTGGTATCAGATACCTACACGAATCGTTGACATTAAGGATAACATGGTAATAAAACAAAACTTAGTTAAAAAGAAAGGTAGTAAAAAGTGTCTTATGTTATCTTCTATTGTTGTTCAATGCTTGTTAATTACTAGAATTAACTGATGTTGTTAAATCCACGAGCAAGTAAAAGTGAGTCGGAACTACTTTTTTCCATTGCAAAATACTAAAACAAAATGAGTAAAGTTTTTAGAGTTTCGTCAGTCTTGACAGTGACCAATCAAGAGCAATCCTGTATATATATATATCAATTATATGTAAGAAGTAATTTGATTGGTCTTACAGAACGAAACACATCTGCTTTGTAATCTTTAATATATATTAACACAGGACTTTAGGAAAGGCTCAACACATATAATTAATGAATATGAAATTGCACAAAGAAACTTACTTGTTGTAAGCAATAAATCATCTCTATCGTAAGACAATAATAATTATTAATTACAAAAGTGCAGGATACTTAGCTTCTATTTTTAACCATGTTTATTCCTGTTTATCATGCTTAATTAAATACAACATTTTATTGTAACTAAGAGAATATATATAAACAGATATAAAACATCCTAAGGTGGCTATTAAAGTGTCTTGATTTTTCTGTTTTGATTTTTCTATTTTGCCAAAAATTTGTTTGATATCATTTAAAATATGCCAGAAGCAAAGACGACGTTGATAGATCACCTAATAACCCTGTATTTACATAATCTAGATTCTGCCACTACTGTATTACAGCGGAAAGCTTCAGGGTTCTTACCTTTAAAGTTCATGTTTCTCTTTAGCGCGACATACAAAGCGTGAATACTCCATTTTGTAGCACACTGTACAAACCATTTGAAAGTCAAAGTTTTATAAAAGTAATTATATGCTGCCAAAGTTATACATATCTTTGAATTTGTGACTAAAGTACAATTTCCAAACTTAAATGATAAACTAGAAACATATTTCGAGATAAAGGAAAGTTATTTCAGTATTACATGTTACTTCAAGATAATCCAAAGCCTAAAACTAATTTGAATATTACATGTTATTTTAATCTCTTACTAAGCCTAAAATTTACACAAAAGACTATCAACCGAACATCAAACTAGATTTTTTAAGCCAAACTTTATCGTCCATAAGGTAGTTTATTGTAGTAACCTGAGTAAAATGATTAGGAATTTATGATTATGAAGATATTATTTCAGAAATATCTCTTATTTATAGTTCCAAAAGTAGTTCGGTTGACGTCGTACAATAAGGACAGTTTTGAGGGAACAAAGTACACAAGATAAAATACAAAATCCCGTAAGAGGTCGTTAAACGCTCACAATAAAGATAAATAAATTCACTATTACAATAAAACAACGTGAAGGTTAATGTTATGGAAAATTGATTGTTTACAAGAACGCGTGTTTTATGTTAAATTGCCCCCCCAGTGGCTCAGCAGTATGTCCGCGGACTTACACGCTAAAATTCCGGGTTTCGATACCCGTGGTGGGCAGAGCACAGATAGCCCATTGTGTAGCTTTGTGCTTAATTCTAAAAACAAACTGAAACATTCTGTTAAATTTCGATTTAACTTACTAACTCACTCTGGTAACTGAAAGAAAACCATTTTTCCAGTAATATTCTCGTTGTGACAGTCTTGCCACGGCCAGGAGGCTAGGGCGATCAACTCGTTATCTAAACGTTGCAGGATTAAAAACTTGTCCCACCAAGAATTGGTGGTGAGTGGTGATGACTCGCTGTCTTTTGCTTTTAAATTATGGACAGTTAGCGCAGGTAACCCTCGTGTAGCAGTTCCCAAATTAGAAAACGGACCAAACTTATTCTCAGGTACTTGCCATTAGAATGTTTGTTTCGTTTATAATTTTGTTTCTTTTTCCTAAACATTCTTTTTGCAGTAGAAACTAGACTTTTATCTGTTGTTGTTGTTGTTTTTAAATTCAAAAGCAATTGAATCGAAGTTCTCCTAACTTATAGAGATATGTATAAATACTATATAATCTCTTTTATGTTTTTATGTTCCTTAAAACTTTAAAAACTAAATTCATTCACGATACTTTTTCTATTTATAAATGACATTAGCGAGTTTTTTATGTTAAATTACGGTAGCTTTTGTTGTAGTGCATTTCATAAAGAAGGTAATCCAAGGAAAACATCCATCAGAGATTTTGTCTGTGGAAAACCCCGCCTTATACAGACTCTTTCACTAAAATCTATCAACTTAAAGGAAAAGTACTTGAAGGTGTAGATATTTTAGGTAACACAGCTCACGTGGCTTTTGTTTCTCGCTTCGAGTGATTTCGTGAGTTTTATTACCCGAACAGAAGTGAACACGAAATTTTATCACCACTTTTCTGCTCTTACAGGATTTCCCCTGGAGACCCATTCAGTTCTTAGTGTGTTGATCGTGAAAAAAGTAAAAAAGCTGTTATAATATAGAAATCAAATGTTCCTATTTACTAGAAATAAATAAATAAATACAAGCTTAGCTGTGATTACTATCAAATGATTAACTAAAATTGGTGCAATCCGAAATTCATGCAATCGAAGATGTAATTTTGATAGCGATTTGTTCGTGTAGGTTGTAATAATCTGATACATGACTGAGTTTGATTTGTTTTGAATTTCGCGCAAACCTACACGAGGGACATCTGCTCTAACCAAAATTGACAGTGTAAGACAAGAGTGAAGGCAACTAGTTATCACTACCCACTACCAATTCTTGGGTTTCTGTTTTATTAATGAATAGTGGGATTGAGCATAAAATTATAACGCCCCCACTGCTGAAAGGGCGAGTATAAGGGTGTGAAGGGAATTCAAACCCGAAACCCTCGGATTACGAGTCTACTGCTTTAATCATCGGACCATGGCAGGTGATATAACAGAGATTAAGTTTAATAAGAATGTAGTTTGAAATCAGAGTTACAGTTTCTAATTGTTATTATAATTCTAGGAATAGGCTACATATAGACATATTTCTAGTTGTCACCAGACAAAAAGTCTTAACATTTCTTACTGCTTTTTGAAGAAACATTTGAAATCAGTTTTCACTAATAACAACAACTTTTCATGATATGTGTTAATAACACATGTAGTGTATGTACTGTTATGTATTTATTTAAATATCTTGGTTTGATTCTGTTTATTGCATGAAACGTATGGTGTTTAATGTGTATATCGCTAGTTCTGCATGTCGTTTAACTTTGTAGAATAATGTGAAACGTAAGAATCAAAATATATGTTTTCTATTGTTTACAAATGAATGTTCGAGAAATCTACCTTAAGATCACATAAACCAACTGACCGAGAGATTGTAACAGAATATTATTGGTGAGCCACAGTTAGTACACAATAAACCTCGGAAGCTACAATTGTCATTGAGTAATGGGAATACTAGAGACTTGTCCGGGAAAGAATTATATATTTCGAACATCACAAACCGTTTAACGTCACTGAATTAACTTCGGACGTTAGAAATTCTACGAGGACATTAAATGTCTTCGCCGGTAAGAGTCAGCTACTAAGGAAACAGTGTTCGGCCAAACAAGCTAGCATTCACGTTAAGTCTAATCGTGTATCAACATTAAATTAATTCGCTCGTGGATAAAATGTTCCTTGCTAGATAGAAGACTGAATGGTGTTTATAAGTTTATAACATTATATATATATATAACTATTAATAATAACCGTTACTATAAATTCTATTGTTTTTTATGTTTTAAAATATATTTGTGTCAGGAAAGAAAACTGTGCGTATCAACGTTGACAAATATAAAAAAATATCTACATTCATTTGATGTCTAAATTCAATTTCCTTTTATTTTAAATCGTAATACGTAACGTACGTAATATAATAAAATGGAAACTCATCCCAGATCAATACTGATACGTAACGTAACATATTATGTCTCAGACCAATAGCTTAAATTACTGTGTTCTCGTGATAAAACAGTGTATATATTTATGTACATTATGATAATATAATAACAGATAAGTAAACGACAGTCTATATGCATCAGGATAAATGTTATTAATGGGAAACATGCATCATGTTTACACAGAACATTGATCTGTCTTTTCCGATATCTTCAATAACATGTCATAAATATAACATGACGCATCACAAAATACTTTACGATTAAATTTTTCTCCTAAACGAACCTGAAAGTAAAAAAGAAACAAATCATTTATAAATTATAGAAATCACCAAAAGAAAAGCAATCTCTCATCGCAACATGACCTGACTTTTAACCTTTAACTTCATCTCATGTTTATTCTCTGTGTATTACGTTTATGTAACGACATATTTAAATCTGGAACTACTTTGTACAGATCGAATCTGAAGAAGACAAATCAATGATCTTCTGAAAAATGTAGTATGTTCCACCATCAATAAAAACTTTATTTTATGCTTATAAAATGTTGTTTGCCAACCTTTTATATTAACATTTTATTCAGGCGATACAGTGTTTAGTCTTTATAGAATATAAATGCGTGATAAATGGCCCAGCATGGCCAGGTGGGCTAAGGCGTTCGACTCGTAATTTGAGGAACGCGAGTTCGAATCCCTATCACACCAAACATGCTCGCCCTCCCAGCCGTGGGGGCGTTACAACGTTACGGTCAATCCCACTATTCGTTGGTAAAAGAGTAGTCCAAGAGTTGGCGGTGGGTGGTGATGACTAGCTGCCTTCCCTCTAGTCTTACACTGCTAAATCAGGAAAGGCTTGCGCAGATAGCCCTCAAATAGCTTTGCGCGAAATTCAAAGACAAACATAATAAAGAGGACAACTGTGTTTATGGAGTGAGAAACAAACATAATAGCAACTTTCATTTTTTGTTATTTTCGTCATCCAAAATACACAACGTAAAGGATATTCTAGCTTAATCTAAAATATAAAATGTTTTTAGAATTTGTGGTTTCCACAGTAAAAGTAAATAAAAATTAACAGAGTTTTAAAATGTGTACATACTGTGTGTATAACAAGTATGTTTAATTGTTTGTTTGTTTTGGAATTTTGCACAAAGCTACTCGAAGGCTATCTGTGCTATATTTAGCGGTGTAAGACTAGAGGGAGGGCAGCTAGTCATCACCACCCACCGCCAACTCTAGGGCTACTCTTTTAACAACGAATAGTGGGATTGACCGTAACATTATACCGCCCCCACGGCTGGGAGGGCGAGCATGTTTGGCGCGACTCGGGCACGAACCCGCGACCCTCAGATTACGAAGCGCACGCCTTAACGCGCTAGGCCATGCCAGGCCCAGTATGTTTAATAAAAAAGTACTGTAGAAACACCGATAAATGTATATTTAGAAGCTTTGATGTATAGAAAATTAAGACTTCATTAATCCTGTCTTTACATGAGTCAAACATTTAATTATTTAGTATTTGTTTTTTTCATAGATTTTTAGGCAGGGTATTCACTACGAAACTCGGCTTACTTGACGACAATTGCCTGTTGTAGAAGTAACGTTTCGAATCACTTTCACCTTTCGTCTTCAGGTTCACTTGTGTTTCTACAACAAGCAGTTGTCGTCCAGCGAACCAAGTTTCAAAATGTTAATTATTTTTTATAAAGTTGTTTTCATTTCATGTCATCAATTTTACGTGCATAATAAATCTAAGAGAGTAAGAATGTTCAAGTTTACGTTATCATGTTTATAAAATATAGAAATAAAAATATTTTTCTTGAGAGGGCGCTGTTTCATTAATAGTTGAAGATAACTGGTGTATTTAAGGTGGAAACCGAATCACCACTGATTGCTGAAGATCCATGTTCATTCTTGTATTGAAAATCCGATAAAAATGTAGATTCAGTTCTCTTTTATCATCACGGCTCAACGCGTTTTTTTTCTTCAAAGCATTATTCAGATTTCAACTTCATATATGTTACCGCCAAAGAAATCATTATTCAATATCTATTAACTGATATGAACAAAATATGAGATCTATCTTTATAGAATCCATATGTATATTTCGTCACACTTTTCTTTGTAGCTTCTGGGAACTAATGTCAAATAGATGTGAGTTGACTTAAGACAAGAGAAGAAAATTCTTTCACACAATACTGTTTTTCCTTTACAAATACAAACTAGGAATGAATAAGCTATACATTTTTCTCTCCGGTCTGAGAAGAAGGTTAGTGTTAAGGTGACAAATAATTTAATTTTCTGCCCACAAACAGTGACTAAGAGGGCCAATATAACACAGAAGACTAAAGAGCATGCGCAGTGAAGTTAGGTTAATCAACCACAAATTTCGTACTATGTTTACTTTGAGAAATCTCACATACACATAGCATAGAACCAGGAATATTGAATTCAACCTTCGTGACGAACTTCGGTTTTGTTCTTGTTATGATTACGTGATTATTGGTTGAATTTTAGTTACAGGGAGGTCATGATGTGAAATATTCTAAGTTTTATAACAGCTGCACTCTGAGGTGTCAGTAGCTTTATGGAATTCACAGAGTAATTTATGATAAACATTTATGACTGTAGTTTAATTGATATGTTGAAACGTTAAAATTGTATAAGAGCATTAAATAATCTTTTCACGATATGATCTTGTTGGTCACTGACCAACTTTTCTTTGTCGTATAATAATCTGTTTTAAAGGTATACTTCCTTATTTAAGTGTTTATTGGTTATTTTTAAACAAAGTATATAATTTACAGGCTATGGAGAAGGCAGTACTCTCTTACTGATGACCTCATAGCTAAGTTTGAGTTGAAAGGTCATGGTACCGTATGGTTACAAGAACGAGACCCGAATCTCTCTATTTATATTTATGTCCCCTAATACTGATTTACATCAATCAATAAACATTCAGTGTTTTTTTTTTTTATAAATTAGGTAAATACATCGATATTCACAGTTGCTGATCTGGATTATTTTGAACCCGAAGTGAAATAGAAGTTAAGCGTACACCTTGTACGGTTGTAACTCTCATAACCCATGAAGTAAATACATCTTTGTTCAGTCGTGTTTTGTTGTTGTTGTTTTCTTTTTGTTTACGTATTTTATCATAAAGTTTGAAGACCAAGTTTCAGTTGAAAAATCTGGTGGGATCGAAGATAAATTATATTACATCATATCAGAAAAAAAAGACATGATGATAAAATTATATCAAATCATATCAGAAAAAAAGACATGATAAATACACTCACTTGTAAGGGAATGAATAATTTATCAGTTTGTTTCACAGAATGTAACCTCATAAAATAAGATGGAGATATGCTTCATTTACACTGAAAATCCAAAACTGTCTAGATATTTTTTATATATATATGAATCTCTACATAGTAATAGTCTCTTAATATACATATTATACGTTCGAAAATAGAGCAATTGGAGATATTCTTTTGTGGGTTTGAACATTTCAAACAATTATGTTGTCATTTATTATTTAGAAACAAACGATATTGAAAATCTTTTTCTCATTGATTAACGAAAGGTTTGTTTGTTTGTTTGTTTTTGAATTTCACGCTAAGCTACTCGAGGGCTATCTGCGCTAGCCGTCCATAATTTAGTAGTGTAAGACAAGAGGGAAGACAGCTAGTCATCACCACTCACTGCCAACTCTTGGGCTACTCTTTTATTAACGAATAATGAGATTGACCGTCACATTATAACGCCCCCACGGCTGAAAGGGGAAGCATGTTTGGCGCGACGGGTGTGCGAACCCGCGATCCTCAGATTACGAGTCGCACGCACGCCTTAACGCGTTTGGCCATGCAATTTTAAAAATGTGTTTTCATATAACAAAGCCACATCTGGCTATCTGCTGAGCCCACAGAAGGGACTCAAATCCCTAATTTTAGTGTTGTAAATCCGTAGATATACCGCTGTACTAGTGGTGGGAAATTTAAAAGTAACATGTAAACTATAATAGGTTCAAAGTAGTATCGAATAAAACTTATCAAGAACAACCAATTGAAAGAACTTGATTTCTGAAGTGATCTCCAAACCCTTCAGTGGCCAAGCAGTGTGTTTCAGTGCTTATAATACTGAAGCTCGGGTTTTAGTACTTCCAATGGACAGAGCATAAGTCATCCAGTGTGTTTCTTCGTGCTTAACAATAACGGAACAAAACATAATGCAAAATATAAAAATATATTAAATGAGCTGATGTGTAATCATATAATTCTCAATTTACAGAGAAATAACTGAAGATCGAATAGTGATAATAATAATCAGATGTCGTGTTTCTATTCTCATTAAAAAGTGAAACATCACACGAACTTTCATATCATGAGTAAAAACATAAAATCGATATTTTGTGAATTATTTAACGTTTCATTGCACCATAAAATGTCGATTTTGTGTTTTTTACTCTAATATAGTATCGCAATGTGTTTAGAAATAAGTTATAAATTTGCTATTGAATCTATGTTTTCGTGGACGTCAATTACAATTCCTTCATCGATCACGGCCCAGCATGGCAAGGTGGATTAAAGCATTCGTTTCATAATCTGAGGGTCGCGGATTCAAATCCCGGTCGTACCAAATCTGCTCGCCCTTTTAGTTGCGCGGGCGTAATAATGTGACGGTCAGTCTCACTATTCGTTGGTAAAAGAGAAGCCTAAGAGTTTGCGATGGGTGGTGAGGACTAGCTGCCTTCCATTTAGTCTTACACTGCAATATTAGCGCAAATAGCCCTCGAGTAGATTTGTGCAATATTCAAAACAAACAAACCTTCATGAGTCTGCAAGAATTTTATAAACTGGGATGTGCATTTTTAGATAGTTATGTGGCAGCAGTTAAAGAGGTGTACAGACTGTTGTTGAATGATTTCAGTTAATCTGTTTAGTTTTTGTTCATTCACAGCTCATAAAAGTTATCATAAGGGGTCTGTCCTGGCCTGGTGGTTAGTGGAGCCTGGTATTAATGTGAGGCATTCTTCGTTATTTACAATACCTCTAAGAGTAACAAATACAAGTTAAAAAGTCAGTTTTTGACCGAGAATGACAAAATATTGTGAGGGATTGGCTAATGCATTGGAAATGCTCGACCACACAAAAACGATATGTCAAATAAAACAAAAGGTTTATCTAGTCCAGTGGTTCCCAAACTTTTTCAGCTTGTTACCCAATTTAACATGCCACATTAAGCTTGTCACAAAATGTTTTCAACATTGATATATATGGCTAAATTAAACTAGAGATATATTGCACTTTATTTATTACACTTTATTTATTTACAATTTATTTATATAATTTATTTACACTGAATTGCTCTTTTAATTATTGTATTTGATCATTGTGCATTTCCAATGAATATTGCCAAAGATATCAAGAACATCATGGGATGGATGGAGTTGCACACTTGAAACTAGTTTAGGAATTCTTGGCTTTGTGGTTAAAAGTGCCAGCCTGGCATCGTTTGCAACATTCAAGCGAGTTTGTTTCATCCCCAGCACGGCTGAGAACCCCTTTTCGCACAGATATGTTGTTGAGAATGATACCAACAACTTCAAGGCTCTATTGGACAGAGTTGGCGAGTCAGCTAGTTGTGAAATCCAAAAGGAATCTGCATTTTGGTTTTGGAATTTGACTTTCAAGGCTTTATTTCCTTGCATTGTGATCCACTCCTCCTTTACAGGGAAATCATCATCATGAATGGCCTCATCAGGTACAGAAAAGGGATGAATGATCCACTGAAGACTGGCTGTTTTTAGGTCACTCTCTGGAAAGTAGTGCTGCATGCTTGTTTCAAGCCCCTTCAAATGGTCACTCATCTCTTTGTTGATGGTCTGTAAAAGTGATCCAGTATCATAACTATTCTCCTCAACAAACTGATCTAGGGTGGGAAACTAAGCGATCACTCCTTTCTCCAAGCGTCGAATCCAGAGTCTCAGTTTTCCCAGAAATGCAGTCACAGTGTGATGGGCATCAATGACAGTCGTGTTTTGGCCCTGGAGTTGCAGATTATCACTGTTCAGCTCCGCAAATATGTCAGCCAAGTAACAAAGTCGAGCAAGCCACTCCTTATCAGTGAACTTGGAAGCAAAAGGAGATTCTTCTTGTTTCAGAAATTCCTGAAGAGCCGTTCGGAGCTCAATGACTCGACGTACAACTTTGCCTCGTGACAACCAGCAAACATCGGTGGTGTAGAGCAGAACTTGATACTGCTCTCCTATTTCCTTGCACAGCTCCCTGAATATGCGCGAATCCACATCCCTAGACTTGATGAAATTGACGATTTTCAACACATCTTCAAACACAAATTTCAAATTACCAGGCAGACTTTTGATCCAAGAGAGTACCGATGAATGATGCAATGATCTACAGAAATTTCTGGATTCACAGCTTGTATGAGGTCCCGTAATCCACGATTACGACCCATTATTGACGGTGCTCCATCGATGGAGACCTAAATTAAAAAAAGAAAAACTATTATAGTTTGCGTCAGTTAATCATTCTTACTTATCTTTTGCGTTATAATTATATGGTTTTAATTTAATTTAATTTATTTTGGTACTTTAGTATTTCAGTACGACAGGCACGATACTTTTTGTGAATTATGTATAAAATATTAGCTGCACTACAGCTACTTGTACAATATATAAAACTATATGATTATATGCCATGTGTTCATTGTATTTATACTAATCTGGACTTTATATAAACATCTCTCCCTACCTGTTGAACGCTGTTCCAATCCAATCCATTCGTGGTAAAGAAACTGTTGATGATATTGAAGATATCTTCTCCCTTCATGGTTGTCAGCAGATCTTCGCATAATAGGAACTCTTCTTTGATCTTGTCCTGGTGGACGTAACGAACGAACCCAAGGAGAACAGAACAACTGGCTACGTCACACGATTCATCAAATTGCAAAGAGAATTTGCCATATGAACTTTTCTTCATCTCTGTTGTAAGTTGGGACAGAATATCTGATGCCATGTCATCGACTCGTCAGCGGATTGTGTTGTTTGATAGAGATATGACACTCAGTTTCTTCGCTTGATCCTCCCCACATACTTTGCTTACCATCTCGTGTGCACAAGGCATAATCAGATTCTCTGCTATGGTGTGGCAATTTTGTTGTTCGGCAACTTTATATGCAACAAAGTAAGATGCTTCGACCGCAGCTTGAAGCTTTTGGGCTTGAATTACAGATGAACCGAACTGGATATTCTTCAGTGCTACAGCCCGGCGCTGAAAATAAGCCTTATCCTCATTTTGAAAATTTGGATGGCACTTCTGGAGGTGAGCTGAGAGTTTTGATGGCTTGAGGCTTTCATTTGTCAACACAGTTTGACATACTACACATTGTGGCCGATCCTCTCCACCAGAAGGTAAATTCCCAAAGCCATAGCAAAGAAAGACGTCAGAGTAGGTGCGCTTTTTAGACACTTTATTGTTTAATCTGCATAAAAAGAAAAGGAAAAACTGCATAAAAAAGTGTGAACAATGTGAACTTATTATTTATTATTTAATGGCATTCTAGATAGCATTAAAAGAGCTTATTCAGCATAGGAATGATGTAATAGTAGGTAAATACAAACTATACTGCACAGGGCAGTACACATACATACCAGGTTTTGTCAACCTCGGCTGATGCTCACATAGAAACTGACAGTGTGAAATGGAGGCAACCTCAGGCAGTGAGTGACGCGTACTGGACACGTCGATGAGTCATCAGGGTTACTGAGTGACTTGTGTTCTGAAGCATACTTGTCAAAATACTTTTAGGTTACCACACACTTAGATACATATTTTTTTCTTTTCTACTACTGTATATTAGTTTTTGATGTTAATTGTTATTTGGTTTAACTTTATTACACATTACAATGTCTTCTTGATTTTAAGAATTTTAACTTTTTTTTCTGTCACCCCTCCATTACCCCGATAAATTGCTAAATTACCCCCAGGGGATAATTTACACCCAGTTTGGGAACCACATTCTAGTCTGTATTTATAAACACGCCCCCCAGTGGCTCAGCGGTATGTCTGCGGAGTTACACGCTAAAATCCGGGTTTCGATACCTGTGGTGGGCAGAGCACAGATAGCCCATTGTGTAGCGTTGTGCTTAATTCAAAATAACAATAATAACAATTTATAAACAGATGTTTAAATTATCGCAGCAGAGACAAAAAACAGCGAGAATGTTTATTTAAACTTAATTATAGTTTGGAATCGAGAAATATATCTACAAGCTGACATCAGATTAACAAAGAGAAAGCTACAAGAGACACTTATATTAACAAGCTGACATCAGATTAACAAAGAGAAAGCTACAAGAGAAACTTATATTAACAAGCTGACATCAGATTAACAAAGAGAAAGCTACAAGAGACACTTATATTAACAAGCTGACATCAGATTAACAAACAGAAAGCTACAAGAAACACTTATATTAACAAGCTGACATCAGATTAACAAACAGAAAGCTACAAGAGACACTTATATTAACAAGCTGACATCAGATTAACAAACAGAAAGCTACAAGAGAAACTTATATTAACAAGCTGACATCAGATTAACAAACAGAAAGCTACAAGAGACACTTATATTAACAAGCTGACATCAGATTAACAAACAGAAAGCTACAAGAGACACTTATATTAACAAGCTAACATCAGATTAACAAACAGAAAGCTACAAGAGAAACTTATGTTAACTTAAACACAACTTTGCAAAATGGATAGATTAGTTGGAACTTTAATGTATCAAAAGGAAAGTTTCATGTAAACAGTTTGCAAATTATTGAAATACTTTTGTTTATAATTCTAAGAATCACCATAGGCTTGTGAAACGTCATTCGGTTAAGAGGTGTGTCTACCTACGGGTTAGATATGTACTCTATTTGGAAGGCTATAAGGATCTAATATGAGAACCCCTGGTTTGGACTAGTCTTCTGCCTTTTGAAGACCAACCACCAGGTGCAGCTGACCACTTTCACCATGTTCAAGATTGAACTGCTATGCCAATGTCTTCTTTGCAAGGACCAGAAACTGTTTTGCTCGAGATTGATGTAAGTAGTCATTGCTATCTTTCTCGAATCGAATAATGCAATGAGTAGTTAATGTAAGACGAATATTGTGAAGGAAAGCTCGTAACGTATAGTGATTCTGAGTATATGTTGATTGAAGGTTTAATAGAGAGGAAGCTGATTGTAGTAAATGATTTAGTGGAAACTGTTGAGAATCTCAATGAAGAAACTCTTTCGTTTCTCTCGACATAAAATCTTATCGAGATATTTTTACTGAAGTTGATGTCAATGAATATTTAGATTTATTATAATAAAGATTCAAGTGGATTTTAAATTTCTCGAGTCAAATATTTATCCTAGCTGTAAATTTCCTGATTGAGTGAATTGTGTACTCCACTCGCAGCTCAAAATTTTGATTTAATATAAATCTATTTTAAACTGGGTTTGAATTTGAACTTTGACGACAAGCATACATGGCTGTCAAAGACCCTACTTTTCAGCCATGTCATAATGTGAATATCAGTCTCACTTTTCGTTCGTAAGGATTATCACTAACAAATTGGGACACCTCGTGCAGATGGCCCTCATGTTTAGGAAATCCATAAAACCAATCTCTAAGTCTTGAGCTACTCATTTGCTTCACATGTTTTACTTTCCATTCGTCTGATGTGCTTATTTTCATTTGAGTTAATTTTAGAAAATCAGTGATGTGATCAGGTCATAAACCAACTGTTCTGTCGTGATGAGAATGAATACATTTCAAATGGCATAATCATAGAAGGGTTTCTTGGTCTGAGGATTATTGAACTGTTTTTCATGGAGAAATAAATTTACAAATATTTGAAATATTTACCATCTGGTGTCCATACCACGTAGGTAGCACTAGTCATTTCATTCATCGACACCCCCTAGTACAGCGGTATGTTTAAGGATTTTAAACGCTAAAACCAGGGGTTCGATTCCTCTCGGTAGGCTCAGCAGATAACCCGATGTAGCTTTACTGTAAGAAAAACACACGCACATGAATTTCATTTTGTATTTTAAACATATTTAAAACATGATAGAATTATCATATATGTGTGTTTTAATAAACAATGACATCGTTTTGGTTGTTCCTGCTAATTTTGGAAAACTCAATTCTTAGAGGACGAAACAAAATACGATTTTGAGGCTCAAAGACCCTAAAATATGCCTGCCTTTCTACAAAATATTTCCCTTTAGAATTATTTATTAAACATAAAAGAGTATTTTTGAAGAAAGTGTCAAATAAAACTGTGATTGATGGCAACAAGACACGCTATCAGTGGTCTTAACCGGATATTTCTTTAATAATTTTCCTGTACATGCATGCCGGATGTTTACCAACTCACCCAAGTGAGCTATTGTCACGAATATATAGAAACAATTACTGTAGGCTAACTCGCATCGAGAATGTTCATTGAAAAACACTTTTATAGAGACTCCACGAACATTAACAGATCTGGCGTTGTGTAACCTTTACTACAGGATGTCCAGGTTTCAGAATCTCATGTTTCTTTATGGTTTACGTTTCGCAGCTGTCTAATTCAGCCAGTTGTAGAGATGGTCCTTTAAGAGGAAAGGGTTATGGAATGCTACATTATTACTAGAATGAGCTTCTAAGACACTTTAGAACATTTACACACAGCGAAACAGTTTGGAGAATAAATTGAAGACCATTAGAATTACTAATGATAGTTGTTGCTCGATTGTCTAGAATTAATCACCCATTTTAATGCGAACGTTGAAATGTGTTGAGAGACCGAAACAGTGCTCATCATTGATAACCCTAAATGCATGGTTCTGGTTCTCGTGGTGAAATTTAGTTGAAGGAAAATGGAAAAAAATGTACTGATGACACTTCCCACACTCATAACCTGGACAAATTGGAGTTTAACCAAAACTGGATAATGTTTTGAATACAGGTGGATCATTGTAGCTTTTGAACAGTAATGGACTTGTTCTTACGGGTGTATATTTGTACGATTGATAATACAAACGTTGAAATGTGTTGAGAGACATAAACCGCGCTCACCAATGATAAGCCACTAAAAATTCGCCATATCGTGACATTTTGGACAAGTAGTACATCTTGAATTAATGAAATGTTTTGGCGAAGGGTTATACGTATGTCAACAGGGTTGTGAACATTGTTATACATCAAACTATGTATTAGAATCAGTAATGCTCATTGCCAAGGCTCGAAACTTAATTCAACTGAATGGCTTGAAAAGATTTACGTGCGCTGACCGAAGACCTCAAATCTTAACCTCAACACCTCATCATGATATCAATACCTCATTGCCTCACTATATTTGAAAATATCTGAATTATATCAGATGTGAGTCCACGCTTTATTCAAAATTATGGAAAGATGCAGTGGCCTGAGGTTTCCTTCTTTGTTGATGAAAGAGTAAATACTGTGACGAGCAGAAACTTCCGACTGAAAGTAACCATAGATTTTACTGTGTCAGTTGATTGTTTGTTTATAAGCCTAACGATTATAATTTGGTTTTCATTCCAACATCTGAAAATACGACAGTGAAGAACCGGGTGTTGTTTTAACAGTTGTATCAGTAAAATGATATATTTTAACAGTTGTATCAGTAAAATGATATATTTTAACAGTTAAATATCAGTAAAATGATATATTTTAACAGTTGTATCAGTAAAATGATATATTTTAACAGTTGTATCGGTAAAATGATATATTTTAACAGTTGTATCAGTAAAGTGATATATTTTAACAGTTGTATCAGCAAAATGATATATTTTAACAGTTAAATCAGTAAAATGATATATTTTAACAGTTGTATCAGTAAAATGATATATTTTAACAGTTGTATCAGTAAAGTGATATATTTTAACAGTTGTATCAGTAAAATGATATATTTTCTAAGGATCAGCTGGTTGAATAACACTTAGCAAATGGAGACTCAAAATTAATGTAAAAGACATTCATTAAGCTGTGGAGATTGACGTCAAATACTCTGAGTGTATTTCAGAGTAGTAACAGAGAAGGTAGCGAATGGTCAGACAAACACGTGCAAATTGTTATCGTTGTCTCTGTAAGTTGTTTAGAATATTCATTTGTCAAAACACACATGCACACTTGTTCTGTATAAAATTTGTTCAAACAACTTTCCTGTACTTAATGGAGTCTTATCACGTACAAGAAGTTATACGGTGTAAAATTGTTATATTATCTTGAAATGATGTGAGACAAACTGACAACCTGAAATGAGTGAGACACCACACTTCACTGTGTCAATCGGGCTACTGAAAATATTGATCCAGAAAAGTCTACTGGTAAACACTGAACAGTATTGCCCAAGACGAACGTTTTTATGATAAGATTGACACATCAAGACACAAAGAGATCTGAATTCTCTTACGACATGTATGGCATTAACATATTCATCCCACAGTTATCCAGAAGAACAGAGAACAGAACACTTCCCAAACAAGGTTATGTAACCTGATGTTTGGACAAAACAGCATCTCATCTGACAGGTAGAAAAGTGACGACATGTACTTGTTGTTGTTGTTTTTTTTCAGATAAATCCTGTATCCGGCTTGTTAAGGCTTATTCCTGTTCGTTATTTTCCACAAGAAGTGATGAAGGAGGATTGTGTTTCCCACAGAAAACACACACAAGAAAAGATGCAATATATATATATATATATGTGCAGCTGTTTAGCATGGTGGAGAAACTGCTTTTGATATTCAGCAGGAAAACGTTAATGGCATGTCATACAAGTATCAGGTGAAGACAGTATTTCTCCTGTATGTCATGGCAAGGAATGTCAATAACTTTGTGCTCTAGGATCACAATATCATATCCCACACAATAATCTCCACCAGGAAGACATTACAAGATTACTAAGGCTGGGAAAATTCCCACATTGTAATTTTATTGGGAATTGTTGGGCAGCACTAAACCGGAAAACTGCGGGCCTTAACCCTAAATTAGCGACTGTAGCTGAGTTTCAGAGCCTTCTAGTGACAACGTGAAAAAAATAATGGTGGATTACATAAATAGCCTCATTAATGCGCGTCACGTCACTTTGTAGAAGTTATTAGAACACTAAAAAGGTTAAGCTAGTACTGAATACTTAATATGAACTAATATAAGATTAAAGACGCTATTTACAATGACTTCATGACATATTTTGTCACTTCATACGTTTTGGACCTGGTATGGCCGAGCGCGTAAGGCGTGTGACTCGTAATCTGAGGGTCGCGGGTTCGCGCCCGCGTCGTGCTAAACATGCTCGCCCTCCCAGCCGTGAGGGTGTATAATGTTACGGTCAATCCCACTATTCGTTGGTAAAAGAGTAGCTCAAGAGTTGGCGGTGGGTGGTGATGACTAGCTGCCTTCCCTCTAGTCTTACACTGCTAAATTAGGGACGGCTATCACAGATAGCCCTCGAGTAGCTTTGTGTGAAATTCCAAAACAAACAAACAAACATACGTTTTGGTAAAACTTGGTTTTGATAACTGAAGTGCTGGACGACACATCTTTCTACGTGTGATAAAACTGTTTACTATTCTGCACATCGAACGAACACAATGGTCTTAGAACCTGTTTCAGTGTGCAAGCTACACACGTGCATGTTTAATTCATCACGTATTTCTACGTTTCTCAGCTTTAAGTGTGTCTGTTGTCCTTCCTAACACTGCTATACTTATATGTTACAAAATATGTAAACATTTTCCCCAAGACTGAACAATGTAAAAGACTCAAACATGACTTACTTGATGGTATTATGACATTTGACGTCATACTGACTCCAACATGGATAACCGATTTCATTCACATTGTCACAAATTGGCAACGAGGCATCAAAGTTATTTTTTGGAAAAGTACAAACTTTATCTTCAGATGTCGTTTTTGAAAACACCTCACACAATCCATTCTTTCACGCTCTGACCACTTGTGTAAATAAATAAATACATCACTTGAACTATGAATCTTTGATAGAGACAGTTCATACACAGAACATGGCTAAAGATTGTATAGTGTAAACTGACAGAAAATATAACCCATGACTTGAACTTTGAATTTCGATAAAGACAATTACTTTAGACACAGAACATGACTGAGGATTGTTATTGTGTGAACTGGTAGAAAATATAACCCATAACTTGCACTATAAATTTCTGAGAGAGACAGTTACTTTATACACAGAACATGGCCAAAGTTTGTTACAGGGTAAACTGGTAGAAAATGTAACCTATAGCTTGAACTATTAATTTCTGAGAGAGACAGTTCATATACAGAGCTCGGCTAAAGACTGTAAGAGTGTAAACTGGTAGAAAATAAAAGTGTGTCACTCTTTGTCTGATACGTACAAACGAATCAAAATTTCGCATCGTATAAACAAATAAATATTCTTTATATGATATCCGTAGTTTAATAACATCCTTCATTATAATTCAGGAAAAAACTAAAAGTATGAGATTTTATAAAATTTGTTTACGAACTTCTAGAGAAATCCTTTGGTCCAAAACTGTATTAAACACTTTCGTGTAGTCAATTAAACTAATACTGAGTACTTCTTTCTGGGTATTATGTAATTATTACTGTTTAATAATTGTTTAGAGACCATTAAGATAATACAAGACCATAAAATGTTTTACTCATTCATTACTTAAGGGGTTTTCTGTAAATTAGCTCGGACTGCCTTTTGTCCTTTATCGTACAAAAACAGCATTCAGAAAATAGAAATTAATCATCCTATTTTTAATTTTACCAGGTTCATATATATCTACGTATTTCACAAACACCATCAACTAACCCCCGATGTGAAAGCATCGTTTGTCTTCGAGCTACGTGGTGTTTAATTTATGTTTCTTATCGTGTGCATCATTAATTCATGTTACTGTAAAACTCGTTACATAAGCCTGGCGGAATGTTCTTCTCTGAAAGGATTAGATGGACCAGGGGAAGATCTGGTCTTTAGAAAAGTAGGCTTTGAAAGTATACACAGCTTCAAAGTAGGCATAGCTTAGATTTCCACATCAGGTCAGTGATGAGTTCGCACAAATCTCGTTTAGAAACACTTAGGAAAACAACCGTCCACGGTATTTTAAGAAGTATTCTGATTTAATGACAGAACATTTGTTATAGTGTATAATTTATCTTCTGAAATAGGAAATTCCAAAAATGATCAGAGACATTATATATATATATATATAATAAAGAACTTTCCAAAGAGTTAGAAGGAAACTTACATTTACATACACGTAGTATTTCTGTTTTGTGCATGGATATAATTAAAGTACGAATACACGCTCATATACGGTGTGTATCTTACGTTTCTTTTGTGACAAAACAATTAGTTTAGTAATCAGTGATGTCGAGAAACCCACTTGTTGAGAATTTTATATGCAAAAACGGCTCGTTTGGGTTGAGAAAATATTTTACGTAGAAGAGCGAACGACGTTTCGACCTTCTTCGGTCATCGTCAGGTTCACAAAGAAAGAAAGAGGTAACTGACTAAAAGCTGACCACATGTTATGAATGGATTGTGTAACTGAGTGTCGGTATGTAGAGGGCGGGGTTAGATGTTTGAATATATAATTTTATCTATAATATTAATATAGGTATAATGGCGTTCCAAAGGAACAAACCAATTATAAGAAAACGTTTTCTGTCATATTGCCTTCAATAAGCCATTCGAAACTTTGCATTTGTAGACTAAAGTAATTTTAATAACAGTATGCCGAGTTATGTATGTTAAGAGTTAATGTCATTACGTACTAGATTTATTAATGGTTAATTGTATTACTTGAGAAAAATACAAGTACAACGAAATTATTTGTGCTTAAAGTGTTTAATGAAATACGCCATCATTTGGCGTTATGGTCTTTCAACCAGATGATTATTTGAACTCCTTTCTGTCACGCAATTCACAATAATACTGGAAAATAAAAGTGTTCTAAAAACAGTTTAATTGGCATTGACCATAAAACTCTACTTCCTGCTTCGATAAGATACATTAGGTATTTGTTCAAAATATCTTGAAGTAAAAACGAAAGTTTAATTACATCGCGTGTTATGCCTTGCAGTATATTCATTCGTATAAGTTTTTTTTGTTTTTTTTGGAATTTTGCACAAAGCTACTCGAGGGCTATCTGTGCTAGCCGTCCCTAATTTAGCAGTGTAAGACTAGAGGGAAGGCAGCTAGTCATCAACACCCACCGCCAACTCTTGAGCTACTCTTTTACCAACGAATAGTGGGACTGACCGTCACATTATACACTCCCATGGCTGGGAGGGTGAGAATGTTTAGCGCGACCCTCAGATTACGAGTCCCACGCCTTATGCGCTTGGCAATGCCAGGCCTCATCCGTATAAGAACATCATAGAAAAACACACACATATATATGAGAACATCATAAACCAAAGTTTGTCCCGTATTTTGGAAACAGAGTATTAAATATATCTGTGTTTTTGAGGGACTTTCTTAATCGCTTGCAAATTTTTAAGTAACTGACTTTTCCAGGCTCATATGAATACAATTAGTTTTGTTATTCTACAAAATGTATTGTTTCCCATATGAATAACTTCTATGAAGCTCCCTGTTTTGTGTATATCAGAAACTCTTCTTTATCCAGTCGTTTGTTGTTGTTGCTAAAACATCTAAATCTAAAACATTTTATTTATTTTGTACACATACAATCTATACAATTTATTAAGGTTCTCCTTCTCCTACCATTGTCCCATTATGTACAGTCATTCCTTTCAACAGAACCCCGTTGTATTCATGTTGTATCCATCAGTGCTTTTAGCTTTTGTTGATGACAAGAGCATGCAATACAACTCCTGATAAAAAGACCGTCCGCCAAAGCCAATACAAAACTACTTCTAACATGCTCCAACGAACTAAGTGAACGTGATTCATCCACGAGAAAAAAACAAAAACATCAGTAGAATACGTCTTGACGAACATTTGTCTCTGTTTAGAACACAGACGATATAGACGAACTATTAGTTTTGTTGCACGCATAAATCATTTTTGTATTATCATTATGTTAAAGCACAGCTTTTGATTTTAGACTCATCCAACTAAGGCTGAAGTAACATATAATACAACCAGACGATCAGAGACTTCACCGATTTGAACACATTGTAGGATTGCTTGATATTGGTCGATTGAGCACGAGAGCCCGAGTGAATCACGTTTTACAATTTTCATCAAAACAAGTGCTTTTAATTCATATTTTGTTCGTTTAGCAAGCACTAAACCACGCATGAGGTTGTCTGTGCTCTGCCCGTCACAAGTATCGAGATTCTGATTTTAATGTTAAAGCCTTCGGACTGTTGGGCCATTATGGAAATACAGAAAACATTGTAAGTGCCTTACAGTTGTGGACTGTGTTTCTTATTAAGTTTTCCTGACTTTTTAAAGTCTAAAATCTCTTAAAAGGCTTTGCATGGGGTCTAAAACTTTATCTCAGCTCTAAACTGAACGGCAGGAGTCCATGGAAAACATAGTCCACACGTCATTAACTGAAGTATATTTATAACGATGTTATCACTGCGCCATCATGCGTGTGAAGTGCCAAGTGAATTATCATACTGTATTAATCCACAATAATAGCTTCACAGAAGAAATTAGTTCATCTGTGTGTTACTTCTTAGTTTCTGTTTTTTTCATCGTGTTTTTCTTGAAAACTTTATTTTTTCATGATATCTGTCGAACAATAACTGTCTAATCTAGTTGTTAACAGAACAATTACAATATAAATGCATAAACGGCTCGTTTTTGAAGTTCGCTCTTCAACGTAAAATATTTGCTCAACCCAAAAGAGCCTTTTTTGCATATATATTTATCTACAACTGGGTTTTCTCGACACCACTGAGAACAATGATAAGTTAGAAACCACGAATGTTTACTTTGTGACGTAATTAAATAGTAATAGTTTATGAGCAAAACTCTAGCATGTTAGTAAGTGTATTAATACATCTGAAATGTTAGGCTTAAAACGACAACATTGAAGCATTAATCTCAATGAATCTTACGATTTATAAAAATTTAATTTAACATTTTAAAATAAAAATCCATTAGGTTTCTATATAGTGTAATTATTACAGTAAGAACAACAAATTTATTTTGGAAGGTTTAACGAAAATGAAATTTAATAAACGAGGCATACTGTTTAATGTTTTTACATTAAACTAGGAGAATTCAATAGTTTTGTTCCGAGAACCAATAAAATAATTGTATATTTAGTGAAATATGCAGGTAAGATAATAAGATATGGTATTTGATAGTAGCTTAAAGCTGGACAATTGTGATACCTTGTTTAACATGTAACTTTGAGGGATACGTTTTTATAATAACAACACTGGATACTAATAAACTAATAAATTAATGAATATTCCATTTTCATAGTTAAAAACAAATGAAAATAAAGTATTTGTTTGTTACCTTAACACTGAAAATGCGGTTTTGTATCAAAAAAGGGTAAAATATTTCTAGTTCTACTACAACTGTATCATATCTCACTTACATTCTCAATATGTAGGGCATTCCAATTATATAGAAAGTTATATTAGAAAATATATGTTCAAAATCGCATTGAATGGTAATAAGACGGAAATAGTTAATGTTGTATAAAGTACATAAAGCACACATCAGGCATTCTAAGTGACCCTTTCTTTCAGTTACAGTTACAATTAACGTATATTACTAATTGCGTAAACCTCTCTTGGGTAGGATATAGTAAATTTTATCAAATTAGTATCTGTGTAAATATAAATTGAAGACTTGAATTATATTTCAAATTCAAAATTTTGAACCTAAATGCAAAATATGGTGAATTAAACCAAAGCAGCGCTGACGTCACGAGATGGCTAAAATTGTTTTAGTTTGTTTAGAATTAGCTAGCCGTTCTTAATTTTACTAACAGTAGGATTGGCTGTCACATTATAATGCCCCAACGGCTGAAAGGGCGAGCATGTTTGGTGTGACGGGGATGATAAAATTAATATTACTTACCTTTATTGTTGTTGTTATTTTGAATTAAGCACAAAGCTACACTACGGGTTGTCTGTGCTCTGCCCACCTCGGGTATCGAAACCCGGTCTTTGGCGTGGTAAGTCCGCAGACATACCGCTGAGCCACTGGGGGTCTACCTTTATTGAGAAGAAAACTTGAGATCAGTTAGCCTTAACATTATAAAGACTAAACAAAAGTACATAGTTCTATTTAATATTTAAATCACAACAATACAAGTAAAACATTGTCGACATGTAATTTCTTCTTTCGGTGACCTTTGCTTTTGTAAGTTTAAACTCTTGATTATTTCAATAGCATTTTAAACTGTTTCCTGCAGACGGTATCACTTAACTTTACAGCATCACAACAACACCAGTATTTTCTCCTGTCTATAGTTATTGAAATAATTTACAGACAAACATTTTATTAACATGTTACTACATTATTTCAAAACGTAATATTGAAGTTCTGGAATTCCTCCTAACTTCTTTTCTCAACTGATTATTTAAATTTTGCCAGCTCTATATATCCTTATATCCTCATGTAAAAACGGCTCTTTTTGGTATTTTGTCCCTACAAGTGGGTTTTCTCGTCATCACTTATTATATCCTCATGTAGTTTCCCATACTTGCTATTCGAATGCAACGTAGGAAATCATAAAGATAGAAAATTTATTTGTGATTAACATGTTAAAATTAAAGATTATCTTCCAACCTCAATACCTCGGTTATACTGATGAAAGGCCTTCTGTTAACCAGTGTTATTTCGTATTCATATTACTGTGAATGCAAAAGAAACTGCACGTGTGCTTAGGGTGCCAGAGTTTAAGAATTAGTTAATCTCTTAAGGCTTAAGGGCTTAAACGAACAAACGTGCTTCTAAATGAGTTTCTAGTCATCGACATACTTTTCTATTCTCCATTATATTTGTACAAAGCGTGGAGGGATCACATGCTATTCTAACGTTCCTGCATCTTTTTGAACACTGTTCTATTCTTAAGCTTCTATATTTCCAAGTGACATTTTTATGGGAAAATCGAAACGCTTTGCGCTGTTGTTCTCGTTTCTGAATAAGTTTTTTCTGTTTCTTGTAGAGATTATAAGATCTCAAGAGACTTTAACGTGAAAATTAAGACAGACAGAACGTTTTGAACTATCCGTTAATTTCGCAAGACCTAAATAAAAGCGCATAAAAAGAAACTTCCATTTCAACCTTCAGAAATCGTTTGGGCTCTAAAAGTGAATATATACTGTTGTTATTGGGTTATCATAAATGACATTCAGACTAGGGCTAAGAAAAATATCCAATTTAAAGAACTAATTAAAAATTACCTTATTATTAAATATTAAAACACCTATTCTTTATTAAGTGCCATTATCTCTCTAGTTTTAAAATTACCCATACATTTTCTCGAAAATATGACCGTCTTAAATATCTATCACGATAGAAAATTTCAAAATATTAATTAACTTTGTCATATTAGTGATAAAAAGCAGACAAGTACATCTCGTTTCAAAATTCTTTCTCTATGTGTATATTTTTATTCCCCTTGTTCGTTTTTGTTTGTTTTGAATTTCGCGCAAAGGTAAGGCAACTAATCATCATCACCCAACTCCAACTCTTCGGTTACTCTGTTACCAACGAGTGGTGAGATTGACCGTACTTTATAAAACCCCCACGGTTAAAAGGGCGAACATATCTGATGTGACGGGATTGGAACCCGTAACCCTCAGATTGCGAGTAGAGTGCCCAAACCATCTCGCCTTTTTCTTGTTCAAATAACAAATAAATACGAAATCTCATATAAAAACAGGTTTTCTATTGTATCAGTTTGCTAGATTTATACATTAGATCTTCCATTTAGAACCTGGATTGGTTGTTGTTTTAACTGAACTATATTTTTTAGTTGTAGCAGTATATATATATATGTATCAGAGGTATTTTTCAAGAGTCTGGCAAGAATGTGTTACAACATTTATTAACTATTTATACTTTATGACCCACTTCAGTCAGTTACTGATTTATTGCAATATTTGATGTGTCACTGACATAACGTTTAGGGACAACATGGGACCCATTGGTCCATCTCGGCTGTTTAACTCTGTAGACTAAATTAACTTAAAAAAGAAGCCTTAAAGCCAACCCTTGTCATTTATATATGTATAAAAATTCTTTTGAAACTAATTTAAATTTAGTATCTCGACAACATCTGAAGGCCACCCATTTCGAAGGCTAACCACCCATTTAGATTAAAGAAACTGTCTAGGCAGAAGATGACTCTTAATCTGACATAATTTCTCACTGTTACATATGAAGGTAAGCCTGATGCATCAACACCATCAATTCCCTTTATAATCTTTAACATCTCAGTCACACACTCCAACTCATCTTTTATTCAAGAGAAAACAATCTGAGAGATACCAGCTTATCCTCCTATGATAACTCTTCCATCCCAAGCACCATTCTTGTGTTCCTTCTCTGAAATTCTTCCATCCCAAGCACCATTCTTGTGTTCCTTCTCTGAAATTCTTCCATCCCAAGCACCATTCTTGTGTTCCTTCTCTGAAATTCTTCCATCCCAAGCACCATTATTGTGTTCCTTCTCTGAAATTCTTCCATCCCAAGCACCATTCTTGTGTTCCTTCTCTGAAATTCTTCCATCCCAAGCACCATTCTTGTGTTCTTTCTCTGAAATTCTTCCAACAATTCATGCATTTTCTAAGATGTGGAGCCCAAGCCTGAACACAATATTCCAGATGTGGCCTAACTAATGACTTGTATAAACAGTTATAATCCCTTTAGACTTGCGTTGAATATTTCTGTAGATACAACCTAACATCCTATTTGCCCTACCACTTGCAACATCACACTACTTGGATGTCTTTGGAAACTGATGGACTTTGACACAAAAATCATTTTTCTTTCGTGTTACTGTTAAGATTATTCCCATCCAAATTATACTTGTTGTTTAAATTATGATAACCTCATGCGTTATCTTGCATTTATTACAATTAAAAGATATCTGTCATTTATTTTCTGAATATATGATTTAATGACTTAATAAATGATTTAAATCCTTTCGTAGCTCAGTATTGTGTTCTTCATCAAAGAAATTAATATCATTTACAAATGTAAGTAACTTATCGACTGCTCCTTCATTCCTGTAATTGATGGAAATCAAAGGAGCAAAGGTCCTGAAACTGACTCCTGAAGTACCCACTTGTGAAATCAATCCAATGTGACTGAACTCCATTGTTAACAACTCGCTTTTCATTTCACCACTTTTCTAACTAGCCTATTTACCACACCCATAGAGACGTTTTTCACAAGTCTTTTATGTAGCATTTTGTTAAATGAATTATAAAATTCTCTCTGTACCAGATGCAAACCTTTTTCCTTATATGAATAAGCAGTAATCTTTTCAAAGAATTTTAAAAGATTTGTAAGGCAATATTTCCTCTTAGTGAAACCATGTTAACGATCCAATAAAATTCTAAACTTTGTTAAATGACTAAACAAAGCATCTTTTATCCAAAACTTTTCTCACAACTAATACAAGACTAATGGGTCTATAATCAGTAGGACAATTTTTTACCATCTCCCTTGAAAAAAGAAGTAACATTAACTAACTTCCAATCCTCTGATACCTGCCTATTACTAAAGAACTGAGAAAAGATGTTAGCCAGTGGATAAACCGTACCTTTAATATTCCTTTATGACTGAAAAAAAATTACACTAACTAAATTGTAAGGTATTCCACCTAATAAGAAAAAAGGCTAATGTACAATTTATTGCCAATACTATTATGAATATTAAATGTTATGATCATAGGTCATTAAATGTTGTACAAATGTATATAGACCAAACTTGTTCCATTCTAAATTCTTACAATTCTATTTAAATTATTATTAAAGTTTCAAGGTTTTTTTTTTACTCACAGATACCAACAACTAACATAATTAGCTTCGCAGAAAACAGTTAGGTGTGTCTGTATAATTTAACAGTTCAGAGTTTCCCAAATGTTTCCCTTACACGCCTGCCCTTTAATAAATATGGTTTCTCGCGCACGCCCCTTTCTTCTTTAACCGAGTGAAAGAGCGAGTTAAGTGGCAAAATGTAACGCAAAGAACTCACACTTTAAGAAGCCGTGAATTCAGTGAACATAACCAGCTACGTCAGACAAGGTGTCCACTTTCTTATTGTAAAATCTGTTTATGATAAATCAGCTTTGACATGAAATTAATTGCTCTTTGTTCTCTTCACTGGAAATGGAAAAACATAAATACAAAAATCGAACTATCTTCGAGTAAACAAAATATTTCCCGTTACTCACAACGACAAAGGCCTGGCATGGCCGAGCGCGTTAAGGCGTGCGCTCGTAATCCGAGGGTCGCGGGTTCGCGCCCGAGTCGCGCTAAACATGCTCGCCCTCCCAGCCGTGGGGGCGTAGAATGTGACGGTCAATCCCACTATTCGTTGGTAAAAGAGTAGCCCAAGAGTTGGCGGTGGGTGGTGATGACTAGCTGCCTTCCCTCTAGTCTTACACTGCTAAATTAGGGACGGCTAGCACAGATAGCCCTCGAGTAGCTTTGTGCAAAATTCCAAAACAAACAAACACAACGACAAACTACGTTTTATGAAATTACATTGGTTTTAATGTCGAAAAAAAATTTATTTACAGACTAGAAATTAATAAAATCCTTTTTAAATTTGGAAGCTTTCATATATGCTTAGTTTATCTGTGTTTAAACCTTAACTGTTTCTGCAAATACAACATTGTAAAAAAACAAAGAAGTATACCTGTTTCTTTTTTCGTTGAGTAACAAAAAGAACAAGAATGTTTCCATTAGATGCCTCATTACCTTTATTTGGTTTCTCTTAAAGGAAAGTCTGTTTTCTCAGTTGTTTGTGAATTATAACTCAGTGAACATTACTTACGTTCTGTTGAACAAACACAAAAGGATATGAACTACACTGAGTTCTTTTGTAACTGCAGAAATTTTAATCGGAGACATAAAAATCTACGTTTATATTCTAATTCCACGAATTAAGTAATAACTTCTGCTGTTGAGTCGCGTTATTTAAATATTTGTGAATATATATGTTACACAATAAAAATAATATAAGTACATAAAAAACACTCCAATAGGTTGAGTATTTAACAACTATTTAACAAGCGGCCAAAGTTTAACGTTATTTACAACTGAATAACTTAGTTGATCGTTTTACTGCATAGTACATCTATGAAAACTTGCGTTGAACGATATAACTGAACAATTTGAACAATGCCAGTAACTACACATAACAATTGAAATGTTTTAAATATATTATATACATGTCAGTGTTTGTTTGTTTTACAGCAAAGCCACTGTAAGCGATCTTCTTTGCTAACCGCAAGAAATAGAAATCAAAATTTTATCGTTGTACGTTCGCTAATTTACCACTGCCTCACCGTACTATACGGTTTAATAAAAGGACTTCCCTATGTTAGTATTTAATAAAGGTTAAAGAGAACAACTTGTGTCGAACATGAAATAGTTATTTAAATGATCATATGTGGCGCTACCTACACTACGTATCCGAAAAGTAGGCTTTCATGTTCCACTATTCATACTGTTTGTGGCGGAGTTTCTGTAGTGGGGTAAATAAACACCGATATTTCAGCTTACTCTTTGTTTCTTTTTTCACTGCTTATATATTTCAGATAAACAGTGAACATTGCTCGTCTAAACAAGTTCAACGTCATTTTTTAGTGTTAAATCTCTTTTAACATTTCATCTTTACGGTATAAATTACACCAAATATTCTTCATTTCTCAGAGTTGTCACATATTCGTATGCTGAATGAAACATTACCTTACATATTATAACTGTATCTACAGTTAACAAATATATATATATATGTATATATATATATAGAGAGAGTTTGTTTTGTTTTCGTTTGTTTTTAATTTCGCGCAAAGCTACTCGATGGTTATCTGTGCTAGCCGTTCTTAATTTAGCAGTGTAAGACTAGAGGGAAGGCAGCTAGTCAATCACTACCCACCGCCAACTCTTGAGCTACTCTTTTACCAACGAATAGTGGGATTGACCGTAACTTTATGACGCCCTCACGGCTGAAGGGGCGAGCATGTTTTGCGCAACCGGGATGCGAACCCGCGACCCTCAGATTACGAGTCGCACGCCTTAACATGCTTGGCCATGCCGGGCCCAACTCTGAGCTGTTAAATTATACAGACACACCTAACTGTTTTCTGCAAAGCTAATTATGTTAGTTGTTGGTATCTGTGAATAAAATAAAACCTTTAATTATAATGTACATAGAATTGTAAAAATTTAGAATGGAAAAGTTTGGTATTCTATATGTTTATACGACATTTAATGACCTACGATCAGAACATTTAATATTCATAATAGTCTTGGTAGTAACTTGTCTATTAGCTGGAATACATTATAACTTCGTTAGTGTAATGTTTTGAGTCATAAAGGAATATTAAAGGTACGATTGATTTGTACTTATTTTACTGTTATCTATTTAATTATATATTGAAGTGATAACTGAGAAGCCTGGAGACATAACGTTAAAAAGTGGGTTTCAATACCTGTTGTGGGCAAAATCACAAGTAGCCCTCGATTTAGCTCTTTGCTTTCTTTCTTACAAGCAAACAAACAATTAAGGTTTAAGAAAAACTGGTTTTTATTGACACATTTTAAGAAACCAATGAACAGCCATTAAACAAAAGAGAGTGAAATTTAACGGTGAATAGGTTTTTGTCTCAGCTGATTTGATCAACTATTACAATAGAACAAAACCTGCAATAGTTGATATTAACATCACAGTCGTCTATCAACCGTCTTCAACACGCTCATTATCCGCTCTCTGATTGGAGACGGCACGAACTAATAACGAATTGTGACGGAATAGGGTTTGGATATTTGACTGTTTTTCCCTGGTGGTTTAAACTAAAATGTTTCATCACCTGTGCAGAAGAGAATGGACCACACTGCGTCATGTTCCATCTCCATTTCTTTATAGTTACATAATGGATGAAACGTGGACAGCACGTGTCACTCCATTTTATACCGTGTTACATTTTCGTGTGTATTTGTCTAATTTAATTAGAAATTTTTAAATCTAGCTTATCTTAGTTTCGTATATTCAATGTTAATTTTTTTTTTTAGTTTTGTTACTTGAAGATAACGATAAACAGATAAATATTTACAGTATTTCAGAGGGAATATTAGCACAGTTATTTTTACGATACATTGGAACAAAAACCTATTCAGCTAAATGTAAGCGACAAAATTTCTTAAAAAACAACAACTCGTAATGTAATTTAAACGTTGTGTGTTTAGTCTTGTTGTTGAATATGCATGTGCATATGATTCATATTCTGGTTTTCTTACACGTGCCCCCCAGTGGCTCAGCTGTATGTCTGAGGCCTTACACGCTAAAATCCGGGTTTCGATACCCGTGGTGGGCAGAGCACAGATAGCTTATTGTGTAGCTTTGTGCTTAATTCAAAACAACAACAACAATTTCTTACACGTACATGAAACCACTGCATAGAAGCCTAAAAAAGAACAATTGCAACTATTAATTTATTTTAAGTTTCTCATAGGACATTTGTGAGAGCAAACTTGACTTTTTTTTTCATAAAATTAAGACAATTTCAAAAGCAAAAATATTTTGAAACATTCATTATATTATTGAATGTTTAAGTGTATTTTAATTACTGGTAAACTGTTAAACAGGATAGCTACAGTGTTTTATTAAATAAATGCCCCCCAGTGGCTCAGCGGTATTCTGCAGACTTTCAACGCTAAAAACCGGATTTCGATACCCGTGGTGGACAGAGCACAGATAGCCCATTGCGTAGCTTTGTGCTTAATTAAAAAAACCCAAAAACAACTAAATAAATACAATCTAAAAACCAGTTTATTATCTCTTAATATTTAAAGAACAAGCTTGCTTATTTGAGCGTATATTTATTAGTTTAAATTGGTCTTATACTGTTATAGATATAGGTAGGTTGTAAATCAGGCTAATAATATTTTGTATTTAAGATTGGACAAGTAACGATTAGACTTAGAAGCTCTTGATGTGTTGATCAAATAAGGATCAAACAGAGAAATTGACTGATCTCTTTATCAACTAATGATCAGACAGAAAAGTTGACTGAGCTGTTTATCAACTAATGATCAGACAGAAAAGTTGACTGATCTGTTTTTCAACTGAAGATCAGACATAGAAGTTGACTGAGCTGTTTATCAACTGAAGATCAAACATAGAAGTTGTCTGAGCTGTTTATCAACTAATAATCAGACAGAGAAGTTGTCTTATGTGTTGATTAACTAAGGATTATACAACGAAGCTTCTTGATGTGTCTCTTGCTGAGAAATAAATAAGGAAAGTGTCTGATTTGTGGCACTTTAAAATAGGAAACACAAGTGTCTTAGTTCATTATTCACCAAATAACGTTAACTCAGGATATTTTAATAATAAAAATAATAGAGCATTGGAACTGTGTAAAGGTTATGTGAACGTTAGCAAGAGAAACCATTACAAAATATTTTATGTGTATACCTTACTGAAGAAATGTCTACAGTCTAGAATGACAATGGTTGCTAAAAGTCCAAAGGTCGTAATGGTATTTTGAGACATATAAATTGCTAAGGCTTTAACCTTTAGCTGATTTGATAGAGCGTGTTTTTGTTAACTTAAAGATGACCTAGAAAGGTCCAAACGTTATTTTCTGCTTTATTAGTAATATTGTTAATACCCAGTCATACCCGGTTAACAACCAGTCATTCTCAGACACATCAGTAGAGCATTAGCTTGTACCAGTTTCGATCCTAAAGATACAATGTTCAAATGATACGGGAAGAAAACTGTACTTAAGCCTTACTGACATCAGATAAGTGATTATTGTTTTACTTAAGATAGTTGAAAATCAACTCTCCAGTGAAGTACATCGGCTTTGAACCCGTGAGTCGTGGTTTACTGGTAATATTAGGATGCGTTGGTATGTAGTCCATTTTGTGAAAAAATGTCTTTCAGGTAATTTTTAGTCTCTGGTGAACAGCTCGTATGTGTTTAATAACTTATACCTGTTAAGCCTACTTAAGAACAATTTATATTCAAAATATTTTTTCCAGCGATCATTGGTGTTCTTCTTATTTCACGTTGTAGTGTCAGTCTGAGGGTCATTCTTCCAACAACAACAGGCCCGGCATGGCCAAGTGTGTTAAGGCGTTCGACTCGTAATCCGAGGGTCGCGGGTTTGAGTCGTGGTCGCACCAAACATGCTCGCCCTCGCAGCCTTGGGGGCGTTATAATGTAACGGTCAATCCCACTGGTGGTAAAAAAATAGCCTAAGAGTTGGCGGGGCGTGGTGATGACTAGATGCATTCCCTCTAGTTTTACACTGCTAAATTAGGGACGGCTAGTGCAGATAGCCCTCGAGTAGCTTTGCGCGAATTTAAAAAAAAACAAAAAAATTCAACGACAATTATCGTGAAAGTCTAAACTACTCTCTTAGCCCAAGTAAAAGCTTTGAGGAATTCATTGATTAGTGTGCGGTTTATCTTTCACATTTGGTGTTAATATGTGAATTATGAAGCACGCTAGTTACAATGGTCATTCGTAATATTTAAGCTGCACTTTTAATAAATGATTATTGTTATAAATGTATGTTACAGTTATTTATGGCATTCGAATTATTCAAAAATCAGGTAAACTCTTGAACAACAAAGCTGACATTACTATAAGTGAAAGGTGCGACATGAGTATTCTTATGGTAATTATATTATACCAGAAAGTTTGGTATAAGAATCATTAATCTATTTTAAGTTGTTTGAATTAAGATCAAACTAAACATATAAGGTTTACTTTTTTTTACTTGTAGTATATTTTACGTTAATTTGCGAGTTTTTTTACTGCCATTGTTCATCTTGCAGAGCGACGTGTGTCTCGTGGTTTTCAATCACATTTATTCCAGTGAAATAAATCCACTGCTCTCGAAATGGATTCAGTCGTAAATTGTGTCTGGTAGGCTTCGTATTTTAGACTTAATTTGATAAACGATATCTTACGTGCACGTGTATTTTCTAAACGCGTGATTCAAGCACTAAGCTTACAAACAACAGAAAATGGTGTTAAATTCGATCACAATTAAAAGATAAACAGTTTCACTTATTATGCCTTTATTTTACTTGTTCAACCATTTTTTATGTCTATTTTAAATTATTAATCAAACATTATGTTGTTCACACAAGTAATTGCAAGACGTTTTCGAAGAATGCTTGTTTCAAACGGGATAGTATATATATTTTTTTTTCATATGGGGTTGACTTGTATCTATAGCAACGGTCATCAGTTCGGTTCGTTCTTGATAGAATAGCCTCAGGCAGTCAATGAGGAAGCCAATAAACATCACTGGTTTCATTATTGTGGTTCTCAAGCTGTTAGTTGAGGTAAGTTGAGTGGAGGCTATCACAGCGTTTGTTGTTATTGTCGATAAGACTACTATTCAGTAATGTAAGTACAGATGGACAGTAACGAAATGGTGTAATACAAGTTATTACATATGATAAGCTTGGTTTCGAAGTCTTTCTATTTCAAATCTTTAGACTCCTGGACTTCCTACATTTTATTTCGTGGATAAAAATACAATTTGTATCACTCACATTGTTAAAATCGAGTCCTCCTTAAGGATACCTTCGGGAGAGGGGGGAAGATTTACTTTTGAAATCATTCATTAGCGAATCCAGATTTTTCAACCTAATAAGTTTTCGTTTTCTTAAGAAGAAATAATAAACAGAACACGTGTATTTTTGAAGTATTTCTAGTGCACATTCTATTTGTTAACCTGGAGATAACCTTAGAAGTTCGAAACGTTATCGTGTACTTTATTTTAAAACCTATATCGTCTTTGGAATACATTTTTATTTCAAGTGGGTTTTTGGTCATCACAAAAAAATTTAAATGAAGTTCTTCGAATTTTTTTTATCTATTTATCGTGTGTTTAGTTTTTATGCTCGAGTTGTAAACAAATACGGAGTTGAAACTGAAGCCTTCTTGAGTCATGTAAAAACTGATTATAACATAATTTATAAACTTTTCTATAAATATAAAACACAAATATTTGATTTCTTATGTTGTTACTATGACTATCTTTTAATCGAGATGCATTGACAAAAATATTTTTTTTATTTCAGTGGTGATACGTCTTCATTCTAACGCTGGCCCGGCATGGCCAGGTGGTTAAGACACTCACTCGTAATCTAAAAGTAGCAGGTTTAAATCCCCGTCACACCAAATATGATTGCCCTTTCATCCATATGTGCATTACACCGTGACGATAAATCCCACTATTCGTTGGTAAAAGTGTAGCCCAAGATTTGACGGTGGATGGTGATAACTAGCTGCCTTCTATCTGGTTTTACACAGCTAAATTAGGTACGGCTAGTAAAGATAGACCTCGTATAGCTTAGCGCGAAATTCAAAATAAGCTACCCGACCTACTTTCTAATAAAATATAAGTATGTACATTAACGACAACACTATTTTGTCTATTTTTTCAAATCACCCACACCATTACACCACCTCCCGTATTTTCAACTGTTAAAATAACACAAGTGGAATCAAGAGTTTCTTAAATGGTTTTACTTACATCAGTAGTGCCACGTACTCTAAGCATCATTGAAATCATGCCTTTCCATTACCGTCTGAAATGAAAAAAAATTTGGTGTGATTGACTGCTGAAATATATCGTTTTGTGTACGGTCGCTCGTACAACACGTTTGAGACAATCAATTATTTAACCGTTGTCGAAATGTCCAATTAATTAGAACACAAACTGTTATATGTTTCGCTTTACAAGTCTGTCTAGTAGTTTCGTCCATCTTCGGTTATAAACAACAATGCACTTTGTTTCTAGTGACAATCTTATCCTCTCTTCATATTTCCATTCTGAATAGATTGTCATAAGTGGGTCGTCAATCATTTGGACACATAAAAGGTTTTTATTAAGAATGTTTCCTACAGACGAATAACTAATATACGTTTTATAAAGGTTGAAGAATTCCTTACTCCTGTCAATTATCTGGTAAAATAAATATTATGAGATCTTATTTCCTTATTATTCGTTGATAACCCAAGAGTTGGAGGCGGGTGGTGTTGACTAGGTGTCTTCCCACTAGTCTTACACTGTTAAATTAGGGACGGTTAGCGAAACAAACATTGTAATGTTAAAGGTAAGATGTTAAATCGATAACCATGTTTATAAAAATAAATTAAGGTTTCTTTTTCTATGATTAAGATGATAAAAATGGCCTCAATGGAAAATGAAACAAATGTAATTAATGACCAAATATAAACCTAGTTTAACGACAGTTTTTTCAAAAATATACATTTTGTTAGGGCATGTGTTGTCCTTGTGGTAAAGTTTTTGTCTCGTAGTTGGTCAGTACGGGTCGAATCAGTGTCATGCCCTGAAAGGTTGTTCTTACTTTTAGTCGTGGATGCATTATAAGTGTCACAGTCAGTCCTTTAGCATGGAAGTTGGGGTGGAAGGAAGCTGCTGACCAACGCATTCCTTCTGGTCAGTAATTTTAAACTGTGTGAAGTAGTAAATATTCTCAGCCGCTTTCACATAAATACAGAGACATCTAGCGGATTATTTTACGCTTCAGTTTAAAATTAAAAGTTATTAATTCTGCATAAGGAAGTCGTGTACTGTGTGGTTCAACTTTTACAAGTTTGTTAAATGTAGGAACGAAAAGTGTATGTGGCTGTAGTATGTATGTAAAAATAGACGTAGGTGCAGTTTTAACAAACTTATGTAGATTGGAGACGTGATCTATATAAAATTTTGTTACACCTAAATAAAAACAACTTCACGTAGCTTTCAGACCTTGACACTGAGTAAATATATAGCATTGATAGACTACAGAAAACTATAAGAATGTCTGTTACGTTTTTTTTATGTATGTGGACTGAACGCAACAGAAAAACACAGATAACAGCTTATATAATTTATTACAATGAACTATTATATATATGCAAATCCAATCTATGAAGAGGATTAGAAACGACGCCACCTTCTACACCAGAAATGAGCACATTGGCCAAAATGGATGACTTTTTAGAAAACGGAAGTACACTTTCCAAAATCAAACTCTGAAAACCTCCAGTATCCCGCAGGATTTTAATTGGTTGTAGATGTGAATCGCCAACAAAAGAAACAAAACCTTCAGTGATGAAAGGCTTCAATTTGTCCTTAACAAGATTTTCAGGTACATCAATAATATTGGACTTGGAATCCACAGTGGACTGGACAGGGTCAAAATCATTGGGAACCAATGATGTATCCAACGAGGACGAAATGAAACTATGGGGTGATGGCTTGTTTTTGATCTTATAGCACTCAGAAATCAGATGGCCAGGTTTCTTACAATAAGCACATGTTTTGGATGAGAACGACACGTTTTTGGTAGATGACGAGCTTTGAGAATAAGATGAAGTCTTTGTTTGAGAATCAGAAGTTTGCTCTTTTTTGTCTTTGTCGACATTTGCATAATGTTTGAATGAGTCATTGGGTTTCTTTGCTGTATGATTTGTTTTGCTTTTGTACGAGAAATCTTTGTGAGTCAAAGCATACTCGTCTGCCAAGACAGCAGCATCATGAATTTTGGAAGCTTTTTGTTCATCAATTTAAGTTTTGAGCTCTACGGGAATACATCTTTTAAACTCTTCAACTAACATGAGTTCTCTGAGTTTTGTGTAATCATCTTTGATTTCTTTGGAATCACGCCACCTGTCGAACAGAGTTTCTTTTTCACGAGCAAATTCGACATAAGTTTGGCTGTCAAACTTTTTGTAACCACGAAATTTTTGTCTATATGCCTCTGGCACCAATTCATAATCATTCAAAATGCATTTTTTGACGTGCTCGTAATCATAACTTTGCTCGGCCGTGAGTTTGGAAAATACTTCCTGAGCTTTACCTTTGCGAACACTCTGAAGTTATACTGTCCAATATTCGGTAGGCCATTTTGGCCTAAGGGCCAATTTTTCAAATTGCTGAAAATATTTATCTACAGCCTTTTCATTGAATGAAGGCACTAAACGAATTTGTTTGGAAGCATCAAAATTATCCAACCGCATTTCGACAACCTTTTCTCCTGTTTGTGCCTTTCTCATACTGATTTCCTTATCAGCTTTAATGCGTTCTTTTTGTATTTCTGCCTCAAGAACAAGGCGTTTGTTTTCTTGTTTTGCCTCAAGAACAAGGCGTTTGTTTTCTTGTTCTGCTTCAATACGTTTTTGTTCTGCCTCAAGACGTTTGCTTTTAATTTCTGAACTAAATTTCATTTCCATTTCCATTTCTATTTTTTTTTTATTCAAAATCTGGGTCAAAATGAGCGGCAGGCAATTGTTGTACAACTTTTTGAGGTAAAACCTTTTGGCTGACCAAATGTTCAACAACAATTCGTTTGATATCTGCTTTCTTCATTGCTTGCTTCACTTCCAAATTAAAATGTTTTCCAACATCAAGCAACTCAGATTTTTTTAATTCACTGATCAATTCAAAAGAGGGATTCTGATTTAATTTGTCTGTAAAATCTTCGAGTTGAAATGCCATTTTGAATATACAAGCTGTCTATCTGTGTAGAATATAAATCTAATTTTAGAATAGAATTAAATTGTTTGTTCGATATCCCGGACGAGCCCCAATTTTCTGTTACGTTTCTTATGTATGTGGACTGAACGCAACAGAAAGACACAGAGAACATTAAAGAATGTTTTTAATCAGTGATGACGAGAAAACCCACTTGTGGAGAAAAACATACATGTAGAAACGGCTGGTTTGGGTTGAGAAAATTTCTGTGTAGAGGAGCAAAAAACGTTTTGACCTTCTTCGGTCATCGCAAGGTTCACAAAGAAAAACACCCACATTCTAAAGAAAGAAACAAACATAAACAGAAGCAAAATTAAAAAAGCTTTACTTATACAACAACTCAAGCCTAAAATAAACCGATACAAAGAAACACCTTTATATCTATATTAATAAATATAATCCAACATCTAAGCACGCCCTCTACATTCCTATGCTTAGTTACACAATCCCCTTTAAACATGTTGTCAGCTATCGGTCAGTTACATCTTTCTTTGTGAACCTGACGATGACCGAAGAAGGTCGAAATGTTGTTCGCTCCTCCACACCATCCGTTTTTACATATATACAGAATGTTTTTGTTTCTCGAATTTCTCTCATTCACTTCAAAGCTGGAATAACGTAAAATCATTCGAAGAAGTAACGGTTTTTCATGTTTTTATTCCAGACCTCGGAAGGTTCATCTATCTACTCAAGTTATGAAGTAGTTCCAGTTAATGGATATTAGTCTTGGAGCTTCTTCCAAACTGGATCGATAAGAAAAAATGAAAATATTTTTTATATTCCATCTGCAGAATGTGACAGTTGAAAGTACACGACATTTATCACACGAAACACGCAAGAACACATTTAGGTCCCTATCCGTTTCACTGCTGGAACAAAGCCATACATTTCACTGCTGCTTTAAAAATAAAAGTTTACTTAATGTGGGTTTAGTCGTAGTTAGCAAAAATACGTTTTTAATGTTTTGACACGGAATATGGTTACAGTTTTTACCACCAGTTTTGGTGTTTCAGATGTTTACTTGTTTTTATATTTGAATATTTTGAATGATTCATATTGTTGTTGGACATTTCTTGATCTAACTTCTTGAAAATAACTTGAGTTTAGCAAGAAAAAGTCCAATAAGGTTTTCTTTCCAGATGTCATCATTCAATACTAAGCACCTGTTCCTATAATAATGGAACATTGCAAACAACATATAATAACATTCTATGCAAGAATTAGGGTATAATTCTGACACACGGTAATGGAGAATATGTGTCATGATGCCAAGTGAACACAAGGTTTGTTCGCCACGATTCTCTGTGCCTGAACACTGAGGTAATTATGGACTTTAAAATGGACTTTGGTAATTGACTATAGGAGGAACCAAAATGTGTACGAGATGGTCATGACGTTTATTTGTTGAATCAAAATAAATATAATTAATACAATATAACAACATCAATATAGCAAGTGAGTGAGAAATATGTCAAAATTAAGAACAAATAGCGTACGTAAAGCAGACATAGATTTTTAGCTTTGAGTTTTCGAAATACATTTTCTGAAGTTAAAGTTGTTCGATCTCTCAATAACTGAATATCTTCTGAAAATAATACTGCGTTTTTTGTCTTCAATGTTACTCTAATTAGTGTTGTTCAAAATGTTTACTATACCTTATTTATTTATTTATATCATAAATATTAAGTTAATTGTTAGATTAATACATGGATTTAGGTTATCCTAAACCTTCTAAGACAGTCGAACAGTTGTTTGTTTGTGAACTTCGCGCAAAGCTTCTCGATGGCTATCTGCGCTAGCCGTCCCTAATTTATCAGTGTAAGTCTAGAGAAAAGTCAGCTAGTCATCACCACCCACTGCCAACTCTTAGGCTACTCTTTTACCAACGATTAGTGGGATTGACTGACACATTATAACGCCCCCCACGGCTGAAATGGCGAGCATGTTTAGCGCGACGGGGATGCAAACCCACGACGTGACAGAAATGAAGTGAAAATGAGGAGCAATATAATATAATTAACACTTCTACTAATGTTAACAGCTGCCTTACAGCATGTTACACGTAATAGCTTGAATGAAGCTGATCTGTGTGAGAAATAGATAAACAGAATTTAAGGTGAACGATGTTTATTGTTTTTTGCTAATTTTGCCCAGTATCTCTAGTAATTTGGAAGTGCTATTAAGCCAATAGTATTTTAAGATGAAGACAAAACTTTCTTTTTTTCCCTGATGTAACCCAGTTATTTTGTATTTAGAAAAAAATATAGTACACGCTTTCTTTTTAATATACTACACGTTTTTTAATGAAATTATATATACTTATTTTTCATTGGTCTATTTCTCTCCCTTTTCCACTTAAGAAACATTTAAACATCTGTTATGTAAATGTCATGTAAATGTTTTGTAAACGTCAACATGTCGTGTTGTGTTTGGATTTTCATATCTATAATTTATAATTCCATATTTATGTTATTGTTTCAAAGTTTAAACAATAAAATACGTTGTTATTCATTTAAACTAACATTTAGAATTTTCTATAATTAGGTAGATCAATCATATGTTTATAAATTTATGTAAATGAAATGTTGGCGGCCTAGTGTCTAGACGAGAAGTCTCGTGCAAGAGCGGACTTACGCGGATTTCTCTGGAATGTTGGGAAGTTACGCGATGGTTCGAGAAGTCTAGGCCTACAAATATATAAACAGACGGAGACGCAAGAAAAAGATGAATCATTAACTTTTATTCGAAGAAAAAAAAAGAGTCAGACATTAGTTTTATTCGGGAGATAAGAGTCAGTCATTCGTATTGTCTTTGATCGAGAAATTTTAAACGTGTGCTGTGAGTTTATTCAACTTGATTTGTGACTAGAGCTAGATCTACAGAAGCTGTGATTTTACTTCATCAGTCTCTACGATTCATTCGAATTAGTGATTATACTGAAAGTCAACACGTGTAAGACTGTTTAGGGGAAACTGGGAAAATTGGAAGGCGGAAAGTTGGAGACGTTCATCAAGAAGCACCGTAAGGAGAATTTCATCAAATTTATCGAACTGTGAACTGTTTCTGAACTTCTCCATTCAAACTTCGGAATTTCTTTGTGGGACCAAATTCACACCCTAGACTGGAATTTTGGATTTCTACTCTGGACTTTTAGACTTTCATTCTAGATCATATTATTAGATACAGGCCAGTACCATTTTGTGTTGTAATTAATTTTGAAGGTTTGAACTTAATATCTGTCATTGTTGTTATGAAATTTATGTTATATCTGTTACATATACAACAGTTTATTGTAATAAATTATACAAGCTGTTATCTGTGTCTTTCTGTTGCGTTCAGTCTACATAAAACATACATAAAAAAAACGTAACAACATCTAATGTGTTTTTTGATTCCAATCACACTTCAGAATTGCCGGTTATTCATTGGACGTATTGCGTCTTGTTAAAGTTCTAATAATACTCGAATTATATGTTGTTCAGATTGCTTCCAGAAAAAAAATTTTTTTGTCTGCTTCAGATCAATTACACTATGTCACAAAGTGTTTACTTTTTCTTGTTCCAGGACAGAAAGTGTTATTTCCGAATTGTTTATGCCTAAAGTAAATGGAGAAGACCAACTTTGTTCTTCAAACTTTGTTTTTGTGACCTAAGAGCGTACAACGAAAACATGATGGGAGACTATACTTGGGGGAAGATACGTGAAAGTGATTTAAATTACAGTCGCAAATCTCGTAAAACTACTCACTTCTAAACATTTTTGTATAACTTTAGTATTAATATATGTAAATCTTGATTCATACGCCGTTTTATTCAGACCTTATGTAAATTAAAATGGACAAATTTGCCCGTTTTTACATAGAAAATAGGTTAATTTCTAAATTTCATTATCCAGGTCACAAAAGCAAAGTTTGAAGGAAATAATGGCCATTTTCTGTACTTTTGCAACATAAGCTATTAAGAAATAACACATAATATCCATGAACAAAATCTGTGTTACGTAGTGTTATCAATATAGTAAGAAACCCAGTTCCAAACACCAAGTAAAACATTTTTTAATCTTACGCGTGACTAGATTTAAATATCCGCAAATATACACTTATGAACAAAGTTAATAACAAACAGCAAACTAACAGCATAAATAAACAGGTAAATCATGGAGTGAAATAGATTTAAATTATCTAATACGGTGATATATCACTGTTAGTGACGAAACGTGATGCACCAATAAACCTACTGTTCTTGAAGTAACTGTTTGAACATATATATATATATATTAAATTAAATATATGTATGTTATTAATGCTGCTTTATTTCTTATTATTCTGCAAGAAAACAGCAGTTTATGATAGAAATATTTATATAAAACTCCATCTGATACGTTAGCCCTACTTGTTACTGATACAATCAGATTTAGCGGAACATCACCCATTATCAATAAATCTAAAGAAAACGCAAATAGAAACAAAACGGAATCATCTCTTCGAAATGGTGAATTTTTAAGATTTGTATCTTAGTGGGATTTTTTTTTTCGTGAAAAGCCATACTTAAGTGATATTTATTTTATACGATTAACTTTGTCTCAAATTTGAAATCTTTTAATTTGAACTATTCAAAAACTGAAAATAAACAAACCTATTTTTTTCTCTTTCAGAACTTTTAAATCCATTTTTTTTTATTAGGAGGAACACCTTTCCGATGGTGACTCATTATCATTTGATAAACACTATTAGTTTTTGTTATCACGTTTTTCATATATACAATTAATCCAGTGCACGACACACCCTGAGAAATTCATTAGTGGTTAATATTCTTCTATACTAATATTATTAAAGTGATTACGTTGTTTTGCTATCAGATTTAAACTGAAAATTAGTTTTTGTTGTTGTTGTTGCCAGAAAAAGTGAATTTGGAAGTTTCTGGAATCAATATATATATTACGTGTAGTTAGTTTGTTATCGTCCTGATATGACAACCTCAAAAAACTAAACTTTGGTGCTTACAATTGACGATCTTTTACAAGCCAACATTCGTGTTAAAATTGTAGTCAAAATCAAAACTGAAGGCCCATAAAAGTTTTGTACAAAAGTTAAACTGAAAAGTACTTAATCATGTGAAGGTTCAACTGGAAAGTTTTCAAAATTTAAGTCAGATTATTGTTTTGCTTATTTGTTGTTGTTGTTTTTTTAATTTCACACAAAGCTACACAAGGACTATCTTTGCTAGTTGTCCCAACTTTAGCAGTGTAAGACTAGAGGGAAGGCAGCTAGTTATCACCACTCACCGCTAACTCTTGGGCTAGTCTTTTACCAACGAATAGTGAGACTGATTGTCACATTATACACCCCCACGGCTGAAAGGGCGAACATGTTTTGTCACGGGATTTCAAACCAGCGACCATCAGACTACGAGTTGAGCTCCGTATTCACTTGGTTTTGCTGGGCCAGAGTATTATATAAATACCAATATATTGTTTTTTATTTTAAAATGAAATGCCGAGTAACAAGTGTTATTTTCTCTACTCTCAAAATTGAGAGCCATATATAAATTACAGTAATTCGATTACTTTGTAAACTGAGTGATGTATCTGTTCAGTGAGATAATGTTTGGAGTTGAGGTTAACATAATATTAAAGGACTTCATTCCTCATCGAATATGAATATAATATAGCGACGCATGCGCAGAAGTACATTGTATTAACGTATATAATAATTTGGCAGGTGGCTGCTTATAAATATAACGAAATGGTTTATGTTTGGTATGTCTGCGGACTAACAACCTTAGGAACTGAGTTTCGATACCCGTTCAGTGCAGAGCACAGATAGTCCATTGTGCAGCTTTGTGCTCAATTCTAAACAGTCAATCAAGCCTTTTATTTTTTATTTAGTTTTATATCATCACCAACTTATAAACTTTTCCTTCAACGAAATATTTCTTGGTATAGAACTTAGTATGGAAAAGTGTTCGTTTTCAAACCATGGAAAACACAGAACTGTATCTACAACACAGGACTATAATCCTAACAATCAGGATGCGATAGAAATTGCATCATTAATAGTTAAAGAAAGTTAAAGGAGTAACAAAATAACACACTTCAACGCTTCCTTCACTCCTTCCAATTCGATAAAAACAATTTAAGAACTTTTGTGAACCAACTGAAAATCCGAGGTTCGATTCCCCTTAAAAGTCACAAATGCTTCTGTTGCTCAAAAAACAAACAGTTTTTTTCCTTACACATTCATTCTCTTTTTTCTATAGAGGATCTTCCATTGTGAAAAGTTGTTGTATTAATATTTTGAAATTATTAGACTCAGCTATAAAATTCATTTTTATGAAGAAGAGATAACATTTTCTCAGGTAAGAACCAGAATATTTTATTTTGCAAGGAAAAGATTGTTAAGATCACGCATTCAACTTACAAACTTCAAACTATTTTCAAGATATATAAAACTGATGTTAAAATACATTACCATGTTTAACGTTTCGCACGTTTAAGATTAGTTTGTATTTCAAACACGTAATTCTTTTGTGGTAACATATAAGAACAAACGAATTTAAACAGAAACAAAATATTGTGCAAGCGGTTTCAATACTTCGGTAAACTAAACATCTTAATACAAACACGAATAAACACGATTGGTATTTTGTTTAACTTTGTTTAAATACTTTATATTTGTGAAAAATAAGACTATGTTAGAGAATAGGACTATATTAAGAATATGACTACATTAAAAATAGGTGTATGTTTGAGAATTGTACTATATTAAAATAGAACTATATTAGAGAATAGGACCATGCTGGAGAATAGGACTACATTAAAATAGGAATGTGCTGGAGAATTGGAGTACATTAAAATAGGACTGTGCTGGAAAACTGGACTACATTAAAATAGGAATGTGCTGGAGAATTGGAGTACATTAAAATAGGACTGTGCTGGAGAATTGGACTACATTAAAATAGGACTGTGCTGGAGAATTGGACTACATTAAAATAGGACTGTGCTGGAGAATTGAACTACATTAAAATAGGACTGTGCTGGAGAATAGGACAATATTAAAAATAGGACTATGTTAGAGAATATGACTGCATTAAAAATAGGATTATATTACAGAATAGGACTATATTAAAATGGGAATTTGGTACAGAATAAACCTATATTAAAAATAAGACTATGTTAGAGAATAGGATTACATTAAAAATAGGATTATATTAGAGAATAGGACTATATTAAAATAGAGCTATGTGAGAGAACAGGATTATATTGACAATAAAATTATATTAGAAAATAGAACTACATTAAAATAGTACTATGGTAGAGAATAGGACTATATTAACAACAGGATTATATTAGAGAATAGGACTATATTAAAATAGAAATATGTCAAAGAATAAAAAATACAGAGCATTTCAGTCCAAAGCAACATTTTTTAGGAAAGCAAAATTCTATATTTTTACATTTTCATGTAATTTGATTCAGTTTCTGAATGCCAGACTGTTCTTGGAAAGCTAAGATTCTTAGTTAAAATATTACGAGGAGTGAAATATAATTTCACATGAATATCGTTATTGTAAAGACAACGGCGGATTAAGTAAAATCTAATGAAAAACAAGCTGGTATGTTTGACTCAATGAAAACATTTCTAGGAATGTAAGAAAACTACTTTGAATTGAAGGAAAATCGACTCACTTGAAACTACGCGTCAACTTTCATAAACACCAAGTAATTGAAGATAAAAACAATTATTTATTAAATACATAATTTAAGTATTCCATAGTGAGAACGACGCTACTTGTGTTACACTGTTTCTTTAATTATGACTATGTTCTTAATGAAGATAAACTCTTGCTTTTGACGAACAAAAATTATCAAAGTAGAAAAGACGTCAATGGAAGCAGAAACAAATATGATTCTATTCACTAGCTAAAGCTTGTCTTTGATTTCATTGCAATGAATTTTGTTTTTCTTGTTTTCCTTCAGGTGAAGTAGTTTTGAAAAGTTTGGATGTGAGACCATTTTAAAAGGGAACTCAGCAAAGCATTTGTTGTTTTGAATTAAGCACAAAGCTACACAATGGGCTATCTGTGCTCTGCTCACCACGGGTATCGAAACCCGGATTTTAGCGTGTAAGTCCGCAGACATACCGCTGAGCCACTGGGGGGCACTCAGCAGAGCAAATCCTTCGCAAAATAATGGCACCATCATAACGTATTTGTAAACAAGAATGGTTCATATGTTGAGAGACGATTGTGGTGATGCTTATTAACTAAATGGAGATTTGAGATTTTATTAATAAAGGTGTTTAATATTGCTGTCACGTTATTTAAACATAATAAACGTGATGAAATGTTGCCCTATCATCCTAGAAAATCTGCTGTCGTGGCCAGGTGGTTAGGTGGCGCTCAACTCGCAATCTGAGGGTCGCGGGTTTGAATCCCTGTCACATCAAACACAATCCCCTATCAATCGTGGGGGAGTTATAATATGACGATCAATTCCACTATTCGTTTGTAAAAGAGTATTCCGAGAGTTGGCGGTTGGTGGTGATAATTAGCTGCCTTCTCTCGAGTCTTACACTGTCAAATTAGGAAAGTTTTGTGCAGATAGACCTCGTGTTGCTTTATACGGAATTCAAAACAAACCAATAGATGTAATGCCTAATAAGATATAAATAAAACATTATTGAATGTACATTAACGACAACAACATTTAGTCCACTTGTTTTTTCATTTTTTTCTTCTGTCTCTTAGTGTGAACATTCCCCACACCATTACACCACCTTCTGTTTCTTTAGCTGTTAAAAGAACACAAATGGAATCAAAGACCTTGTGTGTGTTTTCACTTACATCAGTAGTGCTACGTACTCTAAGCATCATTGAAATCTTGCCTTTATATTCCAGTCTGAAATAAGAAATTTATGGTGTGATTGACTGCTGAAATATATCGTTTTGTGTACGGTCGCTCGTACAAAACGTTTGAGACAATCAATTATTTAACCATTGTTGAAACGTCCAATAAATTAGAAAACAAACGAATATCTGTTTCGCTTTAGTAGTCTGTCCAGTAGTTTCGTCCATCTTCAGTAATAAACCCCAATACACTTTATTCTCGTGACACGCTTATTCTCTTTTAATATTTCCATAATGAATAGACTGTTATAAGTAATTCCTTCACTCAGTGGGATAAATAAAAGGTTTTTATTAAGAATGCTTCCTATTGGTCAATAACTACTATATGTTTTATGAATGTTGAAGAGATCCTTACTCTAATCGATTATTTTCTAAAAGAAATACAATATGACCACATCTTCTCGTGAACAGAGTTGAAATAATTACTTTTCACATCACATCAGTGTAGTTTACATAAGGTTATACCTGGAGATATATTAGGGTTAAAAGAGAACAAGTCAGTGTATCGTAAATAACCAGCACTCCTTTCAAAAAATATGGAAACTAATCGCTTAGAGAAAAGTCTATTACGTCAAAACGTATCCATTAAAAGAAATGAAAATAGTTCATTAATGATAACATTAAAGAAAATGGTTAGATTACAAACCCTTTCATAAATGTTTTGTAAACACTTTATGTTATAGAATACAAACAAAGGATTCATTGTCCTTATGAGAATGCAAACACAAACATTTTCTGAGTAAATAATTCGTTCCTTAAAAGGGCGTTCTAGAAAACATATTTTTTTCAAACGTTATTTGGAATTTTGAATGTTACGAATTTCTGTAAACGATACACAAGCGTTACCCGAGCTAGCCGTTTTTAATTCAACAGCAAAGAATTACAGATAATTCACCTAATCATCATCACCCACCGCCAACTCTTGGGGTACTACCAACGAATGATGGGATTGACCATTACATTATAAAGTCCCTACGGCTGAAAGGGCGAGTATGTTTCAGGGAAAATGGCGATTCGAATCCGTGACCCTCAGCTTGCGAGTCGAATTACCGAACCACCTGGTCATACCATATCAAGTTATGGAAAATGTGGAAACCAAGTGCTGGTAATTTACGATACACTAGCCTGGTATCTTTTAACCCTAATATATCTGTAGAGCTATCCAGGTATAATCATATGCAAACTATACGGATTGTATGATATGGGAAGTAATTAACTGAGCTCTGTTTACGAGAAGATGTGGTAATATTATGTTTCTTTTAGAGGATAATTGATCAGAGTAAGGAACTCTCCAACGTTTGAATAAAGGTATATTAGTTATTGACCTATAGGAAGCATTCTTCATGAATACTTTTTATCTATCCCACTGAGTGAGGAAATTTTAAACTGATCTTGGATACTATCAACCCAGGTTAAATTTAAGAAAATGAATATTGAAATTTTTTTGCAGTTTTAGTTATTTAGTAGGTAGATTTATTTATCAGAACAATACAAGCAACTATTTTCAGTTGTACACGCCCGTAAAAATAATTCAAATTAACTTTCCGTTTCATTATTGACGTGACATAAATTCTGCCTCATGTTGACTGATGCCTGGTAGACAGGGAGTTCGACATGCGATTTGGGGATCGCATGTTCGAATCCTTATTATTCATGTTTCAGCCATGGGGTCGTTATAATGTGTCGGTCAACTCGTTGATAAAAGAATAACCTAAGAGTTATCGGTGAGTGGTTTTGACTAGCTTTCTTCCCTCAAGGCTATCACTGCTATATCAGGGACGACTTGCACAGGTAGCCTTCATGTGCAAAATTCATGACAAAGCACATTTTTCGAACAAGCTGCACGTGGCTTCTACAGTTTCACAATACGAGTTTTCTTCCAGCTCTCGGCCCGGCATGGCCAAGCGGGTTAAGGCGTGCGACTCGTAATCTGAGAATCGCGGGTTCGCATCCCCGTCGCGCCAAACATGCTCGCTCTTTCAACCGTGGAGGGTTATAATGTGACGATCAATCCCACTATTCGTTGGTAAGAAAGCAGCCCAAGAGTTGGCGGTGGGTGGTGATGACTAACTGCCTTCCCTCTAGTCTTACACTACTAAATTACGGACGGCTAGCACAGGTAGCCCTCGAGTAGCTTTGTGCGAAATTCAAAAAGTGGACAAACAAACAATCTTCCAGCTCAATATACACATTTACGATATAATATTTTACTTTTACATTACAAGAAAATACATTTCATAACTTGTTTTTGACAGGATTAATTGTATCATATTTCTTCTCATTTTCACCAACAAAACTGTTGACACCAGTACGCAATGACGTGACAAAGAACATGAAAAAAATTGAGAGAGTTTTTACTTTAATGTTAGTCTAATTATTGTCGTTCAGAATGTTAACTATACCTTATTTATTTATTTATATTATAAAGATTAGGTTAAGTTGTTAGTTTAATACATGGATTTAGGTTATTCTGAAACTTCTAAGAAAGTCGAATAACGTTGGACGTTATTGGGATTACGGCCGAAAATATGACAAACAGCAAGGAAGCCCGGTTGACGAAACAATACATACTAATCAGAGATAAGGACACACGTATTTGGTACCTGTAAACCTTGTAATACAAAATGCTTCTCACGTCGTCAAGTCTGTTAGGAACGGTTACGTCACTTATCCTTTCTTCAACAACAAGGACACGGTTGCTAATTCGGAACCATGCTGGTGTGACAGTGGACAATCGATGTTCATAACTAACCAAATATAACGTGTTTGTAACTTAGATGAAGGACATCGCTTTAAAAGAAGTTATCACGTTATTCTCAGGGAACGTCATGAATCTTCTCTCTGTGCCTTCATTTCAGTCTGAAAATATTCTGGAAATATGGAAATAAAGTTCCATAACGATTGGCTGTAATCGAGTTGAACTGTGATCTTCCATGGTTTATATCAGCAAGCTTATGTTCGTTTCAACTACACTTGATTTGTTTAACCTAACGGAACGAAATCATCCACGTAATGCGCTAAGAGCCACCTGGAATTTTTCATGAATTTAATTTTTTTTTCGCTTCTTTTTCTCAATTTTCTCGTAATATTCAGTAAGTCTCCCAGTCACGTTATCTGTAATCTAATATTACCACAATTGTATATGATTTTCTGTCTAATATTCTCTGAAAAGACCTCAAGAATGAAGACAAAATTTCCACTCAAAGCAGAGAAATTTTATAGAAGAAAATTAAGAATTCGTCTATAAGACTCAAGTCGAAATGTGTCCCTCGCATTCTTAAATTACGTGTAAAATCAGTCGTCAAAACAGTAGGAACTTGCTATGATAGTCTGTATTTAATTTTGTACTTGTGCTTGAAAGTTGGTTGCAAATAGGCCCAGCATGGCCAGACATATTAAGGCGTTCGACTCGTAATCTGAGGGACGCAGGGTCGAATTATAGAATATAGAATATACTAATCCTTCTCGCGATTAATGGCATGCGCTCTTTTATTTACTGAAACAACTTTATTTTAGTGTTTACTCTACTGACTGACTGACAGATGAAGCAATGCTGTAGGATGTATCTGAGAACGGCTGGTGAGGGTATTAACTGAAACGTTGTCCTCTGCTTATCAATAAAAGTGTTAATACTAGCCATTTTGAAATACATTTTGATTTTAAGCTGGTTTCTCGACGTCAAGAACTACTGTCGAATGACACGTATGGTTCAAACAGGTGACCTCTCCAGACTGCCTTCGACCACTTATGTAGAAATAATTGTTATATTATTTGTAAAAGCAAGTATGCGCGGCATGGCCAGCTGGGTTTAAGGTGTTCGACTTGTAATCTTGGGGTCGCGGGTTCGAATCTCCTGATTGACGGATTGTTTCCATGTGTCAATGTCGAATTTATAAAATATAGAGTTCGAATAAATAGTTACAAAATATATAATTGAAAACACACAAAGAAACTTACGTCAGGTTTTGATCAGTGATCCTAGAGGTGAAATCTGTTTTTCTTATAGCAAACCCACATGAGACTATCCGCTGAGGCCCGGCATGGCCAGGTGGGTCAAGGCATTCCACGTGTAATCCGAGGGTCGCAGTTTCAAATTTTGGCGTACCAAACATGCTCACTCTTTCGACCGAGGGGACGTTATAATGTGACGGTCAATCCCATTATTCGTTAGTAAAAGAGCAGCCCAAGAGTTGGCGGTGGGTAGTGATGACTAGCTGCCTTCCCTGTAGCCTAATGCAGATTGCCTCTGATTAGCTTTGCCCGAAATTCCAAAAAACCAAAGCAGGTAAAAATAACCGAGCAACATATTTCACATTTTAGTGGATTTCTGGGCTTTATATACATAAAACCTTCATATTTTGTTTCAAACGTTTGGTTTTTACTTTATAATCGTATTTTATATCAATGGTAGTTTTTAGCGGCTATAAATATTTACACTGACAGAAGATGGAAAGTCATCAAATACTTTAACATTTCTGGTTAAATACAACTGTTTTATTTGAAATACGTATGTGTGTATACATATATATATATAGGTGTGTGTGTGTGTGTGTGTGTGTTTTACTCCCAATACTCAATCGAACAATACAGTATTCTCTTCTCATTTCAAAAAAGAGTTTCCATGATACACAAGCAACTTCCACAAAGAAAATTACATAGTACAACATTTGCACGCGCATCTCACAAACTGAAACAGAAGAATAGAAAAACAACGTACGCACTGCGATTTTGTTACATAGCAACATATTCTGTATACTTCTGTTCAAAATAAGCAGGTCATAGGTCTTTCTTTGTTCAATCACGACTCGTACGAAAGCTTTCCAAATCTATATTTATCATCCGCATGTTGTACCGAGTAGAAAGATAAACTTCATAAAACTTCTTTTATTTATCTGCTTTCGGATTTATTCAAATTCCTACAGATATTTGTTTAGTTCTAGCCAAAAGGAAAGGCATTCATTCTTCCAAAAGAAAGACATTCAAAACTGTGTTTCTTCCCTTTCTTCTCCACGCCCGCTATGCCATCTAAGAACAAAAGGCTGTTTTTGTTTGATGTCCACTACAAGATTGTTTACTAACTGTTGTCGACAGACATCAACGTAGCCGAGTCATTGAAAGATAAAGACGTGAGAGTACGTTGTGTATGAAACGCCCTGGGCTTAACAACAACAAAATCTGCCAATCTGGCGAGGTCTCTAAGCTAAAATGTTCTTTCTCTTAATCTATGTTATTCTATCCAGAAATGCTGTTCCGTATGATCTAATCCCAGCTGATCAGTTAATATCTACTGAATCTTTTAAAACTACGATTAACAATTTTAACTTTCAGTTAATGGTAAAGTTTTATTTTTTTTAAATTAATGATGATGCACGATATGAAATAGCTACCCTCACTTCTTCCCCCACATTTAAGAATACAAAGCATAAGCTTTCTTATGAAAACAAAAATAATTACTGACAACTTATTTACATTTGTGTGAGTGGTGTTTCACTCACAAAACTGGACCCAGCATGGCCAAGCGTGTTAAGGTGTTCGACTCGTAATCGGAGGATCGTGGGTTTGAATCGTGGTCGCACCAAACATTCTCCCTCTTTCAGCCGTGGGGGCGTTATAATGTGACGGTCAATCCCACTATTCGTTGGTAAAAGAGTAGCCCAAGAGTTGGCGGTGGGTGATGATGACTAGCTGCCTTCCCTTTAGTCATACACTGCTAAAATAGAGATGGCTTGCACAAATAGCCCTCGTGTAGCTTTACGAGAAATTCAAAACAAACACTCACAAAGCTAAATCTGTTACTTACACATTGAGAGGACGTTCTGAAATCCACAATACAAGTACTATTCGGTTGCCCTCTGTAGCTTATAAATCGTATTTACTGGTTTAACATGTTTTCCATCCGTACGACAAAACTGCAGTATTTTAACACTAAAAATAACAGTTTCTAAAGTTATTGTTCCACTGATCTTAATGTACAAGTTCTTTTCTTAGTGGCTATATCAGGATATTAAATTAATTATTATGTTATATTATCTACTTTAATTTTTAATGTTATTTAGTGGAAAACATTAATAAGTGTACAATTCCTAATTTCGCCTGAAGAAGAAAGGTCCACTATTCGTTAGGGTTATAGAATATTTTATTCATTTCTTACAATGTTTCTTTACCCTACATGCTCTTCTTGCATTATAAGTGAAGAATTATATCATTAATGTTCTATTGCACGTTATTTTTGAATTACACAAGAAAGTTAACAATCCTCGCATACCATTAATTGAACGTGTAGTAATTGTTGTATTGATTAATTGTTAGAGGTCTTCACGACAATATTATTCTTCTAAATTAATCATAGTACCGATAATATAAAACTACGCTACATCTACAATGTTTAAGTACCTTCCGAGACTCTGTTTATATCTTGTAATTTCCAACTTGTTCACCCACTTTTAAAGACAGAATGTTCGTATATCTTGTTGTTTATCCACCTGTCAGCAACAAAAAAATCTGTGTTTGACTGTCTTTTTGGTGATCAAACTTGGAAAATAAGAACTTTTCGATTTCCTTGTCCGTTGTTTGAAAGGCCTCGACATGGCCTGAAGGCTAGATCGGCTCACAACATGTGTGTCATGGGATCGAATCTTTGTAACTAAGCACGTTCGCTCTATCGTCCACGGTTGCGTTATCATGTGTCATTCGATTTCACTGTTCCTTTGTAGAAATTTTCCAAATCATTGGCTGTAAATGGTGTTAACAAGCTACTTTCCATTTAGTGTATCGCTTAAAAATTAGGGGCGGCCAGCGCAGATAGCCCTCGTTAGGTTTGCAAGAAGTCCACCGATACAAATAAACAAAACCGTTACTTGAGATAATTATTCTTACACCAGTATTCAAAATAGTATGTAATCCAATTAAGGATTTTCTCGCTAATGCAATCATTGGTTCTTGTAAAGAACGTGCGGCACACGAGTGGCTGTTCAAATTACTCTTTATCTTGGGATCTACAGGATAAACTAGAATGTTCGTCTTAATGCGTTCTCCCTGGTAGAAACCAATTTTCTCAGATAGCTCTTGCTTGTACTTTAGTAATATTGGCTCCGGTGTGTTAATTCTCCGAGGAAGCAGGTGCGTGAAGTGACGACTTCTCCGTATCTTCACCCGCAGCTAACCTCAAACAGCTAATTACCCTTTAACCCTCCAGTAACACATTGCAGGAATTGAATTTCTGAGTACATGCACGGACATGTGTTCTCGACATGTTTCTCTGAACAAGAACAAAAAAAAAATCTAATCGTTTATTTGTAACTCCAGACACACACAAATGTGTACTGCTGAGCAGAAACTGAAAGACCGGTTTGAAGTGACGTGACTGAAGGCAGAACGAGGCCTAAGGAGAAAGCCACGAGACAATGGTAAACACTAATATTGTGTGAGTGAAAAGGATGGAAGCTTAATATATTCGAGAACGTCTGAAGATAAATCTATTTGGTCAACTAAATTCAGTATTTCGTTTATTAAACTGTTTGTTGTTGGGTTTTATTTTTTCAAGCGGCTTATTGACAGAAAAATCGATATTTTTAATATTTATAATTTATACTGTAACGCTTAAAGATAACTCTAGAAAGTTCGAGCAAAATAGACAAATTTTATAAGTATGTTTTACTTTAATATTTTTAAAGTTTTTCAATCAATTTGATTTTTTCTTAATTTTTATTTCGTTCATTTCTAATTTTCGTAAGTTATAAACTTCGCTTGCAAAATGTAAACGTTCTATTATTTGTAAACTTTCTATGCGTTTGGTTTTGTGACATGATTGCAGAAGACAGTGATGGATAATGTGTCTAAAGACTATTGTTTATAAACATATTACTGTGTTGTGCTAACAAACTATTGTTAGCTTACCCTTGTATTAAAATACCGTGCTTGTAAATATTTTGAAATAGGACTAATAGTGATTAGGTTATATTAGAATTTAATCCCCCATTTCTGCTTGACTCATAAACCAGGGGTCCTGGGTTCGAATCCCCGTCGCACGAAATATGCTCGCTCTTTCAGCTGTGTGGGCGTTATAATGTTATGGCTAATCCCGCTATTCGTTGATAAAAAGAGTAGGTCAAGAGTGTATGATTGGTGGTAAAAACGAGCTGCCAAGACCCGGCATGGCCAAGTGGGTTATGGCGTTCCGCTTGTAATTAGAGTGTCCCGGTTTCGAATCCCCGTCGCACCAAATATGCTCGTTTTTTCAGCCTTTGGGGCGTTATAATGTGACGGTCAACCCCACTATTCATTGGTAAAAGAGTAGCCCAAGAGTTGGCGGTGGGTGATGATGACAAGATGCCTTCCGTCTAGTTTTGCACCGATAAATTAGGGACGGCTAGCGTGGATAGCACTCTTGTAGCTTTAAGCGACTTTCAAACAAAACTATTGTATTACAATAAAGTGCTTACAAATTATTGTTTATTAGCATATTGTGCTTACAACGAAGAAAATATAAACGATAACAAGCGTTTCAGTGTTTGTAATTCGAGTCAGCATCTTCACTGTTATGAAGACTTCAAACTGTACAATATACTAAAATGTGTTAATGAGTTATATTAAATGGAATAACGTAATATTTAAATAGTAAGTTACATTAACGATTACTTTATTTATGGAAGCCCATGTTTGATGGTTATATTCTCTTTCTTACAATAATTCTTTCTACCAACATAACATTATTACATTTCTTAACACTTCTCTTTTACAAACGTTTCTAGAGTTATGGGTAATTGATACCTTAGTGGCAGGTCAGGCCTAAATAAGTCTTCTGTTATGTTGAAATTAATTTGAATGAAAAATTCAGCAAAGAACAGGAAGTTGAAATCTAATAAAAAGAATCAAAGCTACAATTTCACATTGATTGGTAGTTTGAGGGTACTTGAAATTGATTGTTTTCGGGAAATGTTTGTAAAATACATTTTCAACGAATGATATTCATTGAATCATATTATAAAGGTGTGTTCGTACTGGATGACAACTGAAAACTGAGAAACTTAAGCCAACTTGAAGCACCAATCTGATACACAGGATTGTCTCCAGCATATTGCACCCTGTCCATGGTGCATCTTCTTGTAACATGTGAAATCATATAGGGGTCAGTGGCCAAAGCCGACCACGTGTTTTAGCTAACTGTACGCAACATACTTACGAACGATATCCGTTTTGAAAACGAGGCCAATAGAGTTTGGATTAACCTACATAAATACTCCACGCATGCGTCACATTTAATCTTTGTAAGTCTCGACCAGCTGGTGAGTGAAACTTGAATTAATCTTATTGCATACAAAGACATACCGTTCAATTCATAGGTCGAAACATCTAGAGATTTTTGTGCAATCGAACTGTTTGAAACGAGTGCTAAAAAAAAACAGTCGTCCTTCTGCACTACAAGGATTATGCGCTGAACACGAAAGCCTTTAAAACCCGGAGCTTTCTCCAAGCAAACTACGCTGCAGGGTTATTGGCATATTGCACGATCATCAGAAAAAGCATGACCGGACATCACAAGACGGACGTTTTCGATGTGGTGAGCCTCCAAAATCGTTACATATAACCTCCCTATTTTTACGTTACATAAAATATCTCCAACTTTTGTTTGAATTCCCTTTTATTACGTTGTCTATAACATTTTCAACTTGTGTATAGTTTCCCGTTTTAGAACTTATTTACTTGTATATATTTATTTTGATGTGTATATTAATTTCAGTTTAATATACATTTACGGTTTAGTGCGTATTGTGAAATTTCCGCGTATTCACTAAAGTTGTAGAAGATTCTTGAGTGTAAGAATCGATAATATATACATATGTTTGTAAATACCAGCATTGTTGTCCTAGCTCAAGCTTATGAAAAGTAGCCATCGCAATACGCCGAGAGAAAGTTTATATTGCTTGTCTGCTACAATTGGTGTACCATAAATCTCAGAAGCTAAATGTGAGCCACGAGAAACTGCAGATATTTGACCAGGGACGTTTACAGATTTCGAACATTACAAACCGTTTAACTTCAGTGAATTTACTTGGGACGTTAGTATTTAAATACCTTTGCCGCTAAAAAACTCACATGTGATACATGAATGGCTAGCTAGCTCCCTATTAAATGGATTGTCTTAATAACAACTTAAAATTAATTCGCTCGTTTTGAACCGTCAATAAAATATTCCGTTCCAGAAAAGATAGAATACTCAGTATTGTTTGTAAATTTGCACAACTACTGCATATAAAGCATTATTTGTAATAACCATTAATAAAAATAGTATTATTGTTTGTATATTAAGATATATTTATATAGAGAAAGAAACCGGTGTGTATCAATATTTTTGGCAAACACTTCAAGTTTGATACATCTCTGCATTTAATTAATTTCAAAATTAAAATCTGTTTCAGTTCCAGCTTATTTGAAAAAGTTATACGTGACGTAATAAACTGAGACATGTATAGCTTTACTTTACGTGTAACGTTGTTAAGATTTGTGTAACTTATCTTCTTTACGTTATCTTAATCTGTGCAACTTTTAATAACCTCTAGATGAAACTCGTGTATTATGAACTTCTCAACTAAACTCAAAAGGAATGTTTTATTTAATGGTCTCGTCCAGTGACGTGGTAGCACGTATGTTTAAATTCCCATGGTGGGCAGAACACAAACAGTATTTTGTATAGCTCTGTGTATAACTACAAACAACCATCATATTTATGTTCATTGATGCTATTTGTTAGTTACCTAAATGCAAAAAAGTAGTTCTTAAACTGAAAAAAGTATCCTTTAGTAAAATATTTGACAGAAGTGAGCACATAAAAAAAACAATGTTTAACTTGCATAAAATAATACATACATCAATATAAACTCAGACCCTATTGTCAGATCACAGTAAGAAAAAAAAATCAAAACATAATTTAAGTAAGTTTAACAGTGTACTTTAACCTGTGGGCAGTGTATGTGTTTTAATCCTTCATTATAAACAGGATAAGAGAAGTCTCAATTCTTTTGGGGTTTTGAAGAACACTCGCTGATTATCTCTCGGTTTATTCAATGAGAGTAGAACTTTGAAAGATCTATTTAAAAGAAACAAAAAGTCCATTGTTGGGGAGTTATTTTAGGTTGTTATAAAATGCTTTAAAGTCTAGCATACGTACATCTGTGTTGTACAAACTGTCATGGTCCGGAACCAAATTGGAATGTGTGTTCTGTTTTTGTATATAGGATCAACTTATGTTGATCCTACTTAACAAGCACTCTTCAGAACCAAAATATTATACAAAAATATCCAAATAGCAACTATGTTTATTGCAATACAACAGAAACAGACTGCTTTAAAACCACATCAACTGAATGTAATTCTTCAGACATTTGGTTCAACATTTTCTCTCAAAATCTAAATTTATAACAGTATAAAATAATTGCAAAAATTAAAATTTGCATCTAAATTATTAAGAACTCAAATTATTTACAAACCAGCCAATAGAAACGTAGCTTTTCTCTGTCCTTTACATCACTCAACTTATCGACGTTTCGTGCAGCTTAAAATGGTGTCTGGAACTAAATAGCTTCTCTATAACTATTGTTTGTTAAATTACAACTCATAATTATTTCATTATCCAACGTAATCTTCACAGATTCCTCAATTAATTCTCATATTTCTGTACTTTCACTGTTTATTAATCTTATCCGTCCTAAAATATTTGCCGCAAAACCGATCAGGTCTTTGAAATAATGTTAGTAAAAAAAAGTAAAACATTTTTGTTTGTTTGTTTTTGAATTTCGCACAAAGCTACACGAGGGCTATCTGTGCTAGCCGTCCCTAATTTAGCAATGTAAGACTAGAGGGAAGGCAGCTAGTCATCACCACCCACCGCCAACTCTTGGGCTACTATTTTACCAACGAATAGTGGGATTGACCATCACATTATAACGCTCCCATGGCTGAAAGGGCGAGCTTGTGTGGATATGAGAACCTGGGAAAAGGTAAAACAGTCATATATGACGTTTTGTTAGATCGCCTTTGAAGACGGTTAAGTTTATCACAATTTCGATGAGTCACTCGCTTCACCATTTCTTCGTGTATCATTTATTGTGACTTGTATTGATGTTATCTATACTTGAAATGCATACGTTAGCTAGCACCAAGGTAGTCGTTTGCAGTTTTTATGACAACTACTTCGTAATGTCGTTTAATTATTTACAGAGTTTTTATTTCAAAAGATGATTTAAGGTGTGACGGGAACAAAACTTCGAAAAGAAGAGCGAATCGCGAAAGTATTGACTTAGTCTAACAAATCATTATTTGTTCAGGTAGTGTATCGTACTTCACGTGCATCAAGCGTGCCACATCATCTATAGATCTGTGGTTCCATCCTTCGCTACGTAGAAACAGAGAGAAAGGAAAAAAAATCGCGCTACTCCATTTAATGTCGTGGATGCGTTATAGATGTAAAAGGCAAATCCCATTAATTGTTCAGACAAAAAGTACCCAAGAGTTTAAGGTGAGGGCTGATGACTGGCTGTTTTTTCTCCAATACAACATTTCCATAATGAAGGAAAATTTCCTGAAATAGCGTTAAGAAAAGATCAGAAAACATTCATTTACCACAAAACTATCAGAAATCATTTCATCAGGAATATCTGAAGAGAAATCAAACTGAGAGAATAACATTTATGTTTTCACTATTGTGTTCCTCTGATTGGTGAGCGAACGATTAATTGAAATACAATAAATAATTAACCAACGTAATAAAAGACTTGTTAAAATGAGTAAATATTTTAACACTAATAAAATCACGAGTCTTATTCTGGTGTAAAAATGACTCAAGTGGAAACTGTATAAATTACAGTTCACCATATAAATACAGCTTACATCAAAACAGTCGCTGTTTAATGATAAAAATATCCTGACTACCACTATGACTATTGTATTCTAACTTGCAGGCCTAATTATGTATGGTGCTTGATCAAAACCCTCGTTGTGGTTGTGCCTAAAGAAATTAGAGGATGGTCGATATATTATTTATTTCTCTTTGACCTACATACGTTTCTATAACTCAGTTGAAATAACTTAAACTACTTTCAAGGTTCGAAGTGTTAAATATCCATTGAAAACAGGAAGATTAATTGAAGAACAAATTTCAGTTGAAGTCCAACTGACACACACCTGATACATACATGACATATAACTGACACGTACATGTCTCAAAGTCTAATTAAATATGCCTTAGCAACATCCACATAGAAACATTACAAAATGTGGTATTTCATATTGAAGTGTCAATTGAACAAAATATTTTATTACTATTGTTTGAAAACCATTTCCGATCATACATTTCGATAATGAAGTTCAGTTTTATTATTTTATTTCCTCAATAATATAATTAAAATCGAATACCTTTAAATAAACTTAGTTAACGTTTTCGTTCTTCCTAAGATCACGCAAGTCGCCTGTCGATGGGTCATTCTCAGATGTGTCGTTTTCGTCAAGAAGGTTGGCTGTTACTGTCCTCTACTTCTGTTTGTTCTGTGATATCTACATCACGTCTTCAAGTTTTACTATTTCAGTTCACTCGTTAATATTTGTTATCCACTATGACATTGGTCTTCCTCTGTATCTTTTCCTTTCTAATTGACCCTCCATTAGGACCCATAAGATGTAGTCTCCTCTTGTTTATGTGAACTTATCTTGATAACTGGTACAGCATATCTTTTCATATTAATTACACAGAGAACTTTTATCAATTGTTATCTTGTCACCATCATTCTGTACACTTACATCCACTTTGTTAACCAATACTTCACTCACACCACTTTGTTAACCAATACTTCACTCACATCTACTTTGTTAATCAATTCTTCACTCACATTCACTTTTTTAACCAATACTTCACTCACATCCACTTTGTTAACCAATACTTCACTCACACCACTTTGTTAACCAGTACTTCACTCACATCCACTTTGTTAACCAATACTTTACTCACATCCACTTCGTTATCCAATACTTCACTCACACCGCTTTGTTAATCAATACTTCACTCACACCACTTTGTTAACCAATACTTCACTCACACCGCTTTGTTAATCAATACTTCACTCACATCCACTTTGTTAACCAATACTTCACTCACATCCACTTTGTTAACCAATACTTCACTCACACCACTTTGTTAACCAATACTTCACTCACACCACTTTGTTAATCAATACTTCACTCACATCCACTTTGTTAACCAATACTTCACTCACACCACTTTGTTAACCAGTACTTCACTCACATCCACTTTGTTAACCAATACTTTACTCACATCCACTTCGTTATCCAATACTTCACTCACACCACTTTGTTAACCAATACTTCACTCACACCACTTTGTTAACCAATACTTCACTCACACCACTTTGTTAATCAATACTTCACTCACATCCACTTTGTTAACCAATACTTCACTCACACCACTTTGTTAACCAGTACTTCACTCACATCCACTTTGTTAACCAATACTTTACTCACATCCACTTCGTTATCCAATACTTCACTCACACCGCTTTGTTAATCAATACTTCACTCACATCCACTTTGTTAACCAATACTTCACTCACATCCACTTTGTTAACCAATACTTCACTCACACCACTTTGTTAACCAGTACTTCACTCACATCCACTTCGTTATCCAATACTTCACTCACACCACTTTGTTAACCAATACTTCACTCACACCACTTTGTTAACCAATACTTCACTCACACCACTTTGTTAATCAATACTTCACTCACATCCACTTTGTTAACCAATACTTCACTCACATCCACTTCGTTAACCAATACTTCACTCACACCACTTTGTTAACCAATACTTCACTCACACCGCTTTGTTAACCAATACTTCACTCACACCACTTTGTTAACCAATACTTCACTCACACCGCTTTGTTAATCAATACTTCACTCACATCCACTTTGTTAACCAATACTTCACTCACATCCACTTTGTTAACCAATACTTCACTCACACCACTTTGTTAATCAATACTTCACTCACATCCACTTTGTTAACCAGTACTTCACTCACATCCACTTCGTTATCCAATACTTCACTCACACCACTTTGTTAATCAATACTTCACTCACATCCACTTTGTTAACCAGTACTTCACTCACATCCACTTCGTTATCCAATACTTCACTCACACCACTTTGTTAACCAATACTTCACTCACACCACTTTGTTAACCAATACTTCACTCACACCACTTTGTTAATCAATACTTCACTCACATCCACTTTGTTAACCAATACTTCACTCACATCCACTTCGTTAACCAATACTTCACTCACACCACTTTGTTAACCAATACTTCACTCACACCGCTTTGTTAATCAATACTTCACTCACATCCACTTTGTTAACCAATACTTCACTCACATCCACTTTGTTAACCAATACTTCACTCACACCACTTTGTTAATCAATACTTCACTCACATCCACTTTGTTAACCAGTACTTCACTCACATCCACTTCGTTATCCAATACTTCACTCACACCACTTTGTTAACCAATACTTCACTCACACCACTTTGTTAACCAATACTTCACTCACACCACTTTGTTAATCAATACTTCACTCACATCCACTTTGTTAACCAATACTTCACTCACATCCACTTTGTTAACCAATACTTTACTCACACCACTTTGTTAACCAATACTTTACTCACACCGCTTTGTTAATCAATACTTCACTCACATCCACTTTGTTAACCAATACTTCACTCACATCCACTTTGTTAACCAATACTTCACTCACACCACTTTGTTAATCAATACTTTACTCACACCACTTTGTTAACCAATACTTTACTCACACCGCTTTGTTAATCAATACTTTACTCACACCACTTTGTTAACCAATACTTTACTCACACCGCTTTGTTAATCAATACTTCACTCACATCCACTTTGTTAACCAATACTTCACTCACATCCACTTTGTTAACCAATACTTTACTCACATCCACTTCGTTATCCAATACTTCACTCACACCGCTTTGTTAATCAATACTTCACTCACATCCACTTTGTTAATCAATACTTCACTCACATCCACTTTGTTAACCAATACTTCACTCACATCCACTTTGTTAACCAATACTTCACTCACACCACTTTGTTAATCAATACTTCACTCACATCCACTTTGTTAACCAATACTTCACTCACATCCACTTCGTTAACCAATACTTCACTCACACCACTTTGTTAACCAATACTTCACTCACACCACTTTGTTAATCAATACTTCACTCACATCCACTTCGTTATCCAATACTTCACTCACACCACTTTGTTAACCAATACTTCACTCACACCACTTTGTTAATCAATACTTCACTCACATCCACTTTGTTAACCAATACTTCACTCACACCACTTTGTTAATCAATACTTCACTCACACCACTTTGTTAACCAATACTTCTCTCAAGGTCCTTATATCATTACTGACCACATGTAACTCTTTATGATTATCTTTCTTTTCTTACATTTGTGTTCTTTGATGCCAAACTTGGTTTGTTTTCTTACGTCATTGAATAGTTCTCGTGTTATTGTTCTTCTAACACCAACAGGTTCGATAAATATTTACGATCATAGTGTTTCGTTTTTTCTGTGGAAAACCCAATCAAAACAGGTAACACTTTGTGTAAATATTAGATGTATTGATACTTACTGTGTGGTGTGAATTCATGTTAACTTGCGTGTTTCTCAGAGTTGATGTATTCGTTATTTGATATATATAAACACAGGTTGGATCACTATATAATTTAAAGGCCAGTCGTTCGATCCAGTGTTTAAGGAAACAATATTCTGTTGAGTTGAAATTTTTGACGCATGATTAGATTTATAAAGAATTTCATTTACACGAGTATCTTGTTGTTTTGAATTAAGCACAAAGCTACACAATGGGCTATCTGTGCTCTGCCCACCACGGGTATCGAAACTCGGATTTTAGCGTGTAAGTCCACAGACATACTGCTGAGCCACTGGGGGCTACACGAGTATCAGTTCAGTAAAATATACTCAGATATTAATCGTAAAACATTTATATTTTACAATATTATAGCTGGTAGAAATACTGTCTGAATAATGCTGTTATTATTGTGTAAACCCGGGTTTAAATGGTTCCTGAGCTATTTTATTTAGAGCACTAATATACTCTTTCCAGTGGCGAAACCTGAGACAAATGAAACTATCCTATCCCAACAGAATGGTCATAATTGGCACATGTCTCTCAAACAACGTCACAGGAACGTGGTATCACTGAAAACTAATAGACGAATTTGACTGCTTTCTTTCGATTCTGTGTCGCTACGGTAACTGGCCAAGATTGACCGAAATGTATGCAACCTCAACTAGATAACGTATCAGTACACAAAGAATAAATGTGGACTTCAAAAGGCTTAACTACGTGTGTATAGTTTGGAGAAAAATACAAAAAAAGCTTGCCTACAAATACATGAAGAATACTCTAAGTGGACCAATAGCACGTGCAGAATATCGTCATTCATAGATTATTCGAACTTCACCTTTCAGTCAGATAAAAAGCGTATATTTATGCAGAATCGTATTTTCGCATAGAATTATAACTTGTGCAGTTGTTCTGTGATAATGTTGTGTGAGCACGAACAGATATTTGCCAACATTTTTATCATGCATACAGATGTTGTTTAAACTAAATATACATTATAAGGACCACAACCGATGACCCGTCTTGCTACTTTATGCAGAAAGAATTGGTTTCAGTTCACTCACACTTTAATGGGTAATACCCCTTCCTCATCTTGAAAAAAAATATATATTGACCAAACGGGGTCACCGCGAAGGTCATCTGGTATTCACACTAATCGAACACGCTTTGAGAGATGTGCACCATTACAAAAAGAGATTATAGGTGATGAAAAGATTAATCTTTCGGATAAATGATCCATAATACCTCGTGATCTTATAAGAGTTCTAATGATAAACATACGACTTCGATGGCAGAAACTTATGAACATATTCAACATTAAAGTAAGATATTAGAATATAGAAAAGATATAAAACCGCCTGCATCTAATGTTACTTTAAAAACATACGTGAAAAGACCAATGATTTTCATTTTATACCACGTGACAGGGTATCAGATGCGCTGAAGACATAAACAAGACGACAGACCATCATATATTTTAATCACAATACAGTTATTCTATGCAGTGTCTTGGAGATTGTCCTTAAAATAGTACATTGTTTTCTACGGTGCAGTTATTATTTTTCTTCATAAGTAAACTGTTATGATTGGTTTAAAATGCTTCATCAAAAAGGCATTTTTTTCGTACCCAAATAAGAAATCACCCATCAAAATTACAGAAGACTTCCGAGGTTTGTCACGCAAAAAGTTGTCAAGCTGGTTTGTGTTTTTTTACCAATACAGAAAGATTTCAAATAATTTTTTGGCAATTCTTACTAGATCATATAAAATCCCATGTTATATTATTAAAATATACTTATATAGCTCCAGAATTTTCTGCACTTACAATGCGTGTTTCAATTCTCGCTAGTATCCTGTTGTGAAATCTCACCGTCATCAGTGGAGGAAAGTATGTTTCTTCATTTTCATTCTTCTAAAAGCCTGCTATACTGTAGGGTTAGCTCTATATAGAGATGAAAAGTGGCGCACGTGCTGTGTACAGGTTTGTTCACATCCTCATATTCAAGGCAGGCATGAAAATTTTGTGTTGGAGTTCGTCATGACTAACAGAAACAACTGTTGAAAGCAAACTAATAAAACGGTGTTTTAACCTGTTCAGAGCCGTAGACGAGATAACTCGTCCAAGCCGATCAGTAACACTGTGCCACGGACGAATTAATTCGTTCTGAATAATACCTACCCTCAATGATGTCGAGAAAACCCACTTGTAGAGAAATATATAAAAAGGTAACACCATAGTCATAATGAACACGAATGAATACACCAAAAAAAATGAAGAAAATCCTATCAAAAAGGAACAAATTTAAACCAATACACACAAATTCAACAAAGACACACGAAATCAACTTGACAAATTACTACTAAAAATGAAAAAAGCCAACACAATTTCACAAACACTTTATTCCTACCTACGTAAAACCGACTCACGCACACCGCAAATATACGGCATCCCCAAACCTCATAAACCAGATTGTCCATTATGACCAATAATGTCAACACATGAATCGTTCGTTTAATTACAATCTTGGTAAATACATAGCATGGGCATTCTCCAAATATGTAACATCAGCCAGCTCATTTATCAAAGACTCTTTTAATTTAAAGTCTAATCTAAATCAACTTAATCATAAAGCCTTAATGGCCAGTTTCGATGTTATATCCCTCTTTACAGAAGTTCCAACAACATAAGCCTGCAAAATAGCCTTAGAACTCTATATCCGAGACCCTAACCCAATTATAGACATTCCCAGTAACCAGTTAGCAACCCTCATAGAATTCACCACGATAAAGACAAACTTCATGTTCAACAACCAAAACTATATACAAACAAATGGCCTAAGCATGGGCAACCCAGTATCACCAGTTCTAGCCAATATTTTTATAACACAGGTTAAAACACAAGCAATTAACACAGCATTACATCCACCACTACACTGGTACAGATATGTAGATGACACGGTTGCGGGATTCACATCAACAGACACACAGTTAATTTTTTCAATCACATTAACTCTATACATCCCAACGTTAACTTCACACGTGAACAGGAAGAAAGCAATCAAATATCATTTCTTAACCTCAAAATTATAAGAACCGACACAATTCAAAACAGAAATCCACCGAAAAATCACCCACAATAAACACAGCCATAAAACTATGCTCACCAGATAAAATTATCGAAGAATTAGAAAAATAAAACAACACTTCATCAACATCAATAAGTTTCCTCCACAAACCGTAGAAAACATTATACGCACACACCTAGACCGAAAGCAAAATTAACCAACAAAAGTAAATATATCTCACGAATCAAAAAATCACGAAACCATATATTGCTGTATACCATATATTCCTGACATCAGCAAACAAATAACCAACATTTGGCAAAAACTAGTAACAAAATATAACATTCCAGTTAATACTAGATTTATTCAAAAACCAGGCACAAAACTAAGGTCTATACTATGTGAGAACTACACTGACAAACACCACACCAACATTATTTATAAAATACAATGTGATAACTGCCACGACTTCTATATTGGTGAAACAAGTAGAAAAATGGAAACCAGATTCAAAGAACATAAAAAGTCACCTTCACACGTTTTCGAACACTGCAAGTCAAATGAACACAACATAACCATAGAAAACACTAAAATACTAAATAAAGAAACAAACATAAACAAACGCAAAATTAAAGAAGCCTTACTTATACAACAACTTAAACCCAAAATAAATCAATATAAAGCAACGCCTTTAAAACTATATTAATATTATAAAATAAATAAAATTATATATTCAAACATCTAGCACCGCCCTCTACATTCCGACGCTCAGTTACACAACCCCCTTTCAAACATGTGGTCGGCTTCCGGTCAGTTACCTCTTTCTTTGTGAACCTGACGATGACCGAAGAAGGTCGAAACGCTGTTCGCTCTTTTATGTGAAATATTTTCTCAACCCAAACGAGCCGTTTTTGCATATATAATACCTACCTTCAACGCTAGATGTCAGAACCATACGTGCATTTGACCAACTTACAAATTGTTTCACTTTCGATCCAAAATGGCTTCACGAAAAAAGTTACAAAATGAAGAAGCATTAAAATTGTATTGTAGCAGCTGAAATACTTGGCATCAACAGGTTAAAGTGTGACAAGTAAAAAGTCATGTTTGGTGAAGAGTACCATACAGTTTTGATCAATCCTTTTTTTAACATGCATGAACGATTTTGAACATAAAACATTATTTATTTTTAAAGTGTTAAACATATTGCTCAAAGTATCTAAAACTACATGCATATATTTGATTGTTGTCTACAGGAACAAACTAGTCCATTGTAATCTATTCCCGTGTTTCAAACCACATAAAACAGGTTATCCAAATCTTTAATAATATACACAATACAAAGGTATTTCATTGTCATTTACTGTAATTTTCTCTTTCAATTTAGCTTCGTCGTTTAGCATTAAACTTAGGACTAGTCTTAAAATAAATTTACTAGACTCTTCCCGGTCTTAAAGTACAAACAACGGCTACTTTATAAGTTCTTTCTTCACTTGTATAAACTATACATGCTGGTAACAACTAACTTCATTTTATTCGACAGTGTTATTTGCAGTAAAGGTTAGTTTCAAAGTTGTATAAGTATTATACATAATACATTAGCTGTTGAACATTCAATTCTGTAAACGTTCAGTTAACGTTACACTATGAAATAAACAGTATGTAGGAAACTGTTGTGAGAAGGAAACACGCTCGACGCTTACGTGTTTTTATCACACCTTACTACAGTTACCACGACAGAGAGTAAAGTATATTATAAAAAAGAAAAATATTCAAAATTCACAGCGACATGCGAATTTGTATTTAGCATTCTTCTTTTCTCTTTCGGTTGTCAGTTCGTAGAATGAGGCCTAATATTTAATAGTTTCTGCAGCTTTGGATACGTTGTCCTCGCTCTTTAGGACTAATATGTTCCAATCCATAGCGAAAAATAGAAAACAGAATCATCAGTGCTATATTGTTGAATATTTTTTTCCATTATTTCGAAGATGTGCACGTTACACAGTACAGCAGAAAATAGCAAGACTCTATGAACGAATTGTGTATCTTCAACTGAGTATCTGCTAGTAGGGTGAAATACGTGCTGTGGAGCAGGGCAACGAATAAATAATGCGGACCTAATGACACCCAGTCAACAACACCCTAAAACCCAAGGTAATAGATTGTCTTTCACTTTTATAATGCACTCAGAACTTAAAATACGAGAAGTAATTTGTATCACCGTACCAATCTGCACCGAAATAATTAATGATGTAAATAATAGAAAATTATACCATCCTTCTGATAAACGTTTTAGTAGTTGAGCAATAAAAACGCGTCGACAAGCACTGTTATGCTGGTGAAAACAACATAAAGTACTTAGACAATATTGAATAATGAAGTGTCAATAGAACCTGCACATTTGAGGGTTAAATTTGTTGTGTTTGAATTTCGTACAAAGCTACTCGAGGGCCATCTGCGCCAACCATCCCTAATTTAGCTGTGTAAGACTAGAGGGAAGGCAGCTAGTCATCACCACCCACCGCCAACTCTTGGTCTCATATTTTACCAACGAATAGTGGGATTGACCGTCACTTTATAACGCCCCCACGACTGAGCATGTTTGGTGCCATTGGGATTCGAACCCACAACTCTCAGATCACGAGTCGCACGCTTTAACCCACCTGGCCATGGTTAGAAGAACTGATGTTATTGTACTGAGGGGAATTCTATTAAAGGGTCTCACTTAAATTTCGGAAACTCTAAAGCAAGGATGGGCAACTTATTTTTCATAGTGGCCACAACTGTGGCTAATAAAAACAACGTTGGCCACACTATTCAATAAAAACAAAAAGATGTTAGCTGAATTAGAATAATTGGATTTCACCTGACCTTGAATGTGGAAATTGATGGAGATATTCATCGGCAAGTTTCGTGAAACTTGGCTCAGTATCTATGCTAAAAAAAACATCTTAGCTGTGCTTCTAAATTTATATCAGTAAGCTGAGATCTGAAAAAATCTAGCGTAAAAAATGTTGACTCACACATTCATGTAGATCCAAATATGGCAGATTGTTTTAAAATTGCTATCTTTGCATCTGGAAGACTAATTTATCAGAATAGTGGGCCACGTGTCTCTGATAGAACATTTTTGTTTACGTTTTATGTGTTTTATATTTTGCAGGGTAAGCATCTCGTCTTCAAATCCACACTTATCCAAAGACAAAAAGAATGTAATTTCCTTACTGAAATTTCCTAAGTCAAAGTGAAATGGATTAAAACATCAATTTCAAATTTTTAAATTCAGAGAAACGTGATTCAATTTTATGAGGCAGATTTTTGAACCAGTTTACATTGAGACCTTCCTTAGCATCAGATAAATCATATTCTTTATTATTTTATAGAAACCTATTCAACTTTGGATAATGTGTTAAATCATCCTTTTGTAATTGTTCCACAAGGAGGTTTACCTTTAGTTAAAATTCATGAACAGAGTTTTGTATTCAAATTATTCGAGTGAGCCATTTGTTGCACAGAAAGTGCACATCACACTGTCATGACAAAGTTTTAATTTCAGGGAAATTTTCAATCCTACCTTTTTCAACAAGTTGCTCTTTTATTTGAGGAAATAATGAAGTAAATCGTTCTAAGACGTTTCCTCTACTCAACCATCTTATAAAATCATTAAGCTCATCAAAAGTAGTCACTGTTTTTCTTCAAAGAGTCAACAAACTGTCGATGGATGAAAGAGTTTCCACTTCTAATAAAATTCACAATTTTTACAATGTCCATCAAATTTTTCAGTTCATCACTTTTAGATATCCAAATATTTTCCTGATGCAAAATGGCTGGGTGGACTTCATATTATTTTCAATTAAATGCTGTTTCAAAAGAGAACCTGCGTCGCACCAAACATGCTCGCCCTTTCAGCCGTGGGGGCGTTATAATGTAACGGTCAATCCCACTATTCGTTGATAAAAGAATAGCCCAAGAGTTGGCGGTAGGTGGTGATGACTAGCTGCCTTTCCTCTAGTCTTACACTGCTAAATTAGGGACGGCTAGCACAGATAGCCCTCGAGTAGCTTTGTGCGAAATTCCAAAACAAATCAAAAGAGAAACAAATCCTAATTTTGCCTTAGTCATGGCGTGAGCGCCATCTGTCGTGATGAAACCAGTTTTTAAAATACAAACTGAATTATCTGACATTTCAAGAAATTCATCAAAGATGTTTATTTCCACATGTTCGATCTCGTAATCCACAAAACATTTCTTTCCTTACTTGAATATCTGAAGCTACATATGGAACCAAAAATATCAACTGTCACTAACATCTTTTGACTCATCTAGTGCTGAATAAAAACATACAAACAGTCTTTTAGCTGTTCAAACAACTTATTTTCTATGTATTTCACTAACTGTAGCATTCTGTGGACAATTGCTCTTTGACTTAATTGCAAATTATATATATGTTGAAAAATATCATCTGCTATCTTTGAATTATATTTCTCCATCAGAGTTTCAATGACAACAATCAATATTTCTTTTACCAGTTCAGCATCAGAAAAAAATATTTCTCTTTTTGATCTAGAATCCCAGCTTCTATATAATACGACTAACTAACGTAACTAGTTCTATTGATGATACAAATGTTTTAGGCCTCCCTTTTGTACATGAAGTTGTGCTTTCAGACGATTAATTTCATTCATATAATTTTTGCTATTAATTTTACATCAAATTCGTTGTGAAAATTGTTGCTTAAGGTTGTACACTTTATTATTACTGAAACCTTTGTTACACAAAAGATACACTGGTTTATTAATTACTTCAATCACTACAAATTTCAACTCCCAACTTTCTTTAAATTCTCGTTTCACGTTTTCTCGTTCACGTGCCATTCTCTTTACGTCAGTAGTGACGTAACCAGTTAAACTGTCTTTATTTTCTGAGCGTTCACCATCATCTGGATTCTTTTGTTTTCCAATTATTCACTTTTTCATGTGATGGATTTAAAAACAAAATACATTTAAACATTTTAAAGGCGCGCAATAAAAAAGTTTGCAAGCGCATGCAAAACAACGCACCCTCGACAGCAAACATCTAAACAAGGCTGACGTTACAAAATGGGCGGAGTCTGTGGCAGTGATGAAGCGCGCGACATTAGCAATGACATGGAGCAGTGCAGTTTCTGATTAACAAATATGCAATAAAAATATGATGGAAAAAGTTGACTCCTAAACTCGAGCTGGCTACAATTGTGCTATTCAATCAGCACATGTGGCCAATGGCTACGGAGTTGCCCACCCTTGTTCTAAAGCATAATTTCAGCGACTTTGTTATAAGTTTTTGTTATTTGTAGATGACATGACAGGCCTCAGTGACACAGCGGAATACCTACAGATTAAAAAAGCTAGAAACCAGGTTTCTATATCCTTTGAGAGCAGAGTACAGCTAGGTCATTGTGTAGATTTTCGCTTAATTCAAACAAACAAATAAGCTCTTGACGTAGTTAAAAATTTAAATACTTGTTTGTCTCTTTGTTTTGAATTTAGCGCAAAACTACACGAGGGCTATCTGCGCTAGCTGTTCTTAATTTAGAAGTGTAAGACTCGTAATCCGAAGGTCGCAGGTTCGAATACCGGTCGCACCCCTTTCAGTCGTGGGGGCGTTATAAAGTGACGGTCAATCCCACTATTCGTTGGTAAAAGAGTAGCCCAAGAGTTGGCGGTGAATGGTGATGACTAGCTGTCTTCCCTCTTGTCTTACACTGCTATATTAGGGACGGCTAGCGCAAATAGCCCTCGAGTAGCTTTGCGCAAAAATTCAAACAAACAAACAAACAAATACTCTTTCACATTCTCACATATTTTTTTCTTGTAACATAAAGCGTCAGATCCATCCTTCCGATCTCAGTCAGGATTCAATTTCTATTGAATTTCATATAATTTTTATGTTTCTCATTCTGTATTCATGCTCTATATTTTGCCAATTTTACAATTTTTTTTCGCTGATTTTTATAAATACAGCAAGCTAAACAGGCCTACGTAAGACATTATTTTCACTAGTTCTCATTATTTCAACCATTTTCAAATTGGGCGTGGCTTCTCTTCCTTCTGACACTTTCAGACTCAACTGATTTTCATCTCACTGTAGCATGGCTCTCTCCTCGTCTTTCATTTATTTGGACACGAGATATTAATTTTCAATACCAGCTTTAACTTAACACGATCTTAGTTCCACAGGAAGTAATGCTTCAACGTCTACTGAAAATAAATTATCTTAGTATAACGGACGAAAGCATTTCCTTGGTCCATAATCTATGTGTAAATGCGACGACATAAAGACGATAGCTATAGAATTAGGTCGAGTATCGTTATCAGAATAACTGTGTTTTTATGAGCCATCAAAAGAATACCTGTTTTTTTAGCCATCAAGAGCCGAATTTAACAAAAAACAAGGCTTTATTTTTGTAAAAAAAACAAGTCTGAAACACAAGTATTATATAAACAGTAAATATAAAACGAGTATGCCTAGATTTTCTAAATCGTGTATTTAGTAAGAGTTTTATGAAGTTTTGCCATTGGTCGTGCTTTATGAATTGTGTATTATACAATTTTATGTTTAACGAACGTGAAACCAATTATCAGCTGTATTTCAAACTAGGACAAAAAATTAAGCATTCTTTATTACGTTGAACTTAAGTGACAGGAAAGTAACTAAGTTTGTTATTGTTATGCGTATTTTTTTTCTTTACTCGTATTCCACGTCGTGAGTCAGTATCATTCATCTGAGTGAATTGTAACTATATTAGTGATTATTAGTTTACCATCCATCCGGTAAAACAATCTAACACTGTGTTGAATCTACAGAAGGAGAAGTTGGACAAGTGAACGACCTCTGGTCAGTCTCTAAGGGAATTACAATATTTTAAGTTCAGTAGACTACAAGACCAAACATGGTTATAAAACTTTAAGTTCGGACATACACGGTGTAGTGTTGAAAACAATGTAAGAGACGAGCGAGGATAAAAAAAAGTTAAGATGTGAGAGAGACACAAATAAACCTAGAGAGGCACATCCTGCCAGTCAGAAAGTAACGTTCTGTTTCTAAATCTATAGGTTACTGGTGCCCGCTATTAAAAAAACATTGTTATCCTGTTTACATCAGTTGAGTCAGTTTGTGACAGAAACTAAAACAATAAAGTTGATGTACATATGAAGGGAAGCTAAGTGAAAAAAGATAATAATCATAACATATTCGTTTTGGTCAATCATATAAGTAATAGAACATATCGGGTCACGTTAAGAATATATATATATATATACATAGAAATAGCTAATCAGAAACACAGATCAAAATAATAATTATCGAATATAATACTTTTAGAATTGTAAAACAAACAAACAATGTCTCATATCATTAGTTTTATATTGTAATTAACCCATGTTATCAAGTGGATTTGACCTTAACCAATGAAGTATGAACTCAGTTTGGTGGACCCGTAAAGAATTAGCCTTATCTATATTACGTCATTATTCACGTGACCTATAACAGCAAATCAGCAACCAGGTAAGGCAGGTTTGCTATTTATAACTATTTTTAACTAAGGGTTAGTACTTAAACAAACTCGTTATATTAATAGTTTTAAGCTAACGTACTTGTTAAGTGTACTTTATTAAAAGTTACAGTTTTTTTAACAAGTAAAATGTATTTTTTAGGATAGGTACGACATGTCAATCGCTGTAGCCATCTTTATCCAAAACTTGTGTGCCAAATAACCACTGCACCAATGACCAAAATGTGAACTTATTCTCAAATCGAATTTTACTTACTGTAAAAGCTATAACTTGCAATAAGATAACCTTGTTCCGTGCACACATGAACAAGTGGTTTGGTGCTTGACTCGCAATGTGGTACGAATCTCCCTGTCACACTTTCATCCATGGGGGCGTTATATTTTGACTGTTAGTAGTAAAGCAACCCAAGAGTTGGGGGTGGGTAGTAAAAACTATCACTCTTCACATCGCTAAATGAACGCTCTCTATTAGCTTTGTGCGAAATTAAAAAACAAAACCAAAACCAAATGAACACGAATTATTTCATTGATTCACCAGTTGAATCAGATTTATCACTTTTTTTTAATAACTAACTACATAACCATATTCGATAAACGTTACACAGTAAACAAAAAATATGACATCTAAACGTAACGAAACAGGTACATCTCTACTTTGCTAAAGAACAACAAATTATAACTCAGAAAATGACAAACAGGTGGAAATGTAAGAAGTGGCGTATTTATCTCTAATAACGTTAGTTATTTTAAAAAAATCCATGTATATTTTTTGTATTCTTATGTAGTTCAAACATAATGTAACAGGTATTCACAAGCTGTCTTCTCACGTGATTATATACGACGAAAGGTTAGGAAGAAATTTTCTTCTCATAAAGTTCTAGATATATGAGCAAGACTTGCTCTATTTTAGAGCAAAATGTGTATTTTGCCAGCTGTTCTCCTATTTTATAATTTTGTTAACCATTTGTCAGCCGTTCTACAACAGCTCAACTTAAAACTTTAAATGGCAGTATTTTTATCACAGCTATCTAACATTCTATTTACTCTCTAAAATGGCAATGTGGACAGTCTCTCCAGATGACAGTTGCTTTTTTTATCGACACACATGCTTAACACCAAAATCAAGTTGGATATCACTATTTCCCGCTATAAACCACCAACATGATAGAGAATAAACAGTGAGTAACCCCCCACACCCCCACAGACTACATTTGCTTCCGTCCCTTAGACAATATGTACAAGTATACTCGATAGTAACGTTCAGTTTTCTTCATGATGTTCTGATGTCATGTTTATTCTCTATATTCAATTTTTAGGTAAGTAGGAGTAATTCTGATGTCACGTTTATTCTCTATACTCCATTCTTAGGTAAGTAGGAGTACTTCTGATGTCATATTTACTCTCTATATTCCATTCTTAGGTAAGTAGGAGTACTTTTGATGTCACGTTTATTCTCAATATTCCATTCTTAGGTAAGTAGGAGTACTTCTGATGTCACGTTTCTCTATATTCCATTCTTAGGTAAGTAGGAGTACTCCTGATGTCACGTTTATTCTCTATATTCCATTCTTAGGTAAGTAGAAGTACTTCTGATGTCACGTTTATTCTCAATATTCCATTCTTAGGTAAGTAGGAGTACTTCTGATGTCACGTTTATTCTCTATATCCCATTCTTAGGTAAGTAGGAGTACATCTGATGTCACGTTTATTCTCAATATTCCATTCTTAGGTAAGTAGGAGTACTTCTAATGTCACGTTTATTCTCTATATTCCATTCTTAGGTAAGTAGGAGTACTTCTGATGTCACGTTTATTCTCAATATTCCATTCTTAGGAAAGTAGGAGTATTTCCTATAGCAAAATTAATATCCCCCTTTTGTTTAGTTGGTCCATAGAAACGTGTTCAGATCTGGAGTTCGTTTGACCCTTTTCTTACCAGGTATTTAGAAGTACTTCTGAGCATACTTTGAAGCAAAGACTTATTTGTATTATTCTCTAGTAGGTATATGCAAGTTAGTTTAGGAGTGATGCTAGTTTGTCTTATTCTCTAGTAGGTATATGCAAGTTAGTTTAGGAGTGATGCTAGTTTCTCTTATTCTCTAGTAGGCATATGCAAGTTAGTTTAGAAGTGATGATAGTTTGTCTCATTCTCTAGTAGGTACATGCAAGCTAGGTTAGGAGTGATGCTATTTTGCCCCTATTCTATAGTACGTAAACAAGAATGCTTTCAAATATGAAGTTTACTCGAACTTGTATCTTAGTAGATATATATATACACGTATCTTTAGAAGTGAAGTTTCCTCTATTGTCAAATAGGTATGTAGAAGTAGGTAGAGAACTGAAAATGGTTACTCTTATAACACTGTGTAATATAAGTTTCGTTCCTGGATATCATGTGTTGTTTCTTAATAGCTTATGTTGTAAAAGTACAGAAAATGGCCATTATTCCCTTCAAACTTTGCTTTTGTGACCTAGATAATGAAATTTAGAAATTAACCTATTTTATATGCAAAAACAGGCGAATTTGCATATTTTCATTTACATAAGGTCTGAATAAAACAGCGTATGAATCAAAATTTACATATTTATACTAAAGTTATACAAATATGTTTAAAAGTGAGTAGTTTTTCGAGATTTGCGACGGTAATGTAAATCATTTTCATATATCAGCCCCTAAATACAGTCTCCCATCATGTACTCGTTAAACGCTCCCAGGTCATAAAAGCAAAATTTGAAGATAAAAATAAGTCTATTCCATTTACTTTCGACATAAACAATTGGAAAATAACACTTTTTGCCCTGGAAAAAGAAATAGTTAAAAATTTTGCCTCATAGTGTTATCTAGTAACATGTTGAAGTATGTAAAACACTAACGATGGTTTGATATAATTATATCAAAATATATTATAATTATATATGTACGGAAGTAAAGATGGTTTGATCTAATTATCTAGTACATAGGTACGGAAGTAAAGATGGTTTGATCTAATTATCTAGAACATAGGTACGGAAGTAAAGATTGTTTGATCTAATTATCTAGTACATAGGTACAGAAGTAAAGATTGTTTGATCTAATTATCTAGTACATAGGTACGGAAGTAAAGATTGTTTGATCTAATTATCTAGTACATAGGTACGGAAGTAAAGATGGTTTGATCTAATTATCTAGTACATAGGTACGGAAGTAAAGATGGTTTGATCTAATTATCTAGTACATAGGTACGGAAGTAAAAATGGTTTGATCTAATTATCTAGTACATAGGTACAGAAGTAAAGATGGTTTGATCTAATTATCTAGAACATAGGTACAGAAGTAAAGATGGTTTGATCTAATTATCTAGTACATAAGTGCAGAAATAAAGATGGTTTGATCTAATTATCTAGAACATAGGTACAGAAGTAAAGATGGTTTGATCTAATTATCTAGAACATAGGTACAGAAGTAAAGATGGTTTGATCTAATTATCTAGTACATAGGTACAGAAGTAAAGATGGTTTGATCTAATTATCTAGAACATAGGTACAAAAGTAAAGATGGTTTGATCTAATTATCTAGTACATAAGTGCAGAAATAAAGATGGTTTGGTCTAATTATCTAGTACATAGGTACAGAAGTAAAGATGGTTTGGTCTAATTATCTAGTACATAGGTACAGAAGTAAAGATGGTTTGGTCTAATTATCTAGTACATAGGTACAGAAGTAAAGATGGTTTGATCTAATTATCTAGTACATAGGTACAGAAGTAAAGATGGTTTGGTCTAATTATCTAGTACATAGGTACAGAAGTAAAGATGGTTTGATCTAATTATCTAGTACATAGGTACGGAAGTAAAGATGGTTTGGTCTAATTATCTAGTACATAGGTACAGAAGTAACGATGGTTTGTTCTAATTATTTAGAACATAGGTACAGAAGTAAAGATGGTTTGATCTAATTATCTTGTACATAGGTAAAGAAGTAAAGAGGGTTTGATCTCATTATCTTGTACATAGGTAAAGAAGTAAAGATGGTTTGGTCTAATTATCTAGTACATAGGTACAGAAGTAAAGATGGTTTGGTCTAATTATCTAGTACATAGGTACGGAAGTAAAGATGGTTTGATCTAACTATCTAGTACATAGGTACAGAAGTAAAGATGGTTTGATCTAATTATCTAGTACATAGGTACAGAAGTAAAGATGGTTTGGTCTAATTATCTAGTACATAGGTACGGAAGTAAAGATGGTTTGATCTAACTATCTAGTACATAGGTACAGAAGTAAAGATGGTTTGGTCTAATTATCTAGTACATAGGTACAGAAGTAAAGATGGTTAGATCTAATTATCTGGTACATAGGTACGGAAGTAAAGATGGTTTGGTCTAATTATCTAGTACATAGGTACAGAAGTAACGATGGTTTGTTCTAATTATTTAGAACATAGGTACAGAAGTAAAGATGGTTTGATCTAATTATCTTGTACATAGGTAAAGAAGTAAAGAGGGTTTGATCTCATTATCTTGTACATAGGTAAAGAAGTAAAGATGGTTTGGTCTAATTATCTAGTACATAGGTACAGAAGTAAAGATGGTTTGGTCTAATTATCTGGTACATAGGTACGGAAGTAAAGATGGTTTGATCTAACTATCTAGTACATAGGTACAGAAGTAAAGATGGTTTGATCTAATTATCTAGTACATAGGTACAGAAGTAAAGATGGTTTGGTCTAATTATCTAGTACATAGGTAAAGAAGTAAAGAGGGTTTGATCTCATTATCTTGTACATAGGTAGAGAAGTAAAGATGGTTTGGTCTAATTATCTAGTACATAGGTACAGAAGTAAAGATGGTTTGGTCTAATTATCTGGTACATAGGTACGGAAGTAAAGATGGTTTGATCTAACTATCTAGTACATAGGTACAGAAGTAAAGATGGTTTGATCTAATTATCTAGTACATAGGTACAGAAGTAAAGATGGTTTGGTCTAATTATCTAGTACATAGGTACGGAAGTAAAGATGGTTTGATCTAACTATCTAGTACATAGGTACAGAAGTAAAGATGGTTTGATCTAATTATCTAGTACATAGGTACAGAAGTAAAGATGGTTTGGTCTAATTATCTAGAACATAGGTACGGAAGTAAAGATGGTTTGATCTAACTATCTAGTACATAGGTACAGAAGTAAAGATGGTTTGGTCTAATTATCTAGTACATAGGTACAGAAGTAAAGATGGTTAGATCTAATTATCTGGTACATAGGTACGGAAGTAAAGATGGTTTGGTCTAATTATCTAGTACATAGGTACAGAAGTAAAGATGGTTTGTTCTAATTATTTAGAACATAGGTACAGAAGTAAAGATGGTTAGATCTAATTATCTGGTACATAGGTACGGAAGTAAAGATGGTTTGTTCTAATTATTTAGAACATAGGTACAGAAGTAAAGATGGTTAGATCTAATTATCTGGTACATAGGTACGGAAGTAAAGATGGTTTGGTCTAATTATCTAGTACATAGGTACAGAAGTAACGATGGTTTGTTCTAATTATTTAGAACATAGGTACAGAAGTAAAGATGGTTTGATCTAATTATCTAGTACATAGGTACAGAAGTAACGATGGTTTGTTCTAATTATTTAGAACATAGGTACAGAAGTAAAGATGGTTTGATCTAATTATCTTGTACATAGGTAAAGAAGTAAAGCGGGTTTGATCTCATTATCTTGTACACAGGTACATAAGTAAAGATGCTATATTTACCTGTGTTCTACACAAGGTATGTATGAATAGGTACAGATCAAAAGTTTGTATTCACACAAATGCAAATAATTTTTAGAAGTGTATTATTAAAGGGAGATTTTTTTCCCTACTATAAAGTATGAATCCATAAGTTTGTCCAAAAATCAAGTATGAAGTATGTTTACCCAAATTCTCTCTTTTTATGTACCAAGACGTTCAGAACTTAAGGATATTCACCATTGTAAATACGTAGGATTATATTCAGAGGTGAAATGAATTTTCTCGTATTCCTTTGAACTTTTGTTGTGTATTTTTATTTTGATACCTTCTATATTTGTCGATAGATGTTTGAGTCATGAATTTTTGTATTTACAATTCATAATGCGCATGGACCCTCATAACGACTGACAGATACAACCTTTGAAGTTCGACTTACTATCCTGCTTTATATTTAAACTTTTAAAAGCAGTCAGATTTTTAATTCTCAATGAACTCACAAAAATAAATTGCTGGTTAAAAGAAGGTTTAACTCATCATCTTGAAAGTAAGGAATTTAAACGTGTGAAAGTTTTCTGTCACGTCTTTCTGGACATCAGTCGTGTTTCTTTCAAATTTTCCTTTTCTTCCTGTTGAATGTTTTCGCTCGGCCGCTCAGTGTTAAACGTCTTTTTTCAGGAATTAGAAAATTTTCAAACATATTCAGTTGTCGAAATCTAATTTTACTATTGACCTGTATAACTCATAAACAATATTATGTTTCAAGATCAACTACCAGCGTATAATTATATACATTGCTGCCACGAAGTCTTTTATTACTGTTTTATTAGTGTCATCATCACCATTTACCATTCGATTCCGTCAAGGAACATCGGGCCGCAATCACTTACGGTTTCATGAACAGGTATTTAAGTGAGTAGGTTGTTAGCCCACTGCACTGAACCGTCCCTAATTTAGTAGTGTAAGACTAGAGGGAGGGCAGCTAGTCATCATCACCCACCGCCAACTCTTGGGCTACTCTTTTACCAACGAATAGTGGGATTTACCGTAACATTATAACGACCCCACGGCTGGGAGGGCGAGCATGTTTGGCGCGACCCTCAGATTACGACGCGCACGCCTTAACGTGCTAGGCCATGTGAGGCCTTTTGTTGGTGTAAGAGCGTATATTATATAAAACGTACTCGGAATTGAATATCCTATTGTCAGTATGCTTAGGATGTTTTATTAGAGTTGGATAATATTGTATATAAAACATGGCACCCCAGTGGCTCAGCGATATGTCTGCGGATTTACACGCTAAAATCCGGGTTTCGATACCCGTGGTGAGCAGAGCACAGATAGCCCATTGTGTAGCTTTGTGCTTAATTCAAAAACAACAACATATAAAACATTTATGAATAATCTATTAGACAGTAATAATCTTAATTGACATGTTCTAGATAAACTAAAATATATATTTAAAAAACTAAAACTAAAACCTAAAGTTTCTTGAGGCAGCGAGGACTAAAACAAATAAAATACTTCCTCACGTCATTAAACTATCACGTTACATGAAGTGTTTACCACTTGTAGCTTAAACACGATTGAATTAACTACAAACAATATATATGTCAATAGTGAGATTTTCTTCCAACGCTTCCTATTCATTTTAAGCCAAGTAATGATAAATATACATCTCCTTGGACCAATTCTGTCCAGAAATATTACCATTTAAATAAAATTGTATGGTATCTTCTTACTTATCTAAATTCACGCCAGTCAACAGAATGGTCATATTTCGGAATGCTCGTATAACTTATTCATAGAATTACACTGTTAGCAATTACCGAATTTCGTTGGTACCTGTATTAATTCATACATAGGTGTGCACTCGCGAATTATTGGACTTTATAAAAAGTCACCGTCTTCGCTTTAACTAGAAATTTTACACCAAACGTGAAATATTACAATCTTGCTGATCGAGCACAATCTTTTAACTGCTAAAATTCAGTAAAAACGTTTCTCTTCTATCGGATGTATTCAAGGGAGAAATCTATCGTTTCGTATCACTTGAACTGCTTGTGTTTCGGTTCGAGTACTCTCATCAGATAACTCTTGAAGAAAACATTTGAAACCTCACGAGAGGTAACAAACATGCTCGCCCTCCCAGCCGTGGGGGCGTTATAATGTGACGGTCAATCATACTTTTCGTTGGTAAAAGAGTAGCCCAAGAGTTGGCGATGGGTGGTGATGACTAGCTGCTAAATTAGGGACGGCTAGCACAGATACCTCTGTGCGAAATTTCAAAACAAACATACAAATTACATTATACTTCTCAGGCAACATCTGGGATAGTCAGTTCTAAATATATCTTTTGAGTCAAGAAACCCCTTAACGATAAGATTATCATCACAGCAACGATTTGTTTGTTTGTTTTTGAATTTCTAGCAAAGGCATACGAGGGCTAACTGGGCTAGCCGTTCCTAGTTTAGCAGTGTAAGACTGGAGGGAAGGCAACCAGTCATAATCACACACCCTCGACTCTTAGGCTACTTTTTAACCAACAAATAGTGGGATTGACCGTCACATTATAACACTCCAACGATTGAAAGGAAAATCATGTTTGATGTGATAGGGATTCGAACCCAAGATCTCATATTGCGAGTACATCCACCTGCGAGCTATATAAACTTGGAAACGGTTAAGAATATATATTTATATATGTCATTCATCGACTTCGAAGATGTTTTATCTGTTAGGGAATACACACTTAATTCAGCCTTTTACGCTAATAAAGTGAGAAATAATATATCTGCTTATTGTGTCAAATATTTGTCAAAGAAGTCTCATTATGGATTTAAATTGAAATGTACAAAAAAATATATTTTTATTTCTATTTTTGAAAACAAGCCTCGTTTAAGTTTACATAAGTGACTACTCAAAAATAGATAAAGAGTTTTAATCCATGAAGAATTTTGTTTTTAATATAGAGCTTTACCGACCTTTGACCTTGTACTCTCAAGACTTGCATTTATTTTTATTTTTTTAGGCAGAACACAAATCAGTTATTTTGAATTTAGCATGTACTTGTCCAAAATATATCTAAGGTTCTAATATCCTATTAATCATTTGAATAAGTATCCCTCTTGATCAATAATTTCTAATTTCTGTTGCCCATGTTTACACAAGGAAGAACTTTATTTCAAAACAAAATTTTGAGCTCTACTGTTATTGTAATCCAGTTATCACACTACATACACACTTGTTTTCCACATTGCTTGGATCGTATTAAGCGTTATCCTCGGATCACTTTCTTTTTAATGATATTTAAGTTTAGTCGTAATAAAACACACATGAAATTGTTTTCATTATCATGTTAGTAGCGCCTGTATTAATAAATAGGTTTTGTTTCTTACTGACGATGACCGAAGAAGGTCGAAACGTTGTTCGCTCTTCTATTTGAAGTGTTTTCTGGGCCCAGAAGAGCCGTTTTTGCATATAAAAATTTGTTTCTTTCTTTAATCTCTGCTATCGATGTATTCGTTCTCTCTCACGTATTTGTATTTTTCTCACCCTTTCTGGTTTTAAACTCCCATATTTTATATCCACTTTTAAAATCCATGTAACACAAGTCTTTTTCTTTCTGACGGTATAATGCACTCGTCTTAGAACGATTTTTGTACAATTATAGTTATCTATAGACATCTACATAACAATATGAGTTCTCTAATCTATTTAACGGTTAGACAAGAACCACAATAGCTTTCAAACACTTAGTGTAGTGCACTCTAACAGTTGGCCCCTTTCTCCAAAATAATTGTATAATAGTTGATAATATCTATGGCCAAGCGTGTTAAGGCGTTCGACTCGTAATCCGAGGGTCGCGGGTTCGAATCCCGGTCGCACCAAACATGCTTGCCCTCCCATCCGTGGGGGCGTTATAATGTGACGGTCAATACCACTATTCGTTGGTAAAAGAGTAGCCAAAGAGTTGGCGGTGGGTGGTGATGACTAGCTGCCTTCCCTCTAGTCTTACACTGCTAAATTAGAGACGGCTAGCGCAGATAGCCCTCGAGATAGTTTTGAGTGAAATTAAAAAACAAACAATGGTAATATCTATAATAATCATAATAGTTGTAATACTTTTAATAGCTATAATATCGATAACAACAACACACACAGTACTGTGTGAAAGTGTTAGGACAAGAGAATATTTTCACATTGGTTTCATGTTTGGGGCTAATTCTTCAATATAATTATAGAATGTAAGTTTCAACATTATAGTAATGCTTTATTGATCCTAGTTTACATTTAAATGAATCAGGGTCAGAATATTTATCATTCTATAAAACTCCCTATACTTGTACCAAATCATGTAATAAGGATTCTGTTTGAATAAACATACTGATTAAATTTGGGGTCTAAAATAACTGTCGGCATCTCAACCGTATAAAAGGAAGCTAGCACGTGATACCGGTATATGCTAGAATAAATTAACGTAATAGCATTTAACAAATAAACCTTGATTAAAAGCAATGTTTACCACTAAATACTAAGTTTCGTTGTCATTCGTCGGCCCGGAAAGCGTAGAGAATTATCAGTAGAGAAGAGAGTTAACATAAAAGGTTTACGTGATGCTGGTTGGACTCAGAAGACTTGAAATGGTTCCCGAGCACTGTCAAGTACACTCCAAGTTGTGAGACCGAAACAGGTAAATTTGTAAATAGTAAAAACACCTAAAATCAATGATACTGATGTTAAGTATCTTAGTTTATGAAACCTTCAGGATTGAAGGAAGACTGCCACTGTATGGGATAAACAACCATGTACCAAATGGCAGAAACGTTTCTAGATCAACAGTACCAAAAGGACTCAACTAGACTAGAGTCTAGTAGGTCGTGTAGCAATGTTTAATGGTTGTAGCAATGGTTTAACTAAACCACATTCACTTGAATCACTAAATATTGTCAAGAGACTGAAGTTTACTGAAGAATACAAAAACTAGAGTGTTCATTATTGGTGTTATGAACGGACGAGTACAACTATTTGGTTCAAAGCGTAGGTTGTACGTCCGGAAGATAAAAGATGGAATATTTTAACCTCAAGATATCGCACCTGTCATGAGACACGAAGAACACAGTGTAATTATTTGAGGTATATTTTTTCCGGTAAGGCGACGGAAGATATTTGCAAAATAAATAGAAAAACAGACCAGCACAAATATCATCAGATACTGGTCCATTATCTAGCGGTCTGTTTATTATTGGTGAAAGATTCTAATATCAAGAAATTGACGACCTTAAACACTCACACAACCTACACAAACGTTAATAAACTAAGAAAGAAGATGGAGCTATTCAAATGATGCATTGACCTTACAGTGACCCGATCTCAACCTACTTGACCATATCTGGCATTTGATATCTGGCGCTTTATGGAAGCGTATTGGTGTATTTAGAGTAAAATCCCAAGGGACACTTTGATTAAATATGTTACAACAATGTCTGAAATACTTTCTGTGGTTATTGAAGCACAAACGAAGGGACAAGCGAAATATTAACTGTTTGCTATACTCACGTACTTCCACTGAGTTTGTGTCATACTAAATATTTGAAGACATTTATGTTTCACGTGTGATTTACTTTCTGTTGTTCTTTGAAAGTAGCCTGAAATATAGTTTTTCACTTCTTAACACTTCTGCACAGTTCTATTGCACACACACACGGCAGTGAAATTAAATTATTTTATCCTTTGAAGATGAATGAATGAACAAAATTATGAGGAAGGACAGTTAGAAACAGCAAATCCCAACCTCTGATTAATTATATTATAGCCATATATTTTCGCAAAAAGAGTTGACCTCGGCCAAACTGAATACAGTAGGATGGCGCAACCCTGCCGACAACTCTAGAAGGTAAACTCTGCACTAAAGAACGTTAAAATTCTAACTAGTGAGATTTTTCACAGCTAGAGGCGATAACTATAGCCGCCTGACATTTACTAAGTGCAATGGGCTTTTAAAGGTCAGCAGACTGTGATGGTTCAAAAAAAGAGTGATGTTTTGCCAAATATCCTCGTCTACGGTATTTTCCAGACTTAAGTCCAGGAGATTTAGGGTGTGTCTCGAGACAGGTGTATTCTGTTACCCCCAGTGAGCCCGGCAAACTCAGAATATATAGGAACAGCGATGATTGCACCAGAATGGAGCTAAAGAGGAGATCCGGGTCTGCTCCTTAATCTGTGTAAAGTTTCGAGCCTCCTTAACGGCCTCAACCGCCCCATAACCAAACAAAGGGATCAATTCAGAGGCTCCAACCCTCCTCGACGAAGTAAAGAGGCCCGAGTCCACTCCTCTCCTGGAACGGCAAAGAGATCCCACGCCTCCTCATCGCAAGTGCCAAGGATCCTGTAGGAGATGGCCGATCTAGCGGCTTGTGTCCTTCCACCACCTTCGAAGCATACGAGATCACGTGTCTTGGGCACACAAAAGACGCGTGATCGCCACTACACACGGGACACTTTGCTGTACAAGAATTAGTAGTATGTACAAAAACAAGACATTTTTGTCACAAAGGGGAGCTGTAACTCCCCAATAAGTGACCTTTAAGATTACAGCAACGACGCATGCGGCCCATGCTAGGGTACTTCGCCATCATGTTAAAGCCATTGATTTTGAGAACGTTTGTTACAGGAACTTTCATGTTGAAACACAACATCCTGTTACCAGTACACAGGTCGAGTCTGTTGCTCAAATTTTTAGAACCACCTCTTATTGTCCCAGTCCTGACGCAATTGCGTAATGGAGTGGTTCAGAAGGTGCGGAACGTAAAGTGACCCACTTGATGTTTTGTCCTGCTTGCTTAAGAGGGATAGTGTTCTCGTTAAATGTCACATTTTGTCAATAGTGTTTGAACGACGGCAAGGGAAGACAGCGACGCTTCTTGGTGTCCACCACCAATGTGTTGCAAACATTCGAGGGCATTACCTCCGAGCTGACCAAACATAGAGTCAATAACCGCTGACGGCAGAGAGTCCGCAGGGCCCACAAAACGAATCCACCGCTGGCGTACGAAATAAGACGGGATGGCCACAGCCATGCCGATCCAACCTGGAATTGGAACATTGTACTAAAGTGAAACTTGTCACGGCTAGGGTCAAAAAGTACTGCAAAGAAAAATGTTTATTTTTTAATTTTGTGTAAAGCTACTCGAGGGCTATCTGCGCTAGCCGTCCCTAATTTAGCAGTAAAACTAGAGGGAAGGCAGCTAGTCATTCACCACCCACCGCCAACTGTTGGGCTACTCTTTTAACAACGAATAGTGGGATTGACCGTAACAGTATAACGCCCCCTTGGGTAAAAGAGCGAGCATGTTATGAGCAACGGGGATGCGAACTCGTGACCCTCGGATTACGCCGGCCGATAAGAAGAGAGGAAAAACAAAAGAAAATGAAATACGACTCCAAATAACGAAACCTAGACAACAATGAAGAAACACACGAAGACAAACAAAATTCTCAATAATTAAATACTTGAACTATAAATTTGGAATTTATTTACAACAAAAAACATTACAAGTAATGTATTAAATAAATACAATTCAGAAATTAAAGTAAAAGGTTTTACCATGTCATGTATAGAAGAACAATACGGATAATAACAATCAAAGTGAAATAAATGCAAAATGTAAATAAAATACAAATAGAAATCGAAAAGGAAAAAAAAACACTAAACAAAGTAATGAAGAGCATAATATAACAGATATACACAAAGTAGACGAAACAAATGTATAACAAATTAAAAACAGTTAAATATGCATACACAAGGTGATTAATAATTAATAGAGACAAAGTCGTAAGAATTTAAAATTTACAAATATATACAAAATGATCAATATTTAAAAGCTGTGTTAAAACAGTAGTAGAGATAGGGCAGCTCAGAACCCGAGATAAGAAATGTGAGAACAGGAGTGGAGATAGGGCGGCTCAGAACCCGAGATAAGATATGTTAGAACAGGAGTGGAGACAGGGCGGCTCAGAACCCGAGATAAGATATGTTAGAACAGGAGTGGAGACAGGGCGGCTAAGAACCCGAGATAAGATATGTTAGTACAGGAGTGGAGATAGGGCGGCTCAGAACCCGAGATAAGATATGTTAGAACAGGAGTGGAGACAGGGCGGCTCAGAACATGAGATAAGATATGTTAGAACAGGAGTGGAGATAGGGCGGCTCAGAACCCAAGATGGAGCCGATTTCCCACGTGCATAATGTAAAAGTCCATCGCCATCAGACACAGAGAGAGCTGGCCAGAGACCCTCTTCACGGTTCCAACCACAATACGGCCAGAGGGAGGGGCTGAGTTTCCTCTGAGGCCCAACCCACCAGAATGTCGCCAAGAGTGGTCCATGCTCCCACCGAGGTTGAAGCATCCTGAACGAGTGTTGCCTTCCTGAGGGAAGAGAATTTCACCTTCACTGGAGCAGGAGTTGATGAAGCAGGCCTCTCCTAAGATACCCCACCAAATCAACATTCAAGACTTGAGGTGAGATAAAGGAACCCCCCACTCTCCTTACGCGTCCGCAGTTGCTCTGTAGCCGCTGCAGCATAGGATGCCAAACAACTCGGACATGGCGAGGATGTGTGGTCACCACCATACACAACAAAACTTAATGTACATCAGTATCTTTATGTCCGAATGCCAGACTTTTTCCACAATATCAATGCATGCAACTAGCCTTTCACCATCACAATGTGATGCGACGATGGTACCACTAAAATACGAGCGAGAAAGTATCCCCACACCACGCCACGCGTCGAGCCAAACGACCAGTATGCAGAAGCAGGTAAAAAACCAAAAACGGTCCCCCCTTGAAGCAAAATGTGTCTCCTGCAAGAATACAGCATCAACCGTCAACTGGTTGAAGAGAGAAACTACATAGAAATGCTTCAAAATGCTACAATTCCCCCAAACTTAAAGCATAATGCAGAAAAATTCATCAACCAGAAAGGAGTAAAAATCAATGTTTTTGCTGCTTTTGCTGAACTGATTGGGCAAGGAGCCAAGTGGCTTCTTGAGGCCATCCAAACCGCCCTCACAGCTGTCAGAATCAGATCTTTGCCACTACACAGAAGAATCATCCAGAGCAAAGTCTGAGAGATCCATGGGGCTTCAGAGCCCATGGTCCCATCACTCTCCTCCTGAAGTCCTGAAAAGCTTGGGAGACTGTGGAAGTCGACGAAGTAACCTAACGAGCCTCGTGAGGGCCACTCCTCCACCCTCGGGAGGGAGTCATGAATGTCAATGGTGGAGGGGGACAGATCACTCATAACACCCTAGACCAGGGTAAAGATCCCACCCCAACAATTACACCGGTGGCAAAAATGTGGGAACTGATGCTGTACCAGATGCAGAGGCCACTTCTAGATCAACCAGACTAACCAGAGACCTCTAAGGGGTCCTTACCACACCAGGGTCTGAACCTCCCTAGAGGCCTTACCCACCTGAATGGCACCAGAAGTGAGCCTCATCAAGGTCGAACTACTCTGAGCCATTACAGGAGAGGCCTGTTTTTCCTCAGGAGTTCCTCCTTCTCGAATCATAGGAACTGATGAGGCTGACATTTCCTTAGAGACCCTAACCCTACAAGCATTAAAAATTAGGGGTGGGACAGTGGAAACCCGAACCCCTTTCCCCCCACTCTTTGTTCGCAGCTACGAGTGCCCTGCAGCCGCCATGACGTAGGATGCAACACGCTTCAGAGAACGCAATGGACTGTATAGTCATTGTCGTCATGTCTGGACACTTCACACACCACTCAGCCAATGGTCTTCAAAGCCACAAGAATTGAAACCAGCTCCTTCATGTCGATACACAGCCGACGGTTCTGGGTACACATTTGTTTTGTTTGTTTGTTTTTGAATTTCGCGCAAAGCTACTCGAGGGCTATATGTGCTAGCCGCTCCTAATTTAGCAGTGTAAGACTAGAGCTTGGGCAGCTAGTCATCACCACCCACCGCCAGCTCTTGGGCTACTTTTTTACTAACGAATAGTGGGATTGACCGTTACATTATAACGCCCCCACGACTGAAAGGGCAAGCATGTTTGGCGCGAAAGGGATGCAAACCCGCGACCCTCAGATTACGAGTTGTACACGTTTGGTCATGCCGGGCCTGTGGGTACACATTTTCAGGTACTTCTGGTATGACTATTTGTAGAATGTCTCATACGCCGACAATTCGTCCTTTTCAACGTCGTGAGAAAGTTCAAACTGGATCATTGTGGAGATTCATCCACTAAATGTTATGACTGGCCAGCCTCACGGTCACTTGCTAGTCAGCAAAGGAAAAGTCCTCTCGGTCCAGCAGGGGACGGACGTGTACCAACAAGACAAGCGTCGCCACGTAACTTTCGTTATCAAAGTGTCGTGAAACACTTTACGTGGCGACACCCCCAAGTCAGTATCAATGACTTCTTTGACCGCGGACACCACGAATCGGATGGACCGCGGCCGAGCAGAATGAGAGCGTATAGTCGTAACCATACGGACCAGTTGTGAAAATAATGTTTCATTAACGTAAATTAAGGAGAAAAACGAAACAAACACGACTGCAAACGACAAAGTGGAAAGAACACTTGAACGAAATTCTCAATAACTAAAAACACAAACTACACAGCACACGGTGAAGCACACAAGAAAACACAATGCACAACCCTGTATAGATACACTGATTAACACGACACAAGACAAGTGATAATTTACGCTGATTGTCGTGCCTTTAGATACAGCTTAAGGTGTACATCCGCATAAAATAGTGAAAAATATCTTAGATGACCTTATCTTTAACTCAAAGTAGTTTTAGTAGGATTTATCTAATTTTACTTTCTTTGCACTTAGTTAATATATATATTTTTTATTAAGTACAGAATAATCTAATAATTTTATCTAAAGTTTCGTTATTAAATCCATTAACTACTAATTTTCGTATTAGCCTATCAACATTAAAAGTTATTTTTTTAATTTATTTCAAATTTTACAATATCTTGATAAGTAAAAAGTTATAATGTTCGTAACGTCTCCGTTAGTACAGAGGTAAGTCTACGGATTTACAACGCTGAAATCAGGCGTGAGATTTCCCTCGCTGAGCTCAACAGATAGCCCATTGTGGCTCTGCTGTAAGAGACACACACACAAGCACATATTTATAATAGATTGGTATAGCACGTTATTATGTAAGGAGGGTAAATTGAAAAACCAAAATGTTTTCTTTTGTAAAAGAAATGTTTATTTTGATATCCTTTTTATTAATTACTTTAACTTCTAAATCAAATAATACGAATCTGTGAGTGAAATATTTTCAATTTCTAATTCTGTTAGAAATGTGGTGTTAATAGCATCATATATGCTAGAATTATTTGTGCTAATTAAATCATCAATATGTAAGTTAAGAAAAATTAACTGGGTTTGTGTAGTTTTCAATAAACATGTTTTCATAGTAACACAAATATAAAATTGCTACACAAGTTGAATAATTAGTTAATTAGTTCCCATTGGAACTGCTTTCACTTATTTCAAAAACCTGTTTATTAAACAATATTAAATTGTTGTGAATACAAAAATTTAATATATCTTTTATGTTGTCAGAAACATATTTTATTTTTTCCATCTCATTTAAAGGATAACAACATTGTTCTATTAACGAATTTAAAACAAAGATTAAATATTTGAATGACATTGTAACATATAATGTTGTGAAATCAAATGTTTGAATACTATTTACCCGGGCTCGGCATGGCAAAGCGTGTTAAGGCGTGCGACTCGTAATCTGAGGAACGCGGGTTCGAATCCCCCGCCGCGTCAAACATGCTCGCCCTTTCAGCCGTGGCGACATTATAATGTGACGGTCAATCCCACTATTCGTTGGTAAAAGAATAACCCAAGAGTTAGCGGTAGGTGGTGATGACTAGCTGCCCTCCCTCTAGTCTTACACTGCTAAATTAGAAACGACTAGCACAGATAGCCCTCGAGTAGCTTTGGGCGAAATTCAAAAAACAAACAAACAACCTATGTACCTTCTTACACATCCTTAGAAATTTTGAAATAGGTTCGTTATTTTTATTATCCAAAACATTGTTAATGCTTACATTTTCTATCTTATCAAGTAAAATATTAAGTAATTTATTTAATAATATAGCCGATTTATTGATAATTGTCTTAACTGAATTGGAAATAAATCTACATTTAATTGGAGAATTATTTAATTTTTGAAAAGCATAAAGAAATAGTCAATTTTGCGTTGAATTATATTTGCAGGAAATTTATGATAAGTTTTCACGAAATTATTAATTACTGTTTCTATGGATTGATTGACAAGTTTAAAAGTTTGTGTGTTATTAATTTCTTTTAATATTATTAATGCATACAATGTTTTTAATTATTTCAATGTGACGTTTCTCTTTACCAATAGGAATTATAACATTTTGTTCTTACAATTCTTTGATCTTATTTTGTTGCTGATTAAATAATTAATCTGTGTGGCATTATGTAAATTTATGTATCATAATTCAATTTTTATTTTTAAGTATATATAATTTCCATTATAAAAACTATCCATGTGGATAAGCTGTAATATAATCAACTTTTAAAATATATTCATTAATATTTTTAAATATATTTTGAATATTATTTTCATTGCATTTTGTTGTTTTTGTGTATTTAGTTCGTTTTTTATTATTTCACGTAATACATCGTATTTTATAATATTTAAATTACTACTAATAATAGTTGGTGAAAACTATCAATAAATAAACTATTTTAACATTCATAAGGTAAACTACAGGGTGGTCGCTAAAAAAGCGGAAAATTTGAGAGTCAGATGAGATCATGAATAAATTGCGTGCTTACTCATTTCTATTTTGATTTCTTTACATCATGAATAAAATGCATGATTTTAATAATTTTGAGCATCTATGAGTGTAATATAACATATGCCTTTGAAAAACTTTGTAAAAGTTATTCTTTGTAAAAATAAATAGCTGTTTGACAAATTTTCCGCTTTTCTAGCGACCACCCTGTATTAACATAATCTTCACTTAAATTAGATAAAAACTTTTATAAGCATATAATAATGGACCAATTGGAACTTTATAACTGACAGGACGTCTTAAGTTTTTACAAGGAAAAATATTTTTGTTTTTAGTATTGGTGAGTAATTTTATAAATCTTGTAAATCATTGAATATTTTATGTCTAAAATTAATTTATTTCTTTTTTCGAAACGTGAGACCTTATTAACTTTCAATCCATATTTTGTAATATTTATGAGAAAGTGTTTTATATGATCATTCTGAAACTTATATTTATATTCTACAGTAGTTTATACTTTAAATCTCTTTTAAAATAGTTTAAATATATACTAATATTAGTATAGAAACTATTATATAAATAAGTACACAGTTCTCAAAATTAAAACATTTTACTTTGTTATTTCATTTACCTCTAGTTTTTTATTTTTCTCAATAAAGTTATCTATTTAAAAATAGCAATACAATAATCATTGCTAAAGTTCAAATCCTCACCAATATAATGTTTTTAGTTTTAAAATGTAAAAGTTTTCTCTTTGAAGTCTACTGATGTCTTCATTAACTATTTCTAATATAGTTATCTCAACCGAGGTAAAAGGATGAATCCTGAAGTGTTTCAATTGTTTTGAGTTCTATGTAAGTCCACACATATTTGTAATGGGTTTGAAGTTTGACCGGCATATTCCATATTACATTTAGTGCATGTTAATAAATAAAGTTAATTTTTATTTGATAAAATGAATTAGTATAAGTAATAAGATGAAAATTATTTAGAAGAGGACATGTGAGACATCTTTCGCTGTTATATTTTATTACATTAGTAGAAATATAATTACTATAACCAGCTTGCTAGGCAGAATTATAGTTTCGACTTAATATGTCATCTAGTTAAGGCTATTCAACTTAACTTCATAAAGTTTAAACAATGCATAGGAAGGTGCCACATAACGACCGTTTTCATACATATTGAATAAAGTTTAGTTGATTTAAATAATTACATCCAAATGTAGCTAAGTGAACAAACAAAGTCATGAGTGAAGGACGGCGTTAAGAACAGCAAATCCCAACATCTCAGTAATTACATTATAACCATAAACTTTCAAGCCATAAACAAAACACATTAACATGAAATAAAATAATTAAAAAAATATATATCCTAGAGTAAAGCCTATAATGTGGGATTATAAAATGTGTCCTAGGTTTATGGCTTTAAAATCTATTGTTATAATATAATTAATCAGAGGTTGGGATTTGCTGTTTCTAACGAAAAATCAGAGAAATTCTACGAAAATTTATTTTTAGTAAAAAAATAAGGTCATAAAAAAACATGGCACTAAGGTCATATAAAAACATGGCACTCATTCCGCGATCGATTCGTTTTGTGGTCCCTGCAGACTCACTGCCGTCAGCGGTTACTGACGCTGTGTTGTCAACTGGGAGGTAATTTTCTCGAGTGCCTAAAACATTTTGGCAGTGGACGCTATGAAGCGTCACTGTATTCGCCTCCTCTTGCTTAAAAAGGTAACTTTACGTTCAACGAGAGCTCCATCCTCGTTGAGTTGACAAAATATCAAATGGTTGGCTCTACGTTCCGCGCTTTATGAACTACCCCATGACGCAATTGTGTCAGGACTGCGACAACGTGGGGTATTTTCAAAATCTAACACGAGTGTTGCCAGACTCGCCCTGTAAAGTATACAGGAAACAGGGAAGTGTGCTTTAACATGAAACATCCTGTGTCAAACTTTCTTAAAATGTCAGGGAGTTTCAGCTTTCCTCAGTGCGAAAAATGTCTCGTTTTAGAGACTCTTGTGCAGTTGCGTGTCCTGTGTGTTGTGGTGATCACGCGTCTTTGTTGTGCCCGAGGGATGTGATCTCTTTATTTGGTTAAGGGGGTTGGAGCCTTCGAATGCCTTCTTTGTCGGGTAATAGGGAGATTGGAGCCTCTGAAAAAACTCAGTCCCTCTTCTTAGGTTACAGGGTGGTTGGGGTCTATGAAGAGGCTCGGGCCTTCTTGTCCAGTCGTGGGAAGGTTGGGGCATCTGAAGAGGCTTGGACTCTCTTGTCAGGTCATGGAGTGGTTGAGCCATCTGAAGAGGCTCAGTTCCCTTTGTCTAGTCGTGGAGTGGTTAAAGCCTCTGAGGAGGCACGAATATTTTAGCAGGTTTAGAAAGAGAACCCAGGTAACTATTTGGTTGGAGTGGAGAGCTCTATGTCTAGTGCTACCTTTGCCATCCTTATTTTGGGTTGATATGTCCCCCCAGCAATCTATTGTCACTTTTCTCACCTTCCAAGTTTGCCGAGTTCATCGGAGGGCAGAGGAACCTGATTTGAGGCACACTCTTTTGAACTTAATTCTAGGGAATACAAAGGTAATGCAGTGGTTATATCTATCGGATTACCATTTGAAGTTCCTATTATTGAGCAGACAAGTCTGAGGAGTGTCCATGACACTCACTGCTGGACATAACACCAGAACAGCAGCAGAAGTAAATTGATCGGTTTATCCTGCCTCACTATTAAAGTCCAGGGTATGCATATCCATGGAAAACAGTTTAAAAAATATTTTTTCTCTTCAATCACTTTCGCAAGGATATTGCGATATTACTGCAGGAGATCCATTTTGCCTTTAAGCGGGATCACTTCTCCTTAGTGAATAGTATTTCTGTTCCCATTTTCTGGCCCTTTGGTTCGATACATGCACGAGATGTGGGAGTTTCTTCAACCTCAACTTCTCAGGAAGTATCCTCGCATCACATAATGATGCTGGAAGGTGGGTTGTGTACGTTGATGTCATCACTGAAGGTCGTGAAGTGGGGCTTGTTATGTACACCTGTCTATGGGAGGGAATTGAAAATGTTTTTTTCTTTTTTGGACGTGTTCTTGATAACACAAGTCAATACTGTCTTTGATGAGACTTCAACTGCATGTTGGATCCCCACCTCGAAAATAGATATCCCCTTTCTGGTGATCAGCACGTGGAGTCTTTGCATTCAGTGTTGTCCACCTTTAATGCCTCGATGTCTAACGTGCACTTTAAGGGAATGCTTTTGTTGCCACTTGGACTGGGCAAACTGTATCTTGTCGCCTGGACCAATTCCACATGACAGCCAGTCTTAAGCAGTACCTCGATAGAGCTGCAGTCTGTCGAGTTGGTGATGTTTCTTCAAACATTCTTTGCAACAATCTAGGATTTTGCCCCTGTTTTTCTGGGTCCTGGAGTATGGAGCTTCAATTTCTTCCTTCTCTATGAAGACGAGGTGGGGGATGAATTGATAATCTTTGTTTAAGGCTTCTGTTCTGTTGACGCCATTAATGAAACCTAGTGTGTGGGTTTCAAGGAATCTGTGCTTTCCTGAAGCATGTAGTATTTGCGAACTCGCAGTTTTGCTCTGCATAGCAAGCAAGACACCTTAACAGTCTTGTTTAGAGACAGACCAATGGACCAATGGATACTTGCAGACATTGTCATGCTCAAAAAGAAGATAGACTTTGAATATGCCAAATGATTCCGAACTGCGAGCGTTTCCAGTCTGATGGAGTCACTTGATCCCAGAAATTTTACCAAGGATCCACTGTGTAAGGCACAGAAGATGTCTAAATGTATGCACATCTACATCCTGTTGAGTGAAGATGGTCAGGTGTCCTCAGATATTACTGACATCTATAACAGTTTTCTCAACGAATATAACTATTAGAACGACAATATTTTGCGTATTCTGGCCAACCCTGGATTCATGAGGGTCTGACGACCTTTTGTACCCCATTATACTGGGTGAATGTTGAGTGGCTATCTTGTCCATGCCACTCGGTAAGTATTCGAGATCGTATGGCCTCTCAGTTTAATTATATTGCCACATATGACATGTTATTAGACTTCTCTTCATTAGACATTTTAACGACTGTATGACTTATGCGTTCATGCCTCGCACACGATGGATTGGTTAAATACGTTAATCCATAAAGTTTCCACCTAGTCTTAAGATCTTTCCTCGTGACAACCCATATTACTCCTGAATGTTGATGCAAAGATTGTCTCTAAGGTCCTGTGTGCCCATTTGATTGATGTTATGTCCGATATTATCCTTGGCACTCAAACGTGTTGTGTGGAAGATAGAAATATCCAACAAAACTTATTGCTTCTACCTGACCTGTTCCATTACTTAATGGACAGGATCATTCCTGCAATTTTTGTGTCCCTCTATCAAAGTAAGGCGTATGATTAAGTCCACCAAAGATATTTGTGGTATGTTTGGACAGGTATTGTGTTCTTCCTGTTTTTGTGCATTATATTTGAAGTTTCTATTCGTCTTCTTCAAGCAGGGTCTTTTTAAATGCATACTTGACAGTTCCTTTAACAGTTCATCAGGGATGTCTGTTCTTGCCATCTCTTTATACGTTGTGATAGAATGCCTGTTCTTTTATCTGTACCACTCGGTATCAGTGCGTGGCCTCAATTTGTTGGATGGGATGTCCATCGAGAATACTGCTGGCCAAAATCTTAAAGCCAATGAGCATAATGAAAAAAATTATGCACTTTGCGTTGTTAGACTCAACCACGTATTTGAATAGAGCTTTGAAAGATAAAAATAAGAAAATGGAAAACAAGAATAAAAATACTTTTTCAGCATTTAACATGAAAAATGTGAACAATCTAAAATTAGCCGAAATACTAGCTGGTCAAAAGTTTAAGACAAAACTGAAATAAAGCGTTAGTCGGTAAACAAGTAACGAAATTTAGTCATTTGTGTTCAAGCATTAGCGTTGTCATCATCTCTAACTGACATCTCCTGTGTTACATTGGGTAAAAACATTGCAGAGATTAATAAGCTAACAGAGTTTTAACGTGGCAAAATTGTCGAACTGCAAGACCAAGGTCTCTCTCAATCTGCCATCGCTGGTGAGACTGGGCGTAGTGAAACTGCTGTTGTAAATTTCTTAAAAGAGCCTGGGGTATACGAAACAAGAATTTCAAGTGGTCGGCCCAGAAAAATTCGCTGGCATGAAGCAGGAGGATTCGACAAGATGTTCGGCAAGACATCAGCCGATCGTCGAAACGGATTAAGGCTCTTACTGACGCAAATGCAGCTCAAGAACAATAAAACGGCATCTACAAGAGAAAGGTTTTAAAAACCGTAAACATTCTTAAAGGCCACGCCTCCCTCCACACCACTAGACAGTTTGATTAAACTTTACTGAGAAGCACCAAACATGGGACGTAAAAAAGTGAAAGAATGTTTTGTTTTCTAATGAGAAAGCATTTAACCTGGATAGTCCAGATGGTTTCCAACGATAAGGTTATCTCACCAGAGAAATATTATGATCTGAGGTGCTTTCTCCTTCCATGGAACTATGGAGCTTCAGGTTATACAGGGGCGTCAAACAGCAGCTGGCTGCATTGACATGTTAGAGAAAGTGTCCTTATTCACTAAAGTCCCTCGCTTGTGTCGAAATGATTGGATCTTTCAGCAGGACAATACTGCAACCCACATTTCCCGCAGGACAAAGGACTTTTTTAATACGAAGAACGTGATTCTTTTGGACCATCCAGCTTGTTCGCTTGAACTGAACCCCATTGAAAATGTTTGGGGGTGGATGGCAAGGGAAGTCTGTAGAAATGGACGTCAATTACAAACATTGCATGATATTCGTAAAGCCATCTTCGCCACTTGAAATAACATTCCAGCTAGCCTTCTGCAAACACTTATATTGACCATGCCAAAGCGAATGTTTGAGGTTATTCGCAATAATGACGGCCGTGCAACTCACTACTGAGACCTCTTGTTGGGCATTTCCTACCCTGTTTAGGACTTCTTTTTGGTACGGTCTTAAACTTTTGACCAGCTAGTATTTAAGCTAATTTCATAGTGTTCACATTTTTTTCCTATTAAATGCTAACAATTTTTTTCCTTTTTTCTTTTTTTATTTTCATTTTTCGAACCTATACACAAATAAGTGGTTGAATCTAACAACGAAAACTGCATTTTTTTTCTTTATGTTTATTGGCCTCAAGATTTTGGCCAGAAGTGTACGTTAGTTATGTGGATGATGTGAATCTATTTCTAGAAAACCTAACTCCTTAGGTTCAGCACTGACTATTGTCGACAACTATTGTGGTCAATGTAGTCCGGCTCAACCACACTAAGTCTAGGGCCCGGTGACTGGGCGAGAGGGTCTCATCCACGGACACTCCAATTTATTTGGCATGGACTTTCTCTTTAGTCAAATATTTTGGGATTCACTTCCTTGCGAGTCCTGAGGCTGCCTGGTATGCTACCGCTGTTGCAGCGCTAGACGTTGTCATCCGTGATTATCCGGCGGACTCCAATTTTGTTTACCGTCTGCCGGCACTGGACTATACTCACACTCTTCCATGAAACGTTATTTGGGGTCGGTAGTGATACGCCATGTTAATAGTTACCTTCAGGCTTATAACTGAAGCTTTCATAGTATCCTACCGGTAGCAGAACGCTTACACCTCTCCAGTATTAGCGTCACCGAGTGATTTCTATTGCGGTATCCAACATCGGATGGAATAAGTCCCATCGATCTCGTCTGAGACCATCATGTGTCACGTGCCTTTACGTTTCATTACAACCTATTGGTGTTTCAGTACGTCATTTGGCTTGTCCGTAATCAATTCGTTTTTGTGCAGACTCCAGTGTTTTACTTTAAGATACTGGCTGAGGCCAGGTACAAACTGTTAATCTGCTTTGAGACTCGGTTACTGAGTCCGAGGTTTTATCTTCGTTGATATCCAGACGTCTCGTCGGTGTGCACGCTTGAAGGTGGCGAGGTCAGGCTGGTTTTGTTTAGACTGTCTGTTCTACGTGATTATTCTTTGTTCGAGTTTTCATTTTTTATGTATTTTGTTGTAATATTCATTTTTTATATCCTATAATTTATATTTTTTAATTTTTTTGTACATATTGTATATTGCTTGTAATGTTCATTCGTTACAGTTGTTTTTTAAATTGAATCCGAGATAATTTTTTGTTTTTAATATTTTTTATTTAGCTTTTGTAATTCTTTTTAATCATTTGTAAGTTTAAACTTTCATTTTTGAAGCTTGTTTGTTTGTTTTTTTGGATTTAATTATTTTTACATACTTGTACAAATTGTTCTTGTATGTGCCGATTCATTTTGTAAATTTAATGTTGGCGTATATGCGTACAGTTATTTTTCCAATTTCTCCTTTGTAATTTTCATGTTCATTTACATAGTTGTATATAGTGTATATTTAATTGTTTTTTTTCTATTTCATCCCATATTATTATTGTAATTTGAGTATATTCTTAGTCTTTTGTTCTTTGTGCTGTTATCGTGTATAATAAATTCAAAATTAGGAAAGGAATTCCAACTTCAAGAGGTAAGTTTTATCTTACGTGCCTGCAAATAGTAGTACCATATATTCATTTTTTATTTATTTATTTTTCACCTTTTTCTTATTTTAACTTGGGAGAACAGTCACCTACCCATAACTCTCTGCAGACAGTGAAGTGTGATATAGACGAAGGATGTTGTGGGCTTGAACACCTGCATATCTCTCTTCTGATTTGTAATTTTCTTATGAGAGTTTGTTTAGTTTGTTTGTTCTTTCGAATTTCTCGCAAAGCTCTTCGAGGACTATCTGCGCTAGCCGTCCCTAATTTAGTAGTGTAAAACTAGGGGGAAGGCAGCTAGTCATCACCACCTACCGCCTACTCTTGGGCTACTCTTTTACCAACGAAAAGTGAGATTGACCGTTACATTATAACGCCCCCACGGCTAAAAAAGCCAGCATATTTGGTGTAACCGGGATGCGAACCCCGACCCTCAAATTACGAGTCGCATGCCTTAACCCACATGGTCATGCCGGGCCCTCTTATGAAAGACTAGCGTTAAGACTGATAAGACTAGAGGTTAAGACTGATAAACGGTGTATCCTCACCGTAATGTTGGTCCTACTTCCTCAGTCACTTCTGAAACCTAGGATACATTTCATAATTTTACGTTGTAGCTTGTACCCTAGGATCCTTTTTATAAATATAACAGCATATTTTATTTCACGTTAACGTGTTGTGCTTATGGCTTGATCATTTCTGAAAACTTAGATATTCCACGTGAATAAATCTGGTATCGAAAATACTTCGCACATTTATTCTGTAGGTTATAGACAAATGTGTCTTCAGTGGTTACCTTTCACACATTCGGCAGGTTTAATATGTAATATAATATAAAATATAGCTTTTTTTATATATGTTCACATTCTGATATTTATTGTTTGTTTTTCAATTTCCGGTTTAGCTACGCGAGGTCTCCTTGCACTAGTCGTCCTAGAGGAAAGACATGTATCGTATTTGATGCCTCACCCACATGGTTTGGTAGGTTCGTTAAAAATCTTAATTGTTTCTGTGCGTTCATAGAATATATTTAAATATTATTTTGTTTAATTTTGCACAAATATTGTTCCATGAACAATCAAGCAATGCACATCCAAAGAATCGTGTTAAAAGTGCTTGAGTGTGACAAAATGGTTAAAATATCAGATTTTATATCCGAGGGCTTGGCGTGGTTAAGTGGTTTGGGCGCTCAGTTCTTAATCTGAGGGTTCAGGTTTGAATTCCTGTCATACCAAAAGTGGTCGCCGTTTAATCTGTGAGGGTGTTATAATGATACGATCAATCTCATCAGTCGTGCGTTGGTGGTAGGTGGTGATAACTATCTACCTTCCCTCTAGTCTTACACTGCTAAATTAGGGACGGCTAGTGCAGATAGCCTTCGTGTATCTTTGTGCGAAATTTAAAAACAAACAAACCTATTTTCAATATATTCTTTTTTTACTACAAAAGCTGCACGCTGTAATAAAATGATAGTTATCATCTAGTCGTTTGAATTTCACGCAGGGCTATCTGTGCTAGTGAAAAACAGTGAAAAAGCAGTGTAAGACTAGAGGGAAGGCAGCTAATCATCACCACCACGAATATTGGGGTTGACCGAAACATTATAACGCCCCCACGGCTGAAACGACGAGCATGCTTATGCGACAGGGATTCGAACCCGCAAACCTCAGATTACGAGTCGAACGCCTTAACTCATCTCGTCATGCTGGGCCTTCGCTTTTAGTACTAATTGTTGTTTGTAAAATTTACTTGTAGGGTATTGTCTTAACAAAACCCTATCTTTCTGAAGATAATTCAACCTTCTCTTACATCCTTCCAGCCGTCTTTCTAAAGATAATTCAACCTTCTCTATGTTACGTTTTTTATGTTGACTGTAGACTGAACGCAACAGAAAGACACAGATAACAGCTTGAATAATTTATTACAATAAACTATTATATACGTAACAGATATAACATAAATTACATAACAACAATGACAGATATTCAGTTTAAAATTAATTACAATACAAAATGGTACTGGCCTGTGTCTAATAATATGATCTAGAATGAAAGTCCAAAAGCTCAGATCAGATATCCAAAATTCCGGTCTAGGGTGTGAATATGGTCCCACGAAGAAATTCCGAAGTTTAAATGGAGAAGTCCAGAAACAATTCACAGTCCAATAAATTTGACGAAGTTCTTTTTACGATGTTTTTGATAAATGTCTCAAATTTGTCGTTTTCCAATTTGCTCCGGTCTCCCCTAAACAGTCCTGTACGTGTTGACCTTCAGTATAACCAGTAATTCGAATGAATCGTAAAGATTGACGAAATAAAATCCCAGCTTTTGTAGATCTAACTCCAGTTACAAATTCAAGTTGAATAAACACACAGCAAACGTTGAAAATTTATCGAACAAAGACAATATCTCTTGAATCGAAAGTAAAAACGAATGACTGACTCTTCTCCTTTCTTCTTGCATCGCCGTCTGTTTATATACCAGTAGGCCTACTGTTTTCTCGAACAATCGCGTAACTTTCACAGAATTCCAGAGCAATTCGCGCATGTCTGTTTTTGCACGAGACTCGTCATCTAAACACCAGGCCACCATACAAATTATTTATAAGCATATGATTGATCGACCTAATTCTAGAAATTTCTAAATGTTATTTTAAATGAATAACAACATATTTTATTGATTTAAACTTCGAAACAATAATATAAATATGGAAATATAAATAATAGATATGGAAATCTAAACACAACACGACATGGTTGTCGTTTACATAACATTTATATGACATTTACATAACAATGTCGTTGTTAACATCCTTCCAGTCATCTTTCTAAAGATAATTCAACTTTCTCTAACATCCTACCAGCTATCTTTCAAAAGATAATTAAACCTTCTTTAACATCCTTCTAGCCATCTTTCTAAAGATAATTCAACTTTCTCTTACGTTCTTCCATCCTTCTTTTTAAAAAGTAATGATTCTTGAACCCTGTGTTTTTGTTGTACCAATGATCTCTCGGTTTAGAGAACTGAGCTTTCCTTGTTTGAAGTTAAATTGTTATACTTTGCTCAATTGGTTCGATGCTACGAACTTTAAAAGTTTGTATGACAGAGACCTCACAAAACAGGAAGAAATAACATCTTTAGATTTCCGTTTCAATGTGTTTAATTCAGCTCTACTATTTACAGAGTTTCAACGAGGTGTTAATGTTAAACTCTGCGACTTTATTTTCGGTGTGAAAATGAAATTAGTCTACACTATTTTAAGAAGATAAATACATTATGATAATGTTGGAAGTTTTTGCTGTTTGCATTTCTGTCAGAATTATAATGGAGAAAATTCAGTTCTTTACGTAAGTTATCTTTGAATGTCGACGTAAATGAGTTTGAAAAATGCATAATTTAACGTTCCAAGTGAGAAGAGACGATAGCTCAGTATACTCAAAAATAAATCTTTACTATTTACAGAGTTTCAACGTGCCACCTGAGCCCAATAAAATTATATTAGCCTCTGTTTCGAAGTTCATATTCAAACCTCTGAAACCTAAAACTGCTTTTTAAAAATAATTTAACACACTGTTATTGTTATAGTATTAGAATGTTCATATCAATAACATAATAACAGAAGTCAAAGATTTAGTTACTTGTGAGTAGAGGTGCATATCACATAATTAGGAGGTTGAGTTTGTTATATTCGAAGAGATTTGAAGTCCCACTACGTTATTGCAGTCATTGTCGTTTCATCCGGTCCTACTCTATCAGACGGTTCTGAATCAGGATCATAGCCCTGCAACATAGTGCCTACTATGAAAAAAACAAGTCTATCACAAGAATTCTCTCTTTGTGATTTCCACTAATCATTCTATGTTGGAGGACAACAGCATCTAAGCGTCCAGTACAACAGTTGCCACTCAAAGGATTGTACCGTTTCATTAACAAGCTGTTTCTAATATGCGATACCTGAATAAATATTATGTGGAAGCATTTTGGGTAAACGCGGCTAAAATGGATTTTCCAGTTGAAAATATTTCCTCGTTATATTTCGTACTCTTGCCTGTGGACGTCTTTTACCACTAACTTCATTTTCAAAGTCCCTCACGTGTTACTACAAAACGCCAAACTTTCTTACCACTCTCGGTATACGACTTTTTGTAAGTCCCTTTCTTGCTGGTCCTTGTACTCCAAACTAATTTACACTCATTTCTTTTCCAATAAAATTAAGTGCAAAATCTCTATCTTGGAAATTTCAGATCCCTAAACTGAAAACAAGCTATGATCTAAGTATATGAATATTTTGCACTAATAAAAAGGCTGTTAAATATTGGTTCCTAAAAGTAATTGGTTTTAGATGATGTCGCAATAGCTACAAAACTCTAAACAATGCTCAGGTTTAGTTCTGAAAATTTTCGTTCCTCAGAGGTTGTGAAGCTCGGAAGAGCTATTGATTTTTAGAATTAAACTCTTTTTTGTATGTTTAATGTTTTGTATCCAATACTCTTTGAAACGAAGCTAACGTCGTTAGCTTAGATGTAATGTTAAGCTAATATATTGAGTTGTTTATGTTTATTTGTTTTGAATTTCGCGCAAAGCTACTCGAGGGCTATCTGTGCTAGCCGTCCCTAATTTAGCAGTGTAAGAACAGACGGAAGGCAGCTAGTCATCACCACCCACCGCCAACTCTTGGGTTACTCTTTTACAAACGAACAATGGGGCTGACCGTCACGTTATAACGCCCCTACGGCTGAAAGCGCAATCATGTTTAGGGGCGACCGGAATTCGAACCCGTGACTTTCGGGTTACAAGTCGAACGCCTTAACCCACCTGGCTATGCCGGGCCGAGTTTTTTTATGTTTCAAAACCTAAACCTAAAAGCCAATAAAACATTCACCATTCATTCGTTGTTTTTCATGAATTATTTTTTCTTAAAGAATGCCTTTACTTAACAATGAAACAAAGCATCTAGTTTGAAAAGCTTTCATCTGGTCTTCTATTTTACACTTTGTCGTCACATATAGTAATAAAATAACAAAAACTTTCTCTCCTTCTCATTCTTCCGAAGCCAACTGTTTCTGTCGTTCTTGTATCCACTAGTCCACATCATTGAATAAGTAATGTCAAAAAACATGTTCCTCAAATAACAAAGCAATAGTATGATAAATCTCTCATTTTAAAATATTTTTCCTTGCGACCTTTTATCAGACACGTTTTATATTATGTCTAATTTTCTCCATGAATCATCCCCCTGCTAGTACAGCGTTATGTCAACGGACTTACCACGCTAAAATCAGGGGTTCGATTCCCCTCGGTTGGCTGCGCAGATAGCTTGAAGTGGCTTTGTTATAGGAAATCACACGCGCTCTGCATAAATTATTACAGATTTGTAGTCGTAATATATAATATTATTTAGAACTACTACAGAAACTTGGTTTTCTCGCTATATCAAACTAGCACAAAAAGATAATTAATACAAATATTTAAGTTCCAATTACTTTTGTTAATGAAATCATTGTGATCCGTCTAATATTCGTAATTAATATTGACTTAAACGGCATGCTGCTTGTGAATACTTTATAAACTGTATTGTCACAGTAATGTAAAAGAAGGCTTGTAATGGATTTTTTTGGCTTTACTATTGTTTCTGATAAAACAAAAGAACTCAGTGTGTCTTTAATACGTTTCTCATCGATTATCCGTTTTTATCGCAGAAGTTTATTAGGTACCTTTATCTATATCTCGCTGGTTCATTAAATTACTATATAACAAGTAAAAAACGATAAAGGTTAGTGGTGTAACTTCCCTAAAATTCAGCTACGACGGGTGGTAACGTACATACGTATATATTTATACATCTATTAATTTCAGATTTAAGTCATGGTGTGGCATTCGGAATATTTATCATTTTCAAAGGAGTAGTTGTTTTTTTCAGGCTTCTAGTAAGATGTCAGAATTTTTAATCAAATTTGTGACAATTCGACAAAAAGACAAAGCTTAATGAGGTGCCTCAAAATGATTAAAACACTTAAACGTGGAATAATTTGCACCAAAATACATTCCGATAAATGCAGATGTCCAGCAAGTAATTGTGCTAAATGATCTAAAAACTGAACACATTCATTTAAAAAAAATTATAACTAAATTAATTATTCTTTCCACATTTACAAACTTACTCCAGAGTAATGTACACAAGTGTCAAAACTTTCAACTTTGCACGTGGTGTGAATTGAAAAATCCGAACAAATGTATATGTTATACAAATATTCAATCAGCGTCAGTTCAGATTCTGTAAATGTAAATTAAAATGGAATTTTTTTTCGTAATTATACAGATTTAGATTAATCAAGTTAAATACGTATGTATTGCGATATATTTATGCTAATATTACGCAGGGTGTTCGGAAAGTCACTGTGTAGTTTTGTAATCATATTTTATTCAGTCTATTTCAAGCCAGCAACTGATAGCGGTGTTTAGAAACAAAATAGGAAGGATCCAAGTCTGTATTGATGTCAACGGGGATCACTTTCAACATTGTTTATGATTATCATTCATATTTATCTCTTGTATTCTGTATTGAAACATGTCTGTTAATAAATATATAAGTACACAGTGACTTTCCAAACACCCTGTATGCTGGTCGACTGAATACTGTAGTTTCTAACTGTAAATACACATTCGTGAAGCTGGTTCGATGACAGAGTTTCTTTTTTTTTTATACGAAGGTGTACATAGATGGATATATGAATAAAATCTACACTAAACATGTATTATGACAAATTACTTTCTGGCTTTTTCAACCAAGAACGCCATATGAAGAGACAGAACAAGAAATATCCCTTTAAAATTAAAAAATATATACAGTTATTGTTAACATTGTTCAGTTAAAGGCAAGTCTTGTAACTCTAACTTCTCCACGTTAGCTGTTGATCCATTGTTTACATAGATTTACAAATCATTCCACAATGTTTATATAGATTCACAAATCATTCTACAATGTTTACATAGATTTACAAATCATTCTACAATGTTTATATAGATCCACAAATCATTCTATAATGTTTATATAGATTCACAAATCATTCTATAATGTTTATATAGATTCACAAATCATTCTGCAATGTTTATATAGATTCAAAAATCATTCTACAGTGTCTATGTGAATTTACAAATCATTCTGCAATGCTTTCTGCGGCTTTAATGGGAAAATAACATAAAAGTAATGATTAGTAATACTTATTGACAATATTCGAAATATTTTTCATTTTGTTTTCATTAAAATTTCTTTGATTTATAAATATTTTAAAATTTCAGTTTTCAATCTGAACCGTTTCCGAAAACGTAATGTTCTGGCCAGTTCTCGTAGTTTTTAATATAAAGTTTCATAAATTTTTAATTTACATCATGTACTTTTATATAGGTGGCTGCTGCTGATAAGCGGCAGATGACGTCTGTTTCAAAAGGTTTTAGATTATTCTTCGCAGACCATGTTTGTTTGTTTGTTTTGGAAATTCGCACAAAGCTACTCGAGGGCTATCTGTGCTAGCCGTCCCTAATTTAGCAGTGTAAGACTAGAGGGTAAGCAGCTAGTCATCACCACCCACCGCCAACTCTTGGGCTACTCTTTTACCAACGAATAGTGGGATTGACCGTCACATTTATACACCCCCACGGCTGGGAGGGCGAGCATGTTTAGCGCGACGCGGGCGCGAACCCGCGGATTACGAGTGCACGCCTTAACGCGCTCGGCCATGCCAGGCCTCTTAGCAGACCAAATAGCTTAAATAGTACATCTTTATTTAATGTCTCAGTCATTTCTGGAGTAACAACGTTGTGTTAAAAAGTAATCTCTATTAAAAAAAGAAAGTATTTAATCATTTTAAACGTAGTAATCTTAAAGCTGAATCGAAAAATAATTTAAGTTTTAATTTTATTTAAATTTCTGTAAAATTTTAAATCAAAAAGGCGAAAGTAAAAATATATTTAAGTTGATCAAGTTGACACAATAACACACCTCCCAGTAGCTTAGCGGTATGTCCGCGGCCTTATAACGCTAAGAACCGGGTTTCGATACCCGTGGTGGGCAGAGCACAGATAGCCCATTGAATAGCTTTGTGCTTAATTAAAAAAACACAAGGGCAACAATAATATCATTTTATCGCGTCTCAAATAATACGCATAAAGGTACCGTACTCCTTAAGAAAATTTAAAAATATATAAAGTGTGTTACAAAATTTTTCTTTTTCAGAAAGTACCTCCGTCTTTGATTTTCTGTTCTCCTTAAATACTTGGCCCGGCATGGCCAAGCGCGTTAAGGCATGCGACTCGTAATCTGAGGGTCGCGGGTTCGCATGCCCCTCGCGCCAAACATGCTCGCCCTTTCAGCTATGGGGCCGTTATAATTGTGCAGTCAATCCCATTATTCATTGGTAAAAGAGTAGCCCAACAGTTGGCGGTGGGTGGTGATGACTACCTGTCTTCCCTCTAGTCTTACACTGCTAAATTAGGTACAGATAGCCCTCCAGTAGCTTTATGCGAAATTCCAAAACAAACAAACAAACCTCAAATACTTAATTTGAAAAACAAAAAAACCGTTTATTACAGACAAAAATCACGTTACGCTGTCTGCTGTGTCTACCGTAAAGTATAGAAGCACATAAATTAGCATTATGAGTCTAAAACTGTCCCATAGGGATACGTAATTCTCTTTATTCCCTTGAGGTTTTATTTTAATTTCGCGTAAAGCTAAACGAGGGCTATCTGTGCTAGCCGTTTCTAATTTAGCAGTGTAAGACTAGAGGGAAGGCAGCTAGTCATCACCACTCACCGTCAACTCTTGGGCTACTTTTTTACCAACGAATAGTGGGATTGATCGCACATTATAACGCCCCCACGGGGGGACAAAATACGAAATTGTTCCTTTAAAAATTTATGCTGTATTTTCTTGGAATTATGAAATGGTATGAAGAAACTGAATTTGAAATTAAGAACTATTAATACTAAAAGAAGGAAATAATATATAACCAAATTATAATTAATGTTTAAATGACAATTAATGTTAAAGAATTAGAATTTTAAGAAGAGCAGTTCCTCATTATTTACTTTTAAGAATATTTTACTTAAACAATAAAACAAATGTAGAGTATTTTCAAGAACGGCGTCATTAAATCTGTGAATCGAAAAATTAGCAGTTACACTCTTTAACAATAATTTCTTAGCTGTTTTTGCTGTCGTTTTGAATTAAGCACGAAGCTACACAATGGGCTATCTGTGCTCTGCCCACCACAGGTATCGATACCCGGATTTTAGCGTGTGAGTCCGCAGACATACCGCTGAGCCACTGGGGGGCGGAAATATTATGACAATAAAAAACAAATAAATAACAAATAACGGTTAAGACTTAAAACGTGCATCAATCTTCTTCGTCAGAATTTTTTTTCTCGCCCATATAACTAGAAGTAACGATCCACTCGTAAGTTACTAAAGATACTTAATAGAAAACTTAAGAATCTTCTAATTCTTTTTTTTCTTCGAATACGTTTTGAAGGTTTAGGTAAAAGTAATATTCCTAGCTGGACTTCAACAGAAGTAGTTTTAACTTGCGAATGATGACTTTAACGAGTGCTTCGTTAATTTCACTCGTTTACCACCAAGTTATAAACTTTATTGGTTATCAGAAAAACTGATCATGCCTGAAGGAGTAACTTTAAGGCATCCATGCAGGACTATAGTAATCTACTAAGGCGTGAAAGGATGAATCGATTGAAAACGTTAGAAGATCGTTCCTTCCATCTTTTAAAGATAATTATTTCACGCTTGACTGTCTACTGACTGACTGACTTCTGTACTAAACAGGTTGAAAATGCTGTTGACGGCACTGTTAAGGAAATCCAATGAAACAAGAACTAAAATACTAAAATCGGAATTAGAGCCGTTAATATACAATAATTATGATATGCTTCAAATTGTTTGTACTTTATCGTATTGCACTTGTTTAGTAATATAACAACTTTACATTATTTTAACCATTGTAGTTTATTCAACTTCTGTAACTGATCTGAAAATTCGATTGTTTGTAGAACAGATACTAAATCCGAATTTTTGTTCAATATGCACGAGTTGTAATATGTAAAAATTTTATGCACAAAACACAAGAAACTGTTTCGTTTTTAAAGCCATTTTAATTAATTAAAATTACATTTTTACAATAACATATCTAATAAAAGCAAAACGAAAGAAACTTCTTTCACCAATATAATTTGCTTAACAGAAACGTTAAAGTTTATAATCACCATGTTTATATTAAAGTAACTGATAATCCAAAGATGACTTTTCACCAATTCAAACTACTTGTTAAACACCACAAACACAGTTTATTATATACAGATTACACTGCACAACAAAGTTTTTGCTTCTTGAACACTGTTGGGTGATCCTTATAGGTTTTTGACTGCTGATCACGGAAATCACATCCAAATTTGCCCATCACGTACCGTTTCATCGAAGTCTTCAGTTTCATCAGGACATTATTACAATGGAAAAACGATATCAGGGCAATTGTAATCCGTCATTGCTTGCTGACTACTGTTGGACACTGCAACGTGATGCACCGGACATTGAATACAAACGAAAATCAGGAGCAAAACACTTTTAATTATGTTGAACTTAATAGCGTAATAGAAATATAAACGCAATTAAACACGTTACTGCCGGTAAACAGCTAACAATCTATTTCTCAGAGTTCCTACGTGATGAAGCAAAACCAAAGCTATATTTGTGTGTACCCACCAGGCACCTGTTACAATCAGCAAAAATTTAAAAAAAAACTGTTATGCGGTGTTATTCACAACAACTATACATTTTTCTTGTGTGTTTGTTTTTTTCGTCACCAGAGGGAACAGGAGTCCCATAACAGATGACTTTTAACTTCGAAGAAACAAAAATACAAATGTTATTGAATTCAAATAATAATATTGTGTTAACAGAGCTACATCTCATATATAAATAAATCAATAAACCACAAATACAATAATGTCTTGAGAAGTTGGTAATCTCTGTACATTTTCGGCAACTTTCACTTCATTCAAAATCGAAATCAGTATTAGGGGCAGATGTTGATGCATAAAGCAAATCAATTATTTCAGAATATTCAGCAGAAGTTGGAAATTAAAATCACTACTGATCGCATGGAATAAGACAGTGTTCTATTAACACACACCGAACACAAATATCCCGACAGGCACACGAAAACGAACGAAGACACGAAACACCAAAAAGTTCCATCAGCACGTAAATCTTTCGTGTGTCACGAGTGTTAAGTTTTGAAGTGAAAACAAGAAATAACTAATTACCTTAAATATATTAAGTTAGGCACAGTTGATACAAGTATAACAGTAACAGTAATTACAGACGTGCTCCAAAACGGGAAGAAAGGAACAGCAGAGCCCGCCAGGTGTTCTAAAAGAATCAACATCAATCATTGTTTTTATCATACCTGACCGTCGGTATTGCTAATATATATGGAAATTAAAAATTCTTTTCTTCTTTGCTTTCACCCGGGAATTAGTTTACACTTACTTTTATAATAAGTAACATTACCTGAATAATTTATTCTCATTGTAATACAGTCTACGAGAGATAATACAAAAAGTTGTTTTTTTATGTAACAAATCTATTTGAGCAATTCATTATAATATTTATAAAATACATTTTCCAATTACAACAAAGCAAAAGACAGGCAAAAGTTTTGTAATGTATTTATTCCCCACAGTGGAAACTTGTAATAATAATATTTATAGAAGGAAGGAATCAAAAACATTTTTCATGAACTAATTTCTTTCTTATACTAATACAATATAATACAAAACAAATGGACGAGCTGATAACTTAAGACACTGTCTGATAATACATGTTTTACGAAGTAATTTATAAAGAGCTCATTATTTAGATATGGGTAGATTTCATACTTACCACATAATAAAAACTTCGATTTTATTCATATTATAAACCGATAAAAATTCAATTTTCAAACTGTATATAATTTTTGTTATAAAGAATAAGGTTCTCAATATCTTGTAATGAATATGGAACTCTGTTTATTGTAAGAAATGGAGTATTCTACTTATTGTAAGGAATATGGTACTCTATTTATTGTAATAAATGGAGTACTCTGCTTATTGTAAGGAATTGAATACTGTACTTATTGTAATGAATATGGTACTCTACTTAATGTAAGGAATGGTGTACTCTACTTATTGTAAAAAATATGGTACTCTGCTTATTGTAAGGAATGGAATACTGTACTTATTGTAATGAATATGGTACTCTACTTAATGTAAGGAATGGTGTACTCTACTTATTGTAAAAATATGGTACTCTACTTATTGTAAGGAATGGGGTATTCTGCTTATTGTAAGAAATAGGGTACTCTACTTATTGTAAGGAATATGGTACTCTTTTTATTGTAAGAAATAGGGTTCTCTACTTATTGTAAGGAATATGGTACTCTATTTATTGTAAGAAATGGGGTACTCTACTTGTTGTAAGGAATATGGTACTCTGTTTATTGTAAGAAATGGAGTACTCTACTTATTGTAATGAATATGGTACTCTATTTATTGTAAGAAATAGGGTATTCTGCTTATTGTAAGGAATATGGTATTCTATTTATTGTGAGAAATGGGGTACTTTATTTATCTATTAAGCCACATTTCCTTCAATAATCACAGCTTTAAAATAAACATTCTGGTTAAAATTCATTAAATATTTAGTACTAACTGTTAATGAAAACTTAAAATTAATTATTTAATACTAGCTGTTAATGACAACTTCTAATTACTTTTTTTTACAGTTAAACTTGATATGTTTGACCTAAATGCTAACACTTTTGACAGACACAATAGCATTTACTAAGCCTTACGATCCAAACTTTAATTTATACAGCAGATTTATGTTCATCTGAAGTTTCATTTGTTTATTGAGCTTTGAAAAAAGTTATTGCACGTATATCTATCCTTATTTTATTATATATAAAACACTTACCTGGGTAGTAATGTAATATTTTTTCTCTACGAAAGTCCGTGCCAGGAATAAATAGTACGCACTGTAGTTCCGAGGGGCCGCCACTGGGCAGTTCTTTGTCCAACAACTCTCTGTAGCTCACAACACTGAAGGTACCTTTACTGAAGGTTGTCTTATTGCGTAACGGGATTGGTTTCGCACTTTTCAAGTTGGGATTGGTTAAAAGCAGAGATATCTGAGGCTTTGGGAAAATTCCCTCAACTCCACAAGTGAAGTTCGCCGACTCTTTATCCGTTTTGGTATAGTTGAAGTCAAAACTCCTAGGCGGTGCTGTGTCAAAATATATTAAACGAGCACTAAATTACATCAGCCCACTCTACTTATTATATCACAATAAGAAACACACTTATGACAATTATATGAAACAGACTTCAGTGTAGCGTTGCTCTCACGCTAACTAATGATCATCTTTACAACAATATATTATTGTGTAGTACCCTTTTAAACATTATTAGTTTAATGGCATTTTACTCACTTTATCACGTGAAGATCATTCCGATAAACGTAAACACCCTGGACATTGAGACAAATTGCGTCTTTTGAAAATGTGCAAATAAATGTTTTATTTGTGTTAAATTAAATCTGAAAACAAAGATATTTTTAGTTTGCACGCGAAAGATATTTTTTTAGAAACTTTTTAATTATTTTACAAATAAGAACATTGGAATAGTTCCATTATATCTAAGGTTAAAATCACACACTACTGTAGTGGTTACATTTTAAAAACAAATAATTGTATTACAATTTAATAACTTTTTTCGTGATAATTAAAAACAATTCATGAACTGGTTACACGTGATTCATAGAACTAGTTGAACATGCTATTCTTAGAACTAACTACACTTGTGATTAGTTAAACTAACTACACTTGTGATTGGTAGAACTAACTACACTTGTGATTGGTAGAACTAACTACACTTGTGATTGGTAGAACCAACTACACTTGTGATTGGTAGAACTAGCTACACTTGTGATTGGTAGAACTAACTACTCTTGTGATTGGTAGAACTAACTACACTTGTGATTGGTAGAACTAACTACACTCGTGATTAGTTAAACTAACTACACTTGTGATTGGTAGAACTAACTATACTTGTGATTGGTAGAACTAGCTACACTTGTGATTGGTAGAACTAACTACTCTTGTGATTGGTAGAACTAACTACTCTTGTGATTAGTAGAACTAACTACACTTGTTTAGATTGGTAGATTGGTAGAACAACTACATTGTGATTCGTAAAACAACACATTGGTACGTGTGTAAACAAATGTAAATATGTGTGTTGTGTTTCTATATAAGAAACGTCAATATCTCATTTTTAATGTTTATTATATTAAGAAACGAAATAGAAACACAATTTTCTATTCTTTGTTAGAGACGATTTCTTATTTCACTCATCCAAATAATCGAAGTAGTATATAATAAAATTCCTTCTACGATGGTACCAAACCTACCAAAAATTGAAGAACAACACGTATACCTTCGTATTTGAGCGTATTATAACACTTACTGTCCTAAACAATAAGTAGTAAAACAAATGAGCAAGCCGCTTAAAGCATAATTAGAAAAAAAACAGTAATTCAAGGTTTATTATCATATAATTATTGGCTTACTACAAATAAGTATATGAAATCTAACCTAAGGCAGATTTTATAATGATGTTTCATCCATTGAAAAACGATATGGAACGTACTGATTTCAAATGAGGATAGATTAAGCAATGGTTTGACAATGTTAGGTATATCGGATACGCTTATGTATGCTGGAGACAATACACGGTTAAGTCTTCTATGTTTTGTACTTGTGTCCTTAAACTTGTGAAAAATTGCGTAGAACATTCTTGACATGCGATTCGAAAATTGAAATTGGTTTCAAAGTTGTAATCTATCTTATTATAATTAAGGTTAATTGTTAAATGTTTGTTTGTTTTGGAATTTCACGCAAAGCTTATACACTAGTCGTCCCTAATTTTGCAGTGTGAGACTAAAAGTAAGACAGCTAGTCATCAACACCCACCGCCAACTATTGGGCTACTATTTTACCAAAGAAGAGTGGAATTGAATGTGGCATTATAACTCCTCCACGCCTGAAAGGGCGAGCATGCGACGGGAACTAGATTAGGAGTCGAACCTCTTAATCTGCCTGGCCATATAATTGTTAAATACACGAATGAAAATAAAAATAGTTTTAACATTAGCATTCACAGTTCGTGTCACTTATCTGGTTCTTATACATGAAAGTTACACTGTATTCGAGTTAACCTTCACCCGAAACTTCACATGAACGGACCTGGCAATGTACACAACATGTTGACCATGTATTGTTTGTGGAAACCAGGTTTACTGCTTACTATTAAGTCTTATGTCTTGTCTGTTTAGCTTATATCCTATAATAAAGCCCAAACATTCAAAAATAGATAAATAGACAACGCAGCTCGCAAAACTACATTGTAAAAACGTCCAGGAGGTTTGTTCTCTGTCGAGTAATATTTATGGCTTGTACTGGCACAGCTGCGTGTCTATGGACGTACAATGCTAAAATTCGGATTTCGATACCAGTAGTGGGCATAGCACAGATATTTCGTGGTGTAGCTTTGTTCTTAATTACAAACAAACAATTATTTATTTCAGTCAAAGTAAACCAAGTACCTTGTGTGTGTTTTTTTAACAGATGATAGGAATATATACAATCTATATACGCAAAAAAAGAAAAAAAGTAACCATTGTTCTGCAACAAGGAGTGATTTATAGTTAATGTAGATGCACAATGCTCTATAACTGTACTTCCTGTATTATTAGGTGCAATAGATAAAAAAGTCACAAAAGAAATGCCAGGAACTATACAGAGTGGATATGTATAGAATCAATCTGCGAAGTGTGATAAAAAAACAAAACGGAAATTTAGACTTGTCATACGACAATAAGATTATCATTCATAGTGTTGCCAAAACAGAAAGAAACTATCCAAAAGTTATGAAAACATGAATTTATTCACCAAAATTATGAAAACATCATGATGTAATTACAATATAACAGAGGTTATTGTTAGTACTGGCCAATTATAATACATTATTCTGTAGTATAATAGGGGATGTTCAGGTGAGACAATCTGATTCAATAATAAGAATTTTTTGGTAGACTTTTGTTTTAAACCATTTTGTTGTAATATAGTTCTTATAGACTAATGTATATATATATATATAATGATACGGTTTGTTTATTCCTGCATTGTCATGAGATTTAATAAACAAATTCTAATACCATTGTAAGGTTTCTTTATGAGTTCTTTTTTCTTACATGACATATTCCATCGGAGATCTAATTAAGTCAACAAAACCACTTGGAGCTCGTAATGAACTAACCATAAATCGTCATCTGGCGTTCCTCCGAGTCCTCGCCAGCTAATGAGGCGACGTTACACGTGTATTTCCCGCTGAGATCCGTTGTTGGCCGCAGGATGTTGAGTGCTCGGTACCTGGTCAGGTTAGCGGACGGAGTTACGGTGTAGCTCATGTTGATTCGACCCTGAAGCCGGTAAGAGGGCTGACGGAGGTTTAGTTCTGTAATCCACTGGTAGATGGGTTCAGGATCGTCATTTAAAAACCACTTCACGACCATGTTTTTGTCGTCACTTTCATAGTCGTATCTACAGTCCAAGATAACCGACTCTTTTGTCCCATTTTCTATATACTGGGGAATGGAGACTTCGGTTATTTTCAGGCCGACTGTAATAGTAGTATTAAACTATTATTAATATTAATAAAATAAACCATATAATAAAACTTATAACGAATTGTGCAGAACTATGTCTCGTTGTTCTTATTTAGAACAATAAAGTTATATCTGCTTATTATTTATATTTCACAATATTAAATAGCTAGTAATAATTGTGAAAATAGCATAGTTATTTATAGTTGAATTTATTCACCAGACGACACTCATAGTAATTATTCATAGGAGTGGCATTCAAGGGCATTTAAAATAACCAACACTGCATTTTGAAGAAAAATAGTCTTAACTCAAGATATAACGGTGATATACAGACAAAGCTACTGATGTTGTGGTATTTGAAACTGGAATGAACATCTGAAATAACAAAGTTAAGAAATGTATTTTAATGTTATTTTAACAGGTTTGTCATCAGAAGGTATCAGATGTTATAGGCTTCAGGATTACCCATTTGTTGATATATTTTAACCTTGGTGTACTGAAAACAAAATAATCCAAAATAACCCAATTTATATAACTTAAAACTGAATAAAACAGTAAAAATGAATGTTTTTAATAGTCAGAATTTGAAGAAATCTGAATTGTTTCTTTTTAAACAAATTACATAGAAACAAATATATAAACAAGTAATTTCCCACTCAACTCAAATAAAGTAGTGCTAATTTGTATCTAATTGTATTTCCGAAGCATTTGAAGAGACTACACGTGTATTATTTGGAAGTGATCTTCGATTGAAAACGAAGTTAAAACGGAGCAGAAAAAATATAACATACTGTTGGTGTTTTTATTGACTGAAACGAAGGTAAAGGGTCAACCATTAGGTGATTCATAAGGGAAAACAAAAGTTCCTCTTTCGGACTTACACGTGACAGTCCATACCAGAAACTCTAAATCAAACCGTTTTTAGAGTATTTAGCCTAAAAAATAGCGAACGAGTGAAAGACAAGGGGTCTACAAATGTACACATTAAGACTATATTTATTAACAGCAGTTTCCGCTGAGATATCAAGTCTAACCCCGATGTAATGGTTCTAAGGGATCACAGACTATCACACACAACAGCCAGCTGTGACAATGAATGGTAGTCGGTTTGACGGATTATAAGTTATATCACCAAAGCCCTATACGATTTTTATTTTGGATTTTGTTTGATGGACTGGATATCCCTAACATTTTTAAGAATTTGTCTGATGTACGGGATATCCTTTAAGATCTTGGATTTTGTCTGATAGACGGGATATCCTTTAAGATCTTGGATATTGTCTGACATACGGGATATCCTTTAAGATTTTGTCTGACAGACGGGATATCTTTAACGTTTTTGGTTCATGTCTAAAAGACGGGACATACTCAGTGTTTTTGGATTGTGTCTGATATACAGAATATTATTAACATTTCTGGTTGTGTCTGAAAACCAAGATATACTCAAAGTGTTTTCGAGTTATGTCTGAGAACCAACATATTTTCAATGTTTTTGTTGTAAGTTTTATTTGTGTACCTCCACAGTAAATGTACATTTGTTACTGTTACGGGGTTGATTTAATTTGTACTTGTTTTTGCCAAACACCATAATTCTGAAGATTACTGTGAAGGGGGCATCTTGACATTTTTTCTTGAAATTCACTCATAAGAAAATGGATTTTATTTACTTACGTCTTTTCTTCACGACTATATAGCGTTATCTTTTGGCCAGTATACCACTTGTGTATCTGTGTTTTCATATATACATAAGTTCTCAAAGCTATTCAACCGGTTTTAGCTTTCTGCTGAACTTACAATCATCTAAAGCACTTTGGTCTTAATATTTTAGATAATGCTAAAGCTAATCCTACTTACAGACCTGCATTATTTGTTGGTAGTATGTGATGATGTTTATTAACAAACAAATCTAAAGACCAATGACAGTAATCCCAGAATTGTTCCCTGCAAATATACATCGACTGTGTAAGCGTGGTGAGTAATGTGTGAACAAAAATATTATTTTAGTTAAGATACACAAGCGTTGTTACAATATATTCAGTAATACGTTCTACTATAGAACGTTACGCAGTGTGTCCTTAACAAAAACGTCCATTAACCTTGATTAATTTAGAGCTGTGTTGTACAAGTTAAAAAACGTGTGAATAATGAATAAAAAAGAAATACATATTTTTGTTATAACAGATAAAACAGTAGCAGAAACAAAGATCACAACTCAGATGGTCACCCGATCTCATTTGTCAAAAGATGAAACGAGCTACGTTTTTATAAAGAATTTGCAATCTAGTCAAAAGAGATTATACTCATTAGGTCTTGTCAGAACATTAGTTTTCAGCGTCTTTCTTGGATGTTCCCATTTCCTGTTCACATTACCCTCTCTAGTTACTCAGGGATAATCACTAAACATATCAGTGGAACAGCTGTGATATGCATTACTTCCATCAGCATGAGCAAATTTCAAAAGCCTGCAATAAATGTTGTCTTTCGTGCACCGCACATCTCTTCAACCCGTGTCAGCTCTGAGTCATGGTTTATCATGTTGGAAATTTACGGAATAGATTTCGACTGACAATGACGGTATGCAATAGAAGTGGCACAAGGAAAGCTGGTAAGAACGTTGACTTTACTGCTGTATTAAACAGACACTCGTCTTCTGATATAATATATTCAAACACCTACTCTTTCTAAATAACGTATTTGTTGTTTCGAACCTCGAAAACTTCATCAAAGAAAAAGGTGACGTAAAACGTACCATCAAGAATAATGGGATAAATTAACATCATTCAAAATGGGTAGATAAGTAATGCTATGTGTGGGAATTTTCTCTATTTGGACTTTTTTTGTGAATATCGATTTTTAACTGACATTACCACTCATAAAATTCCCGTTTTCTAACCCTCTACAATCTCTTACATGCATGACTAGGATTATTTGCAGTGGAAAGAGACAGCGAAGTTAAAAGTGATAAAGTGATGGTGTAAGGAGATGAATGTCGCTTATTTTAATGTTAAAATTCCAACTTTTAATACGTTTCAAAGAAAACATAATCAAATATACTTCACAAAACTGACACTTGGTATTCCTAAAAGACTTACGTCCTGAGTATGCCTTCAGAATACTTTAAAAACGTAGCTAAATTCAGTGTTTAAACCTTGCATTCAAACGTAGCACGAACAGAGAACACAATGAATGATATTCTAGAAAACAACTATTTTTTCTCACACAAGTTCTTTTTAAGTAGACATTTAAAGTTATTTATATTGAGTAATTATTAAATGAAGATGTTTTTTTATTTCTGCAAATTAGATGATTTTTGCCCCTCGAGTGGTAGATTACAGAAATTCTATTGCGGAATTATGTGCTTAATTTCAAATAAATCAAAAAATTAAATTATTTTTGCAATTATCACATTGCATTGCTAATGTGCTGAGAAATTAAGCCTTCAAAGGATTTATCCTTTTAAGATACGCATGTCTGGGATTAAGCTGTCTTTGCGGTTTAGATCAAAGCACGATAATTTAATAAAATAATTTCGGTAAATATGAAAATGACATTTTTTCATAAGTACAGAGTATAAAGGAAATAAATTTATACTTACGAGAATATGTAGCTGTCAAAAAGATGAAAAAACTTAGAATGTATAAATGTGGTGTCGTAGTAATCATTCTGAAAGGTTGAGAAACGACAGAATAAAAAAAACTGGTTATTTGCCGTTTGTAAGCATATTCACTGCAATCCTTCATTAGATCATGCCCTGGGTGGCGAGTTAGCGTTCGCGTTTGTATGCCACGAATTCCAGAAGAATATATTTTCGTCACACACACACACACACACACGCGCGCACACGTACGCGTTCGAAGAGACAACACGCGCTCGATTGTCGTCGATCAATGAAAACTAGCCGTTTTCTCCGTAGTCAAACTACAGCGCCATCTGTTGTGTGTCAGAAACGAGGGGAGCAGATGAAACAAGAGATTTTAATTCGTATGGCCCTTCCCTATGAGTCCTGTTGTTGTTGTTGTTGTTTTGAGTTAAGCACAAAGCTACACAGTGGACTATCTGTGCTCTGCCCACCACGGGTATCGAAACCCGATTTTTAGCGTTGTGAGTCCGCAGACATATCGCTGAGCCACTGAGGGAGGGGCGCCCTATGAGTCCTGCATCTCACTATAACATATATGTCAAGTCCCCACTATAACATGTATTTGAAGTCCCCCACTATAACATGTATGTCAAGTCCCCCACTACAACATGTATGTCAAGTCCCCACTACAACATGTATGTCAAGTCCCCACTACAACATGCATGTCAAGTCTTCAAACAAGTCTTCAAATGTTTGAACTTATATTTATACTTCACTCACTAACTTGAGTCCAGGTTTAACGTTCATTAACAAACATGTGACTTTTAAAATAAGGACATTTATAATAATACCAAAAACAAAATACTTTCTTATCTTGGTTATAACGATAAAGCTCTACAGACTCGAAATATTGTAAAGCATTTTTATTAGGTAATCAAAACTCTATTTGCAACTTCACAAAAAATATGACATGAAACTACAATCTATTAGCAAAACGTACAAAACTTATTATAGTCCACACCCAATTACTCAAAAATAAATAAATAAATGACATTATTTGTCTTAAAGTTTTTTCTAAATAAATGAAAAGGTATATATAATACAGTGTGGTCACTAGAAAAGCGGAAAATTTGAGGGTCAGATGAGATCATGAATAAAATGCGTGCTTACTCATTTCTATTTTGATTTCTTTACATCATGAATAAAATGCATTTTGAGCATCTATGAGTGTAATATAACATATGCCTTTAAAAACTTTGTAAAAGTTATTCTTTGTAAAAATAAATAGCTGTTTCACAAATTTTCCGCTTTTCTAGCGACCATTCTGTATAAAGAACGTTACACAATTTCTTAAAACCATGGTCTTGCACTCTTCTTACAAGCACGTCAAAATAACCACGTGTAACGTTATCATACTAGGATGTTAGTTTATATATCTTAATCCGTGTTATAACGCCTCTTAGGCCTCGTTATATGTTTCTGGCATACATTATAATGGTAATTCTGCCGAATTGTTATAGAATTATATGAAACTAAAAGCACCTGCGTTCTGTTTAAATCCTATGAATTTATAACTATATATAATAATTATATTGATATAAATGATATACGACGCAATTTAATTGATATAATAACCAATACGTGGATAATTAATATAACAACCAACGGCGTGCAGAGCTAAAATATTAAGTAATGCGTGTTTAATTAAACTCAAATATTCAGAGCTTAGTTGAAATGAAAAAAAATCTACCCTTTTTTTTACAAAGTACAAGTTTTATTTTAGTTAACATAAACATAACTCATATGTAAATTAAATATTATATTTTATTTTAGTTTCGCGACTATCAAAATTTAATAATTATAAACGTTTTGAATAAAAAAGGAAACTATTTTGTGATCTCAAACTAAATTAACTATTTCACAGAGTCGATTGTTGTTGTTTTGAATTAAGCACAAAGCTACACAATGGGCTACCTGTGCTCTGCCCACCACGGGTATAGAAACCCGGTTTTTAGCGTGTAAGTCCGCAGACAAACCGCTGAGCCACTGGGGGGCTCGCAGAGTCGAACACTTTTTATTAATTTTGCGCCAAGCTACACGAGGGCTATTTGCACTCACCGTCACTAATTTCGTAGCGTAAGACAAGAGTGAAGGCAGCTTGTCATCATCACCCACCGCTAATTCTTGGGGTACTCTTTTATCAACGAATAGTGTGATTTACCGTCACATATAACGCCTCCACGGCTGAAAGGGCGAACATGTTTGGTGCGACGGGGATTCGAGCTCGCGACCCTCAGATTAGGAATAGAAAGCCGTAACCCACTTGGCCTTGCCTCAGCCTAATTTGTTCTATAAAAGTGTAGGTGTAATTAATAAAAAAAACGTATCAAAAATTTTTATGGTAAGCCCCCAGTGGAAGTTATGCGAACTTACAGTGCTAGAAACTGGATTTCGACACTTGTGATGGGTAGAGCACAAAAAGTCCATTGTGTAGCTTTGTGCTTCTTTAAAACAAACAGCCGTTATTACTACTAGTTTTTAACGTCAGTCACAAGTTATTTATTTATTTTAAGTCTATTTGCATTAGTTTTGCTTCGAATCCTTATGTTATATTAAGAAATTCTATTATTTTATATCCTATGTTGTTTTTCAGTGTTTCTCGTTTTAATAATCATTACGAATTTATACAGGTGATAATTTCCTGTTTTCTATTCCATTTAATCAGTTCGTTTTTTACTCTTAAATTTGTGACTACGTTAAAACTTTACATGAATATTAGACTTTTAACGACTTCATTGATGGCTGAAAGAGCGAGTACGTTTGGTGTGACGGGGATTCGAACCCACGATCCTCATATTACGACTCTAGCTCCTCCTAACCATCTCATCATGCCAGGCTAGTAAGAGAGTAATATGATGTATCTGGGTCAGTTTATAAAGCAAAATATTAATTTTAAATCAATAGGGTTCTTGATCGTGTCTTCTTAAATAGGATACGTTTGAGCTAGACGAGAATCATTTATGTATTTAATTTGTTGAATATTTAATAGTTTATTTTTAATGTATCATAAAACGTACACGATCTTTTAAAATAAGTAGACTGCAACACAATGTAAAGAAAATTGTGTTTACTATTCCAAGTAAATAATACGATGGTAAAACTATCTAACAGCTCTGTCCCTTCTGTTAAATGAGTCCCAGTGTAGTCCCTGGCTTCTGCATCACGAGCGCTTTCAGTGTAACGATCATTAGGACGTGGAAACTCTCGTGCCAAGAATATAAATGTGTCCGATCTCTATACAATGGTTTTAATGGACTTTGACTTGAGTTTACAACAACGCAATGAGAGGACTTTTCCAAAAGTTGAGTTCTTTCATCGTCTCATTTGCTTTGTTCTACATAGAAATTCCCAGGTAACCTACGGGAGAATGTTCATTGGACATGAATAGACATTACGAGGGACAAATGAAGTTGGTGATCCCCCTAGTAAAATAACTCACACACAATTAGAGACAAATCTGATACAATAAACTAATGAAGGTAAGTACCTAGGGAGTTATAAAGTGTATTACTTATTCAAGTGTAACATTTCCTGCTTATTACTTATATGTTTCTAGCATTTGGAGACTTTTTATTAAACTCCATAGCTCTTCGAAAGTTGCCTTTGACCATGGAAGTGAGCGTCCCCAATTTATCAGCACGTTTCAGTTTACTGACCGCTGTTAAATATTCAGCGTTTGATTAAAAAACCTAATTACATGAATAACATGGGAAGTTAGACGCTAGCTAATCTATCACGTAACTTCCGTTACAAAATTCGCCAAAATTCCTTTAAAAAACACTTTTCAGAGAATGAATTATTAAACATATTCAGTTGTCGATCAGTTTGTGACTACTACACCATTTTCCACTTTTGTAAGTAAACATGATTAAAAGAAGCGATTTTTGGAAGTTTATGGACCCCGAACAAGAGCAATCCGTATACTCTCGTTCCCCAGCTCCTTGTCATGTGCATGTAATAGAAATTTCACCTTCCATAACATAGAAAAACCTTCTGAGATCGAGAATGATTAACGACTTCTATAATTTTTCGTTGTGTCATACGAAGTTTCAACCTTATGAAATTTGATAGAAATACGATCATACACCACACAGTTATTGGCTCCAATATCCCTAAAATGCTCGGACTTCCTATTATAAAATTTTTTTTAGAATGATACAGAACCAGCGTATGGACTTGGAGGCAGACCAGATTCGGGGAAGACTGTCCAACAATGACTTACAATCTTATGTAATGTTTTTGTACACATCAATTTAATACTTTTTGAGATACGTTTGTGCAGAAACACAAACAGATAGTCACATACACACTAATTCTATTGTCAAACCCCTTCCCGTCAGCTGTTCTTCCGGGTGTGGTATAACAAAAAGTGAACTTTATACACGTAAAAATAAAAAAAATATATGTCTTATTAATATACTTTTCACAATGTATATTCATATATATATATTATTCTTAGTCATAACTACAATATACACTAGAACAATGTATCTATACCAATTGTGAATGTTTTAAATATTGTAAAAACTATATACAAAAGCTTCCAGTTACATAAAATTGTTGAAAACTATATAAATGTTATTTGGCTACTGTGTTAACTACAAAAGTGGGTTTGACCCTCACATTATAACACCCCTCGACTGAAAGGAATCGAGCATGTTTATTCTGACGAGGAGTCAAACTGTTTGGCTGGGCCATTCCAAGAGCATAGGAACCTGGATTTTGAGTTATAATTGAATAGATATTGGACTAATAACTCTAAAATCCAGTCTTCGATACTGTAGCAGACCATGATATTACATTGTACTTCAGAAAGAAATACTCGAACTTGACACTGAGCCATCTGAAGGGAAAGGATGCTATGGGAACAATTGTGAGTATACATATTTATATAGGTTACTGAAAGGTTATGGAATTAGAACAGATAATTAAAATTGAGAAAAAAACTTGATAAAAATTAGTTCTCAATGATTTGTTTTAAAAGTTACCCGTCGAAGCAAAACTAAAATGAAAAAAAAGAGAAAATATTAAAATGGAAAACTAAGGCTAGGATGTACCAACGTTCAGAAACAGAATAACGAAATCTACAAGTCTGACTTTTTACCCCAAACATTCCTGATTTTCCGCAAAAATAACCAATGATATTTTATATGTACCCTGAGTCTTTTTCAGTAATATTTTGTTAACCTGAAGGTGGCCTAGAAAGATCGAAACGTTGTTCTCTGTTATCAACGAAAATGTTAATATCCGTACTAGCCGTTCTAAGATACATTTTTATTTCAAGTGGATTTCTCGACATCAAGAGCTGAAAATAGACTATAAACTTAAAATCACTGTTTAATTTACTTGTTAAAGCATGTGAAACATGAATGCAAACAGAATCGTACGGTTCTAACCAGATCTAAGCCAACGTACCAGAATAAAGTAAAACCAGGAACGTGATGTGTATTGTCTCTCATTTCTCTGAGTAAGCACGAATCCTGTATCATTCTGCTGACTTACTTAATACAGATCCTGACTCATTCTTCTGACTTAATACAGATCCTATATCATTCTGCTGACTTACTTAATACAGATCCTGACTCATTCTTCTGATTTACTTAATACAGATCCTGTATCATTCTGCTGACTTATTTAATACAGATCCTGACTCATTCTTCTGAGTTACTTAATACAGATCCTGTATCATTCTGCTGACTTATTTAATACAGATCCTGACTCATTCTTCTGATTTACTTAATACAGATCCTGTATCATTCTGCTGACTTACTTAATACAGATTCTGTATCATTCTTCTGACTTAATACAGATCCTGACTCATTCTTCTGATTTACGTAATAAAGATCCTGTATCATTCTGCTGACTTACTTAATACAGATTATGTATCATTCTTCTGACTTAATACAGATCCTGACTCATTCTTTTGACTTACTTAATACAGATTCTGTATCATTCTTCTGACTTGCTTAATACAGATCCTGTATCATTCTACTGACTTACTTAATACAGATCCTGTATCATTCTACTGACTTACTTAATACAGATTCTGTATCATTCTTCTGACTTGCTTAATACAGATTCTGTATCATTCTGCTGACTTACTTAATACAGATCCTGACTCATTCTTCTGACTTAATACAAATCCTGTATCATTCTGCTGACTTACTTAATACAGATCCTGACTCATTGTTCTGATTTACTTAATACAGATCCTGTATCATTCTGCTGACTTACTTAATACAGATTCTGTATCATTCTTCTGACTTGCTTAATACAGATCATTTGTTATTCCTCTTACTTAATATAGATACTCTTCCTTTCTTCATTCAGTGAAAAGCTAAACTCGCTGACAATAAATAATCAGTTGTCTTGCAAAATGTTTAAGAAAATCCAAATTTTAACTAATGTGTATAATTAATACCATATTCTGGTCATAAAGAAAGTTTATTTGTTGAATTTCGCGCAATGTTACTCGAGGACTATATGCGCTAGCCGTCCCTAATTTAGCAGTGTAAGACTACAGTGAAGGCAGTTAGTCATCACTACCCACCGCCAACTCTTGGGCGATTCTTTTATCAACGAATAGTGGGATTGACCTTTACATGATAACGACTTCAAGGCTGAAAGGGCGAGCGTGTTTGGTGTGACAGAAATTAGAAAAATAAGGACGATGCGCAGGAAACTCTATTTATTAAGGATAAACGTGAATGACAAAATATGGGGAAAACTTAGAACATTTAGATTAGCTCTAACTCAGCATACTAAGTTAATGATTTCAACTCAAATATATCTGTGAATATTTCAAGAATAAGTAACAACGTTGTTTCTAATTTATACTTGTATACTATACGTAACACAGAGGGTTACGTTGATTTTCTATAACTCCCATTGAAAATATCGATTTCAACCTGTAATTGTTGTTCGACGTACACAGGGTTACTGGGCAAGATTTATAATTTCCACGAAACGATTCAAATCATTAACAGGTCACGAATACTAGACCTTAAGTTTTTACTCTGTTTTTCTTTTTTCTGTGATATTCATAATTGGATAGGTAATATGTAGGTTTTCTACGTATTCTATGTGCCTTTCATAATCGTCACAGTATATATATATAAGTATATGACACCAGGCTCTGTCTGTTTAGAAGACAATGTATGGAACGAATATTCTGGTTAAAGATCACACAGTTAGATCAAAAGCCAAGTTACTATGTCGTTGACCGGTAAGTTTGCCCCTCAGAAACATAGAACTATTTCTATATTAGTCCTGTTTATGTATTCCTACATCACAACTGATCACCTGTGAACCGGTTGTACAGATCTTTGTCTTTCAGACATGTAACTCGCATCTGTTTTCACAGACACGAACGATTGATAATTACTATAAAACAACAATAACAACGACAACTATAGCCAAATAAAAACAACAACGGTTGGCTTAGGTCAGTAACTTTAACAACAATATATTTAAGCCAGCAACAACAATGATAAGTATCCCATTAACAATAACAACAATATATTTAAGCCAGCAACAACAATGATAAGTATCCCATTAACAATAACAACGATACATTTAAGCCAGCAACAACAATGATAAGTCTCCCATTAACAATAACAACAATATATTTAAGCTAGCAACAACAATGATAAGTATCCCATTAACAATAACAACGATATATTTAAGCTAGCAACAACAATGATAAGTCTCCCATTAACAATAACAACAATATATTTAAGCTAGCAACAATAATGATAAGTATCCCATTAACAATAACAACGATATATTTAAGCTAGTAACAACAATGATAAGTATCCCATTAACAATAACAACGATATATTTAAGCTAGCAACAACAATAATAAGTATTCCATTAACAATAACAACGAAATATTTAGTGCACTAAAATAATAACGATATGTTTAGGCTACTAACAATAACAACGCTTTGTTTAGGCTACTAACAATGACAACTGTATTCTTAGGCCACTAATAGGGACAATGTTATCTTGTTATGATTTCTGCTGTGTAGTCAGCCGCGAGCGAGATGGGGATTTTCTAGAATTGAATCCCGACTCAATGAAAGACACTCCAACTGCTATAATCAGGTCCGCCTTGAGTTGATGAATAACGGAATTTCAAACGACTGTACTGTGGAAATAGCGACCAATAGCGTAATAGACCATTAAAGACACTGTCCAGCTTTCTCAAACGCTCACTTATGCGACAAAGACGTAATATTTTTTCATATTTATGTGCTTACCATGAGGTTGTTGTGATTGGATATTGATTCCGGTTGTAGCAGAAATAACACTGTGTAACAGAAATTTAGTACCTGGATAGTATGTGTTATTTCTTAATAGCTTATGTTGTAAAAGTACAAAAAATGGCCATTATTCCGTTCAAACTTTGCTTTTGTGATCTGGATAACGAAAAATTTAGAAATTAACCTATTTGACATGTAAAAACGGGCAAATTTGCACATTTTAATTTACATAAGGTCTGAATAAAACAACACATAAATCAATATTTACATGCATTTATACTAAAGTTATACAAAATATCTTTAGAAGTGAGTAGTTCTTCGAGATTTTCGATTGTAATATAAATCACTTTCATGTATCAGCTTCCAAATATAGTCTCTAATCATGTTTTCGTTATACACTCCCAAGTCACAAAAGTCAAGTTTGAAGAACAAAGTTGGTCTTCTCCATTTACTTAAGGCATAAACAATTGGGAAATAACACTTTCTGCCCTGGAACAAGAAAAAGTAAACACTTTGTGACATAGTGTATTTGATCTTCTAATTAAATAAAAATACCGTTTTTCAAAGACATGTGAAATAGAAGAAGCAACATTGTGTATTTTGTGATAAGACATGTGAAACAGAAGAAGCAACATTGTGTATTTTGTGATAAGACATGTGAAATAGAAGAAGCAACATTGTGTATTTTGTGAAAAGGACATTTAAAACATGACATAATTTATTTTTTATAATACGTCAAAGTGCAATTTCAAAATAAATAGTAATAGACATATATTTCACTTTAATTTGTTATTCACACATTTAAATAATGAAAATAAAAGCTACATTTTGGTAAAATAATAATAGAGGGTAACAGAGAAAACGTGTTTGTTTTACCTCGAAAATGAAACCTCTATTAACCTGCGAAAGAAAGACGTTTCACGGCTTATTCGAATCGCAGTTTTTAACTTAATCCTGTCAAGAATATTCCGCAACCAGCTTTTGCTTAATAAGCACTTAATAGACAATGATAAATCATTATTTTGCAGAAATAATATTTCACAATAATCTGTATTTAGAAATAAGCTTCGTATTTGTTGAGTACTATTTTGTAACAAGAGTTTTCTGGAACTTGTTTGAAATAAGGGAACATTCCCTTTCATCAGCACTATCTCGTTCGTTAAACTGCCTTGTCAAACGTTCACTGTCCACTCTTGTACGTGGCTTTTTGAAAACGTAATAAAATAACAATGTCCAATTTCGTTAAGGAGAGTTCATGTCCGCTTGCTTCACTGAAACACGATATTTTAACATATTTCTAATTCTTTAATGAATTAGCGAGACGCGACTTGGTGTTTAGCTACACTTATGAATTCCAACATTTACATTTTTCTTCTTTTCACCGTTATAGGAAGAACAGTCAGATTCAATTATTTAGTCAAAAAGTAGTTCCAGAGTTGGCGGTGGGTGTTTTAACTAGCTGCTTTCTTATTATACGATTAGACGAAAATTAAGGACTACTGTTTGTAGACTGTTCTTAATACAGTTTTGTGTAAAACTTTTACAGTTATTAAGAAAATCTTTATCAAGTTACACGATTACGGAAATTCGTTACTATTCTGAAACGTGTCTATATATATATATATATTTAATTATTATTTTATCTGAAAAGTAAGTAAAAGTAACATAGAATAGATAATATTAATAAACAACACTTCAGTATCAGAACAAATAAATTATTTAATGAAAGAAATTAGTTCGTTAAAAATATACGATAAAGAACAAAAATCCTGAGCGAATAAATAAAGAATGTTAAGAAAAGACCACCGTAGTGGTTCTCTGGTTCTTTTGAATGACGAGTCACTTGAAGTAAAATAAATAAACAACATTAGTACTAAATAATTCGATGTTAAAATAAAAGAAATGGCTTGATGTCTGTAAATTACAAACCTTATACTGATGTTTCATGACTCAAGTAAGATTGATAAAAAATTTCACGAATCTTATTTACTTCGCACCGAAACGGTTAATGTAGCTGGTATTCGTCATAAAATGTATTCCAGTCGCCCTGTTAGGAATTGTATTGGGGAAAACATAGTGTTTGGAAATACATATAGCAGACATATATCACGGTTGACATTTATAAATTAATTTTTTTTAACTTTTGTTATATTCTAATAATAATTCAAAGCGACTATTTTCTCCAGTAAGCATAAATCGACGTTATGACACATGTTTTGCTCCGAAATAGGTATTTTCGCTTGTGTATAAAAATACTTTGAATAAGAATGTTTCTCTCAGCTTGCTGGGTATGTAATACAAATGTATAACACATTCAATATATTTTGCTCAACACCATTGACAGTTTCCGGTTATGTCTTTGGAAAGGACAATACCGGAAGAAGTTTCCTCTTGACTGGTATTCAAACAATCCTGCAACAGGAAGGATGTGAGTGTCGGTTCAACGGGTCGTGAAGCGAATCCGTCGATATGATGTCCATGAAACAAGGTCAGGAACTGGACGTTTAGTGCCATAAGTCACTGTCCTGGTTTGGAATATAGATTAGACTAACAAAGATGCGTGTAACAACGGATTACTTCAAACAAAATATGCTACACAGTTTTACGCCCACGTACTATTTCTAGAGGCTTACACAGAAATGTTTGTTTTTGAATTTCGCGAAAAGCTACACGAGGGTTACCTGTGCTAGCCGTCTTTAATTTAGTAGCGTAAGGCTAGAGGGAAGGCACGAAACATGCTCGCCCGACAGGGATTATAACCTGTGATCTTCAGATTACGAGACGAGCGCCCTAACCACTTGGTCATGCCGGGCACACAGAAATGTGAAGTGTGTAGCAATTTCAGCTTCATTTGTGTCTATCTTACATTGAGCCTAACTAATGTGAAATCAAAGTATTTTTGGTTCACAGATAAAATATGTGAAATGCTGGTTCTATATACCCATGTCTTTAAACTCATTTTGGGCTAATATGAATGTAGTAAAAGTTAATTTTGATAAAAGTCTGAAAAATAAAGTTTACAAAAATACACGAAGAAGAATTCCTGCCTAACTCCTTACCTTAATTATAAAAATAGATGAAGAAAATCATACTATAAACACATGTTCTTACCTCATGAATAAGTATCTTATTGACAACAATATTGAACAAATTCATACTATAAACACGTCTCTTAACTTGTAAATAAGTACCTTACGGACAACAATACTGAACAAAATCACTCTGCAAACACGTGTTTTTTACCTTGTAAATAAGTATCATATGGAAAACAATACTGAATAAAATCACTCTGCAAACACGTGTTTCTTACCTTGTAAATAAGTATCATACGGACAACAATACTGAACAAAATCACTCTGCAAACACGTGTTTTTTACCTTGTAAATAAGTATCATATGGAAAACAATACTGAATAAAATCACTCTGCAAACACGTGTTTCTTACCTTGTAAATAAGTATCATACGGACAAAAATACTGAACAAAATCACTCTGCAAACACGTGTTTCTTACCTTGTAAATAAGAATCTTATGACAACAATACTGAAGAAAATCACTCTGCAAACACGTGTTTCTTACCTTGTAAATAAGTATCAAATGAAAAACAATACCGAACAAAATCATATCGTAAACATGTGTTTCTTTCCTTATAAATAAGTATCTTATGACAACAATACTGAACAAAATCATACTGTAAACACGTGTTCCTTACCTTGTAATTAAGTATCTTATGGACAACAGTACTGAACAAAATCATATCGTAAATATGTGTTTCTTACCTTGTAAATAAGTATCTTATGGACAACAATACTGAACAAAATCATACTGTAAACACGTTTCTTAACTTGTAACTAAGTATCATATGGACAACAATACTGAACAAAATAATACCGTAAACACATGTTCCTTACCTTGTTAATAAGTATCATATGGAAAACAATACCGAAGAAAATCATACTATAAGCACATGTTTTTACCTTGTAACTAAGTATCTTATGGACAACAGTACTGAACAAAATCGTACTGTAAACACGTGTTTTTACCTTGTAACTAAGTATCTTATGGACAACAGTACTGAACAACATCATACTGTAAACATATGTTTTTACCTTGTAACTAAGTATCTTATGGACAACATCATACTGTAAACACATGTTTTTACCTTGTAACTAAGTATCTTATGGACAACAGTATTGAACAACATCATACTGTAAACACATGTTTTTACCTTGTAACTAAGTATCTTATGGACAACATCATACTGTAAACACATGTTTTTACCTTGTAAATAAGTATCATATGGACAACAGTACTGAACAACATCATACTGTAAACACATGTTTTTACCTTGTATATAAGTATCATATGGACAACAATACTGAACAACATCATACTGTAAACACGTGTTCCTTACATTGTAACTAAGTATCTTATGACAACAATACTGAACAACATCATACTGTAAACACATGTTTTTACCTTGTAACTAAGTATCATATGGACAACAATACTGAACAACATCATACTGTAAACACATGTTTTTACCTTGTAACTAAGTATCATATGGACAACAATACTGAACAACATCGTACTGTAAACACATGTTTTTACCTTGTAACTAAGTATCTTATGGACAACAGTATTGAACAACATCATACTGTAAACACATGTTTTTACCTTGTAACTAAGTATCATATGGACAACACTGTAAACACGTGTTCCTTACATTGTAACTAAGTATCTTATGACAACAATACTGAACAACATCATACTGTAAACACATGTTTTTACCTTGTAACTAAGTATCATATGGACAACAATACTGAACAGCATCATACTGTAAACACATGTTTTTACCTTGTAACTAAGTATCATATGGACAACAATACTGAACAACATCATACTGTAAACACATGTTTTTACCTTGTAACTAAGTATCATATGGACAACAGTACTGAACAACATCATACTGTAAACACGTGTTCCTTACATTGTAACTAAGTATCTTATGGACAACAGTACTGAACAACATCATACTGTAAATACGTGTTCCTTACCTTGTAACTAAGTATCTTATGGACAACAGTATTGAACAACATCATACTGTAAACACATGTTTTTACCTTGTAACTAAGTATCTTATGGACAACAATACTGAACAACATCGTACTGTAAACACATGTTTTTACCTTGTAACTAAGTATCTTATGGACAACAATAGAACACAGTCATATTTTCTCAGTATTGACTATATTTAATTACATTTATTTTAAACATCAATGTACGTTCTATCTGTTGGAATTAACAACAAACAAACGTTTACAATAATTGAAATTAATCCTGGAAAGTTAAGAGTTCAGACTGGGCGATCCATATATGTTATAAAATTTTTACACGAGCCGGGTCATGTTTGTATAAGGGCGACTTTTCATTGAATTATATAAGCTAGTAGTACAAAATGTACAATTCATAACTCGAGAGTTTCGTTTTCAAACACTATACTATTGGACTGTGTATAAAGTACAGGTCATTCGGTTACGAATAGGTTAGTTGAACCATTTTTGTTGTTGTTAATACGTAGCTACCATTTTCCACGCTATTTTTTGGTGAAATAGAAAAATCATTTTATAGAAGTAATTGTTAAATATTCAACACGTTGTGAAAGTTTTCGTTCATAATCTCAGTTTTATCCGTAGAAGGTTTAAATTTAGTGAAAAGTTATTCGATAAAGTTAACATGTGTAGATTAGAAAGCGCCCTTGTATAGTGAGAGACACCTGGCGACAGATAGAGCTTAAACGAGAGGGTTTTTGTCTTCGAATGTTAATCTCGTTCAACCTTCTGATAAACTTTGTGAATTGTTTTTACTACCACTTTGTAAATATTGATTATAATACAACTACTTGTGTTTACACGATACAAGAGAATAGAATAATAAATTATATTACTGTCCAAAATTTAGCTAATTCCTCGTTTTAATCCTGATCATCGGATATCAAAATTTATAACAAATATAACTCGTTTATCTCATCAGCAAATACACCAAAACAACTCACTAAGTGACATATTAACACAACTAATTGATACTGTAATACGAAACACTGACTGATAACACACTGTTGATATTCCAGTACAACACACAGACTGATAACACATTGGTTGAATATAACAACTAGCTCACTAACTGACAGGATAACACAAATTGGTTGATACAGTAATACGAAATACTGACTGATAACACACTGTTGATATTCCAGTACAACACACATACTGATAACACATTGGTTGAATACAACAACCAGATCACTAACTGACAGGATAACACAATTTGGTTGATACAGTAATACGAAACACTGACTGATAACACACTGGTTGATATAATTTAGATTTTTCAACCCAGGACATCGTCAGTATATTTAATATCATATTTATATTCGAGCAAAACATTTCGTTACAGCTAAGAGTAACTTATAATTTTATCCTCCATTCGAACACATCTGTATTTCGACGTATAAGCTGAGTTATCCTTGATTTTGTCTTTGTTCATAACATATGCCTCTTTTATAACTAAATGTTAATGTTTTAATTTTCTTTATACTAGCATAAAATTGCAAAAACATCTTTGTCTGAAGTTAACTCATCTGAGTTTAAAAATAATGTTATGACATTTCAGTAGAGCGTTTGATTTCGTATTTTAGCAAAGACACGAATCCTCTATCTCAGTATATTTAATAATTTAAAAACTGATTAGGTAGTAATACGGTACAATTGTTGTTTTTGCGGACTTTTATACAGTTCAATTTGTTGTCTTAGTTTATTTTTGCGACTTAATTGGATGAATATATACATATCTTAAACACTAATGTCTTTGACAACACTATTAGGTTGGGAAAACAAGGTTAGTGTTCAGATAACTATGCAGTATTCATATCTTCAACCAACCGACACTAAACACAAAACAGTGAGAACATGACAGTGTAATTATATTGATAATAGTAATATAAATACTTCACGGATGTATCAATAAAAAAACTTTTCTACTAATGACCAGAATCCACAAAATAAGATTTACTTGAATCTTAAATTTAAACAAATATATAAAGATTTTCATTTAAGAAAAATATCTTAAATATATTCTGACCGCGTATTAACACACATTGTCTAATTTTTATTTTTAACTTTAAGTGAAATACATATACCATTTCTTAGCTGTAAGTCACAACAATAATCATAATTCAATTTTAAGTTCTAAACTTATTATAACAGTAATTAATTTATTTCCAGCGTCGACCGTATTCAGTTTCAAAGGTCTTATTATTCTGTATAGTCACTGAGAACAATGCGTTTGAGGGCAGTCTGTTTGAACTGGTTTGATGAACTGGCATAGAAATCATGTTCTTTCTTTGACCTTTTGTCTTCTCAGATGAGTCTTCTAGCAAGAGACATCAACACAGAGAACGTCTGGAAAGTACAGTTGAGAATTTGTTGTTGTTTTGAATTAAGCACAAAGCTACACAATGGGCTATCTGTGCTCTGCCCACCACGGGTATCGAAACCCGGATTTTAGCGTGTAAGTCCGCAGACGTACCACTGAGCCACAGTTGAGAAGAAACTAGTTCTTCAGGTACATTAAGAACTTGAATTTCTTTGTTTAGTGGCCAGAACAAATCAACTTTCTTGTTATAGGACTGTGGTTAAAGGGTGAGAAACATTGATGTTGTAATAAAGTTCTTATCATGTTTCAGTATTCTACAGAAGTGCTTTTAATTTAGAGCTCTCAATATATAGCAATAAGTGTAAGATTTTAATGTTTATTTAGTTCAGTAATGTATAAATCAAATATACTATTTGTAAAAGATTTCTTAAATTCGTTTGTCATTAAAAAACCAATAACATTGAGCTAAAATTTGTTTGTCATTTTAGAAAAAGAAAACAAAAAAACATTGAACTGAAATATTTCAGTTATATGAGTCATAAATACAAACATTAAACATTTGTTGTTGTTAAACAATATTACAAAAGAAAAAACAAGGAAAAACAATATTATGGCCAGAAGATTTTTGTATACATTCGTAGCCTACTAAAAAAATGAACTAAAAACTCGTAGATGTTTCATTAACATTATTAGTGTACCTCAAAATAATAGAATACAATAATTAGAAATATATATTTGCTCATTATGTAAGTGCATGTGCATTATCAATGTGTTAAATTTATAAATTTAAAGAATGGAAAATAAATTTCATTTGTCTGACGTAAAGACAGGATAAAGAAACCGCTGTGTTAAACTTAAAACAGTAGAGAATAAATGTCGTATTTTAAACTTAAAGTTTGGTGCATGACTGCAGGGACGTAGATCCTGGGGGGATGGGGTTACATCCCCCTTCATTTTAGGTGGGGGATATGGTGCATACAGTCATCTCCCCTACAGTTTGGTCTGTTGAATGGTGTGTTTGTTCTTGTGATTCTCGTGTTCTTACCAATCGAATTACATAATTAGGCCTAGATGTAGGCTTTTACAGTAGCTGAAATGTACATCTTTAATACAGGCGTGCTTCTAAGCTTTTCGATCTAAGCGACAGTTCGTAAGTAACAGTCAGTAGGCCTAAGCATATATCCAAGTATCGTGGCAACAAGATTACTCTGTGACTGCATGTTTACAGCCTTCAGGTTCACGTAATCAGATATTACCAATTTACAAATTGTACAGTCCACATAAGTGGTTACAAAAATCATCCCCCCATCGAGTGCAAAAATCTACGCCCCTGTGTATAAGACTTATGTTTTAATTTTAAAAAGTGTGAAATAAATGTATTAAGCTTAAAGAGTGGTGAGTTAGTCCATTTCTCAAACTTAAAGACAGATAAAAATAACGTATGGTAAACCTTACAAATGGTGAATTGTTTGTTTTTGAATTTCGCGCAAAGCTATTCTAGGGTTATGTGCGTTAGCGGTCCTTAATTTAGCAGTGTAAGAGTAGAAGGTGGGTAGCTAGTTATCACTACCAACAATTGATAGTCACATTATAACGCTCCCATGGCTAAGAGGGCGAACATGTTTCGAACCCGCGACCCTCAGATTACGACACGAACGTTTTAACCCACATGGCCAAAATGGAGAATAAATAATTCTCTTAAAATAAGAATTGTAAATAGATCCGTTTGTTAAATTTAAAGAATGGTGAATAAGTAAGTCTTATTTTTCCCCTATGTTCTAAACTGATATATTTGGTACTATTATTAAAACGTTTATTAAACTTGTTATTAAAAAAAACCTCAGTATTTAATTCGTCAGATCTTGATGAATAGACCAAGAATGGAATGTTCACACATCTTTTATCAGAAATCCTCAAAGATCAATCAAGAGAAATATGAAGAAAAGACACTTGCTGTACAGCGTGAATCACTGGCTAGGCCTAAAATGCCACCCATGTTCTAACTGTACAAATAATGTTGTTGTTTTTTTCTAACAATGTTCAGTTAATTTATTTCACATTTTTAACTTAAATGTTTCATAGTATTGTTTGTAATAATTTATTACTAAGTATCTTAAACAATTAAACATCGAGGAATATTTGATGATGTGTATAGTAATGGCTTTAAAGGAAGTCGAGATTAATAAAAAATAACAATGAGTTAGTACATAAGGGTGAAATTTTGATAAGAACAAACTTCTTGTACGATTATTTACTTACTGTGCACTCTTTGTTAACTGTTTAGTAATATAATAATATACATCAGTTCCATCTAAACGTATTTTCTGTTTTTCATTTACAGAATATTTTAATTACGCGTAAAAAGCAAGCGACCAATCAAACGTTAAATAAACAGTTCAAAAAGTTTCTATAGCTTTAATTGGACTCTTCAGTATTAAAGTTTCCCTTTTTACAATTTAATGAACGTTTTACATCTGCGATGAACAAGTTACGTTTGTTTTAACGACAGAACTATTTCTGAATTACAAAATACTGAGTTGAAAACAATCACAAATAACAGTTCTCGGAGAGAAAAAAGAAAAGAAGCCATCTAAGGAGTAATGTTACATGAAGGCTAAGTTATATAAACCTGAATTTAAAGTTTGCCAGAAATAAAAAATTGAAAGCTATTTCCTTTTAAATCTTTGCAGGACCCATTATGATTATCATTTGTTAAAAAGACATCAAACAGCAAATAATTAGAACATTTCACGAAGACATAATCTATCTTTATGTTCCAGTACCATGAATAAAATAATCGGATTAGGCCTTCCGTAACGTGTTTGTACACATGTTTGAATATGAAATGTACTGCAAACCTTACTTAACGCTCTCTAATGAAGCACCTTTGTTCTGTAACTGAGACCTTTTCTCTGAAATAAAGTGTAACCCGACTTTATCTTCCTCTGTGGACATTAATTTTAGACATTACAACATCCAAGGTGGCTGTATTCTTTAGTTAGTACACTTGATGAAGGTATTCCCTCTTATGAAACTACCGAAACTACATCGTCAACTTTAGCTTTAATTTTCTTAAGTTGCTTTATCAGTTCGTTTCCCAACACGCATGGAAACTGGATATTCACTCAACGTGAAATAGATCAGATGTGCACGATGTGCTAAAAACACATTGGTCCAAGAAGTCTTGATAAGACTGAAATAGAAACCCTTATCAAATTAGATGTGGAAACGCATGGCAACAACTTTCTTCCTGAAAGTAATGACCTGACTGTTCGTGGAGATTTCTGTGAAAACATTAAACCTTTGTTGTTAACTTAAAATAATTTATTATTCATGAAAGAACACCCAGTGTATTTTCCTTACATCACTGTTACAGATGCAGCATCTGTGTCTCTTTGCTTTCTGATTTGTGACTAAAATAGCTTATAAAATAGTAACATATCCTTATAATAAGGCCCGGCATGGCCAAGCTTGTTAAGGTGTGCGACTCGTAATCTGAGGGTCGTGGGTTCGCATCCCCGTCGCACCAAACATGGTCGCCCTTTCAGCCGTGGGGGCGTTATGATGTGATGGCCAATCCCACTATGCGTTGGTAAAACAGTAGCCCAAGAGTTGGCGGTGGGTGGTGATGACTAGCTGCCTTCCCTCTAGTCTTACACTGCTAAATAAGGGACGGCTAGCGCATATAGTCCTCGAGTAGCTTTGAGAGAAATTCAAAAACAAACAAGCAAACCTTACAATAAACAAACAAGTGGTGGCATATCTAGAAAATAAAAACATTCACATTGTGTTAAGTGCGGACTGTATTTATAATAAAATAGTTAGCATTCTGAAAAAATTGCAGGAAAATGATAACACCAAATGTTGAGGGGAATTATACTATTTTATAGTGGTTAGCAGAGAGACGTACATAAAGTATGACTGACTGAAGACTTACCATATCTCTTATAAGTAATGTTTTCTAATTATATTTTAATCAATTTCTTGCTCACTAAAGTTATTTTTGAATTATATTTAATTATGGTACTAAGAAATTAATTAATACTTTATTAGTCCTCTTGTTACACGTTCTAAATAACGACAATTTGCCCTGAAGAAAGAAAGCGTGCCTTGCGTGAGCTCTCACGTTTCTTGTCACGTGTTTTTCTTATCCATAAGTTATCAGACAAATTCATTGCAATGACTCGACTGGACAGCTATATGCAGACAACGAGAGATAACTCTCTTCTTTAAAATATATCTCGCTCAATCGTAACTCTGCTTCTGACTAATATGGGGTTCCCAACTAGTTTTGGGAAGCTCAGTAAATGAGGTGTCTGTCTAAACATCCAAAGACAGTACATTGGAGACAATACTTTCTCAGAATGCTGATAAAATGCTCAATTAAACAACCAGTTACCGTGTGAAAGTTTAGTGTAAAACAATTAAACAACCAGTTACCGTGTGAAAGTTTAGTGTAAAACAATTAAACAACCAGTTACCGTGTGAAAGTTTAGTGTAAAACAATTAAACAACCAGTTACCGTGTGAAAGTTTAGTGTAAACCAATTAAACAACCAGTTACCGTGTGAAAGTTTAGTGTAAACCAATTGAACAACCAGTTACCGTGTGAAAGTTTAGTGTAAAACAATTGAACAACCAGTTACCGTGTGAAAGTTTAGTGTAAAACAATTAAACAACCAGTTACCGTGTGAAAGTTTAGTGTAAAACAATTGAACAACCAGTTACCGTGTGAAAGTTTAGTGTAAAACAATTGAACAACCAGTTACCGTGTGAAAGTTTAGTGTAAAACAATTGAACAACCAGTTACCGTGTGAAAGTTTAGTGTAAAACAATTGAACAACCAGTTACCGTGTGAAAGTTTAGTGTAAAACAATTAAACAACCAGTTACCGTGTGAAAGTTTAGTGTAAAACAATTGAACAACCAGTTACCGTGTGAAAGTTTAGTGTAAAACAATTAAACAACCAGTTACCGTGTGAAAGTTTAGTGTAAAACAATTGAACAACCAGTTACCGTGTGAAAGTTTAGTGTAAAACAATTGAACAACCAGTTACCGTGTGAAAGTTTAGTGTAAAACAATTGAACAACCAGTTACCGTGTGAAAGTTTAGTGTAAAACAATTGAACAACCAGTTACCGTGTGAAAGTTTAGTGTAAAACAATTAAACAACCAGTTACCGTGTGAAAGTTTAGTGTAAAACAATTGAACAACCAGTTACCGTGTGAAAGTTTAGTGTAAAACAATTGAACAACCAGTTACCGTGTGAAAGTTTAGTGTAAAACAATTAAACAACCAGTTACCGTGTGAAAGTTTAGTGTAAACCAATTGAACAACCAGTTACCGTGTGAAAGTTTAGTGTAAAACAATTGAACAACCAGTTACCGTGTGAAAGTTTAGTGTAAAACAATTGAACAACCAGTTACCGTGTGAAAGTTTAGTGTAAAACAATTGAACAACCAGTTACCGTGTGAAAGTTTAGTGTAAAACAATTAAACAACCAGTTACCGTGTGAAAGTTTAGTGTAAAACAATTGAACAACCAGTTACCGTGTGAAAGTTTAGTGTAAAACAATTGAACAACCAGTTACCGTGTGAAAGTTTAGTGTAAAACAATTAAACAACCAGTTACCGTGTGAAAGTTTAGTGTAAAACAATTGAACAACCAGTTACCGTGTGAAAGTTTAGTGTAAAACAATTGAACAACCAGTTACCGTGTGAAAGTTTAGTGTAAAACAATTGAACAACCAGTTACCGTGTGAAAGTTTAGTGTAAAACAATTAAACAACCAGTTACCGTGTGAAAGTTTAGTGTAAAACAATCGAACAACCAGTTACCGTGTGAAAGTTTAGTGTAAAACAATTAAACAACCAGTTACCGTGTGAAAGTTTAGTGTAAAACAATTGAACAACCAGTTACCGTGTGAAAGTTTAGTGTAAAACAATTAAACAACCAGTTACCGTGTGAAAGTTTAGTGTAAAACAATTGAACAACCAGTTACCGTGTGAAAGTTTAGTGTAAAACAATTGAACAACCAATTACCGTGTGAAAGTTTAGTGTAAAACAATTGAACAACCAGTTACCGTGTGAAAGTTTAGTGTAAAACAATTGAACAACCAGTTACCGTGTGAAAGTTTAGTGTAAAACAATTAAACAACCAGTTACCGTGTGAAAGTTTAGTGTAAAACAATTGAACAACCAGTTACCGTGTGAAAGTTTAGTGTAAAACAATTAAACAACCAGTTACCGTGTGAAAGTTTAGTGTAAAACAATATCACAGTTTAAGACATCATTTCTAGTCTGTCCATCCAGCTTCTCGTGTTTTTGTACGTCACAAATTTGGAAATGATGACCACCAAAATAGAGAGGAGCATCATCTGGCTACTTGAGGATCTTTGAGGAGTTCCCACCTACATCATGAACGTTTGGGCTAAGCTGACCACTAGGTGGTGCTGAGCAACTTCCGGTTAAATAAAGGGCCCTTGACCTTGGGCTTAAGTGCTTTTTAATTATACCAGAGCATTTAAACATAAATTGTTGTTGTTTTTTAATTAAGCACAAAGCTACACAATGGGCTATCTGTGCTCTGCCCACCACTGGTATCGAAACCCGGATTTTAGCGTGTAAGTCCGCAGACGCACCGTTGAGCCACTGGGGGACATTAGACATAAAAGCACGCTTTTAATCAACAGTTATGTGTATACACACACACACTTGGTATTTCTGGAGTCTATTTTTTACTTAGTATCATTGGTATACTCTTGGTATTTCAGTAGTCTAATTTTTACTTATTATCAATGATATATACTTGGTATTTTAGGAATGTATTTTTTTCTTGCTGTTAAGCCTAAGACTACAACGTTTAGTCCACTATCGATTTCAAAACCCACTTTTTAGTGTTATAAGTGTTCGGATGTGTCGCTAGTCACAGGAGGGTGGTTTCGTATATTGTTCTTAAGCATTCGATATTTAGTTTATTTTGTGACTTAGCCATATTTTTAATGTAACAATCTACGCAATACTTTTTTAAAGTTGGTTGAAAAACTCATACGTTATTAAACTGATATCACTGTAACAATGTTTTTGAAAAGTTTTGCTTCCTGAAAAGTTTTTACTGATTGTGACAGGTACCTGGTGGCTATGCACAAATATAGCTTTGGTTTTTCTTCATCACGTAGGAACTCTGAGAAATAGACAGTTAACTGTTTACCGGAAATAACGTATTTAATTGTGTTTATGTTTCTAATACGCTGTTAAGTTCAACATAATTAAAAGTGTTTTGCTCCTGATTTTCGTTTGTATTCAATGTCCGGTGCATCACGTTGCAGTGTCCAACAGTAGTCAGCAAGCATTGACGGATTCCAGTTGCCCGGATATCGTTTTTACATTGTAGCAATGTTCTGATGAAACTGAAGATTTTGATGAAACGGTACGTGATGGGCAAATCTGGATGTGATTTTCGTGATCAGCAGCCAAAATTCTATAAGGAACCCCAAACAGAGTTAAAGAGGCAAAAACCTTTTTGTGCAGTGTAATAACATGAAGGTTATTTTTTTTATTTGTGAAATCCAAGTTTTTGAAAGATGTTAGATGATTTTACGAAATACCTTGTAACGTTTGGCGATGTATATCAAAACCTTGTCACATACGATCTGTTTACATTTGGTCAGGGTATTTTGTTCGATTGTTACTCAAGAGCAAAGCCACGTAAAACTTTCCGCTGTATCCACTATGAGTAATGAAACCCCTGATTTTTAGCGCTGTGAGTCCGTAAGTTTATCACTGTTCCACTGGGAGGCATTTTCCGCAAATGCAATTTTTGTACTTGCTTCAATTTCGTTACAGCCAAGTTGTAAATGCATCAAACCATAGATCACCTTCTGTAAGGGACCATTTGTTAAAGTAGCTACTTTTGCATTGCGTTTATTGTTTAAAGAGAAAGTTTCTTTGTCAGAATAGACACTTATTTATCGGAACCATTGTGCAACACAAGAGAAATTCCCTTTCAAGGAATCGTTTCCGTTAAAAAAAAACATCACCCTCACAAAATATATTCATTTTAGTGACATTGTTGTCACCCTGGGTTTTATCCTTAATTTTTTTTTCTCTTCTATTTATCCATGTTATTCCCTATAGCAAAGTCTTGTTAAAATTACATCGTGTGTACTTTAAATTTTGGAATGATTATCGAAAAATTTTATTTTATTTTACAATACCAATGACAAACGAGCAAAAAAGAAAAGGCAAATTTTATTTTTTATTTCTCTTTTAATGGGAGCCACTCTGATACTAATAATTCATTAATTAGATTAAAAACTCGTTGCTCTCTCGTAAGTCAGAGCAGACACTGATGGTTTTCTTAAAAACTCGACCAGACTTATTTCTAATTCACTGTAGTCACGTATAAATGCGTGTGTGAATTACACCCCACACTCAGAAAGAGAAAAGTTTATTTTACCCTAATTAGTGTTGATGATATAGAATATATAGAATACCAGAAAATTGCGTGCTATTCCTCAACTATTTTGTTCTATATATTAAAATTGGCCCGAATCCCATGTTTTCTGTTATTTTCGAGCTTCAAAATTAACGCATTTTGACAAATAAATAAATATAACAATTCTCAATATTTTATTGCGACATATGACCTAAAGTTCCATCTTAGAGTCATAGATAGGTTATTAAATTATAATTTATGTATTAATATCCATTTATATATCGTTGGTTAATATGCTGTCCATAATCATTCTGCGTTTTATCATTTTTCACAAGATAGAACATAACTTTTCACGTGGGCCAAGCGCGTTAAGGCGCGCGACTCGTACTCTGAGCGTAGCGAGTTCGCATCCCCGTCGCGCCAAACATGCTCGCCCTTTCAGCCGTGGGGGCATTATAATATGATGGTCAATACCACTATTCGCTAGTAAAAAAGTAGCCCAACAGTTGGTGGTGGGTGTTGATGACTAGTTGCCTTTCCTCTAGTCTTACACTCTTAAATTAAGGACGGCTAGCTCTTGTATTTTTGCGCGAAATTCAAAACAATTAAAGACACAAACAAAATATTATAATCAAAAACGTTATTTTTACAGTTCCTGTTAAACCAGACAAATTAAATATTCCTCATCTATTAAAACATTTTTAAATGTAAATATAAATGCTAAGGCCTGGTAGTTCTTACTTCCTAGAGCACCTGTTTGTTTGTTTTTTGGAATTTCGTACAAAGCTACTCGAGGGCTATCTGTGCTAGCCGTCCCTAATTTAGCAGTGTAAGACTAGAGGGAAGGCAGCTAGTCATAACAACCCACCGCCAACTCTTGGCTACTATTTTACCAGTTGACCGTCACATTATAACGCCCCCACGGCTGGGAGAGCGAGCATGTTTGGCGCGACTCGGACGCGAACCCGCGACCCTCAGATTACGAGTCGCACGCCTTAACGCGCTACGCTGGCCTGTTAGAGAACTGAATTGTAGAAGTTTCAGTGTAACACCATAAGCAACGATTGCTTCCAGTTAGCTGTTCTGAACAGACGATGATTATACCAAAAGCTGTACCTCAGTCTTGGAGTTCTTTTGCTTGCCTCGTGTGTCACAAAAGTTATAGTTGAAATTAATGCGCTAATACCGACTAGAATAAATACTGACCGACTGGAATAAGTACTGATTTTAAAGTAATAGTTGTTCATTCTGCTCTTTACTTCCTTTGAGAAGTTATAGAAACTAAAGCAAAATAAACAAATAAAACTCAAAAAGATATTAAAGACAGAATTCTGGAACTAAAATAACTGCACGTGATGTTTAGTTTGAGGCAATAGAGATATCGTAAGTATTCGTAACATTTACTCTCCTGATATTAAAATCTCACCAATGGTACAGAGGCACGTCTATAGACCGACAATGCTAGATATTGGGTTTTGTACAGGAGAGATAAACTCCTTTTGGAGCTTTGTGCTTAATTATAAAGAATTTTAATGTCAATTTATTTTACTAATTTATTTTTTCTTCTAAAGGGGTTTTAAGTTCAAGTCTTAGCAGCTTAGTGGTCGTCTGCAGTTAGGACCGCGTTGTTTTTCAAACAGGATGGTTGGCTTTTGGAGTGAGCTGCCTTTAAGTGTGGTGGAGGCAGAAAAAATCGATAGAGTTCATGAAAAGACTGGATGAATTCATCACTAGCAATTTGTATTGTACTTGTGATCTGGATGGGCTAAAAAGCTTGTTTTTGTCCCTTTGAAATTTGAAAGTTTAACTTTACTTCCCAACTGAATCTTTAACTTTAGATAACCAATTCTAAGATAAAAAAAACAGCAAATAATTTAAGAAAATTGTTAACATTTGTAAGGTAACTTTATTTAGCGGACCTTGCACTGACTGGTGGTTAGGGCCCTTGATTAGCAATCTCAGGGTCGCGATTTCAAATCGTCTTCATATAATAAAACCAAAAGCTGAGAATATTTCTTTTTGTTTTTTACACAGTTTTATGTCCACCTCAAAGTAGTTGGATTGTTTGTTATTGGTCCGGCATGGCCACGTGCATTAAGGCGTTGGACTCGTAATCTTTGTCGCACTAAACATTCTCACCCTTTCAGCCGCAGGAGCGCTACCATGTGACGGTCAATCCCACTGTTCGTTAGTAAGAAAGTAGCCCAAGAGTTGGCAGTGGGCGGTGATGACGAGCTGCCTTCCTTCTCGTCTTACACTGCTAAATTAGGGACGGCTAGCACAGACAGCCCTCGAGTCGCTTTTCGCGAAAATTAGAACAGAAAAAAAAATTTGTTTTTGGGAGCTGGGCTACTCTTTTACGAACAAATGGTGAAATTGACCGTTACATTATAACGCTCCCACGGCTAACAGGGGGGGGCATGTTTGGTGTGACGGGGATTCGAACTCGCGAACCTCAGATTACAAATCGAACACCTTAACCCACCTGGTCCTGGCGGAACTAACGAGTTAGAGATAAAGGTCTTAAAGTAAAAGAAAATATTATATGAATGGTTAAATTTCTCTTGAGATTGATTTCAATGAAATCAGGTTTGTATGTGTATTTCTGTACAAAAATAGAAATGTATTAGTCCTTAAAACGATAACATTCTCTAAGTTATGATGGCCACAAAAATACATAACAATACAGACAACATAAATACTGTACGTCTCAAGACATTCTCTTACAATATTTTATGATCCTATAAGGCTTAAGAATTTATAGCAAAAATATTTATATTACCAGTTCAAAACAAATATTCCCAAACTTAATACGTATATAAAATAAATATATATATATTTTTGAAGCTATCAAAAAGATGAAATCACAATCCAAACGCTGTAGTTCAAGAGCCTTGGTGTAGAGGTCGCTTTCGTTGTGGAAGTATCGTGGGTTGTCACAACATCATTTTACGTAGATCTAGGTAATGCTAATAATATTCCAAACTAAAACTAGACACGTGTCTTCACTTCATTTAACGAGTGATAATTCATACACAACATGGACGGTCATGAGAAAACTGTTAGCACATTATTTCACAGGACTTACTGATACATTATTTTCTTAGAAAAGAAAGTGTGTTGTTGAATCACTTTAAATTTTGACGAGAACTGGAGAAGAAACTGAATCAGACAGTCAACATTTATTATCCCAATCAACTTAAAGCAGAGAAAATAGCTTAAGTTATTTTGAATTATGCACAAAGCTACATAATGGATTATTTGTGCTCTGCCCACCACGGGAATCGAAACACGGTTTTTAGCTTTGTAAGTCCACAGACATATCGCTGAGTCACTAAGAAAAACAGCTTATGTTAACAACGTTTCCTTATATCAGTTTGTATGTAATGTTTTTTTATCAATTTATTTCATGTAGTTAATTTTTTTTAAATATCTTAAAATAGCAAATCGCGCAAAGAAGATGAAATATTAGTTTCAAACTTAGAAAATCAAAAACTAACTAATAATCAGACGAAAGGCAGACGAATGAATATAGCACACATAAGTAAATAATAACCCTTGCAAACACAAGCTGTGTTAAACTGTTCAAGGAAAATTTATCTACCGCAGCAATACAACTATCGGACTACCTTATATTATATCCACTACTTGAGTTGTTAGTGTTGTTGGAATAATTTTATGCGTTAGCCGCTCAACACCCTTTGAAAGGTACAATGCATTGATCATGGTGTCTTGTTCAAACAAAAGTTAAACCTGAACAATCCACATTTGAATTTAAAATCTGCTAGTCTCTCCAGAACAAAACTAATGATGGAATTAAATTAAAAACGAACACAGTTTGTGATGAATAATAATTATACAGCTATAATCTTAAAGTCACGGATTCCTATTTTATCATTTTTGTTTGTTTTTAGCGCCACCTGCATTAACAGTTTTGGTTAAAATATTTAATATATTTGTAATAGTTTAGTTATTATCTTTAATAGTATTTTTACTGAAATCACACAAGAATTACTTTACATTGATTGTTAGCTCCGTATATAAATTTAGAACAAATCTAAATTTCATGAGATATTATTGGTAATTTGAGGAGATATATTGTTGATAAAAAGCGTGAACAAACAAAGAATAAACGTTACAATGACAGATTCGTGGACAAACAATGATAAATTCGCGGACAAATAATGAACGAACGTAAAAATGATACATTCGCGGACAAATAATGAAAAAACGTTACAATGATTGGTTCAGTTTACTATTTTTATTATTCTGTTAACTTTTAACCCTAATCTGTACACAGTTAGGTTGTTTTGATCATTAGTTAATAATTATTATGACATTTCATCTGTTTCAATTCGACTTTAAGCTACTTTTTTAAACCATATTTTCTTCTAAAATGTTGAAATACTAGAAATATATGCCAAAATAGATAATACATAACCAGTCTGATCTCATTAATTTATCTCTTTGTAAAGACAAAATGAAGCCAAACAACTGGAGACGAAATGATGTAGATTTGCTTACCTGTTAATTTCGCGCCAAACTGCTCAAGCGGTATTTGAATTAGGCCTCTCTAATCCTAAAGTAGGCTTGAGAGAAAGCAACTAGTCAACACCATCCGTAGCTATCCATTGAGTTTCTCTGTGCCAACGAAGAGTGGGATTGACTGTAACAGTTGAACGGACAAGTATGTTTGGCGACGTGTTTGAATCTCGCGAATCGAACGTAGTTTATTAATGAAGCAGCTTAACCACCAGTTTAAGGGTTAACTATAAAATCGTATTCGAATTATTTACAATAAATATGTTGATTTGCTTGAAAGTTAAGAAATATTTATTTTATAAAATTATATGTGTTGTAAATAAATTAATTTAGCGTCTGAACACCAGAAACAAATCTCTCTAGTATTATTTGATGTAATAACCAACCTGTAAGTTATTATGAGTATTTTACGTTTTTAACATGAGAGACTAAAACGTGTATTAGAAAATGCTACATTGGTTGGCTTATTTATTCATTTTTTGCCGGGTCACCTTCAACTTCTAATTCATTCTTTCGTGTGTTTTTTAAATTAATAAAGTGACTATAATTTGCCTAAATATTTAGCACATTCACCCAGAACGTCACTTTTTGCATTAGATAAGCTAAAAGACCACTTGAAATGTGTACATAATTAACCCTAACTTTGCCCGGGATGGCCAGTTGGCCCTCGACTCGTAATCTGAAGATCGCGGGTTCGAATACCAATCACACAAAACATTCTTACTCTTTTAACCATGGTGGCACTATAATGTGACAGCCAATCCAACTATTCATTGGTGAAATGGCGGTGGGTGATGATGACTAGCTGTCATTATAATAGTCTTACACTGCTAAATTAGGGACAGCTAGCGTAGATAACCATCGTACAGCTCTATGCAAAATTCGAATACAAATAACATTAACTTAGAACTTTTACCAACTACAACCAAAGTTTGCCTGCAATACGATTCTTCTTAACTAAATAGTGCGATTGGTTTTCATTGTTACAGCGTCCCCACAGCTGAGCGCATTTAGTGATAATTGCAAGTTGTTGAGAAGTTTGAATAAAACATAGGGAGGAGAGAATAGCATTTCTTTTATTATTGTTATTTTAATATATGAGTTCATAAATCGTATTTTATATGTAATTCATTAGCATTAAATTCTACAGTAGGCTACCAACACTCTATCCAGCAAGGGGACTCGAACCTCGTGTTATAACATTGTAATTCCGAAAACATACCGTCCGCCGACCCAATAAAGAACCCTTCAGTTATCTTGTTTATTTATTCTCAATATTTTGGTTTTAACACTAATTCTCTCAACTTAGTAGAATCTCAGTCACTCTACGGATTTACAGCACTAAAATCAAAGGTTCGATTCTCCTCGTTGGGCTCAGCAGTTAGTCCGATGTGGCTTTGCTATAAACAAACACACACACACACAAACTTAACAGTAATTAGGCTGACAACGAGAAACATAAAAGAAATCATTTTTAATTTAGAATAAGCACAAATGTACCGAAACCTTGTATATGACTAAACTGACTTGTGATTTTTTTGAAGGAATTAACTGATAAGTTACCCGAATATTATACTATTGATTTAGTCAGTACCTTTGTACAACGTCATAAGAACGTTCCAGCTGAATTCTAGGAGAGAGATATCTGTAATATATAATATTATATGAAAATGAGCTTAAATTTCCCCTTGGAGAACCAGAAATCTACTGAATACTAATTGCGAAGTTCACAGCTGCCTTGCTAATCTCCGTGGATTTCCTCTGAGATCTATAGTAGAAGTCATCTTATTACAACCTTAACATTAAGTGACGGTAAACTTACCACTCGCTCATTGGAGAAGTGGTAGCCATTAGTAGTAGAATAAAATCCAACTGAAATAAATAATATATTTTCCAGAAGTAACATACATGTGAGATGAGTACTCTACTACAAAAAATGGATATTCTGAATTAAAGTAATAGTTTTGGAGAGTAAACCAGAAATAATCTAGCTTCTTCAGTAACTAGTTCTAAAAGCAGACTGTATGAGATTGCGCACGTGGTAGCTTTAGATTACGCGTTGTTTGAAACAATAACAAATGTTGCGGAACGAATTGTTAGATAAAAGTTAGTGAAGCCTTGGTATATTCACGTACCATGTTTTAAAGTTTAAATTCAAGTAATATTATACTTTATGAAAAAACAGTTAGTAGTGTAATAATTACACTGTTTGGTGAATGTTATAGCATTTTTTCCCTTTCTTGTTAAGTTAGTGAAATCAATAAAAATACACTAGTTTGCTCAGTAAGTTGAAGTGATTTTACTCTATTACGGTTTAGTGCTGACTTAAAAAAATATATATATATGCATACTTATATATCGTATAACGATCATTTTGATAATAAAGGAGGGCATGGCATGGCCAAGCGCGTAACGCGTGCGACTCGTAATCCGAGGGTCGCGGGTTCGCGCCCGCGTCGCGCTAAACATGCTCGCCCTCCCAGCCGTGGGGGTGTATAATGTGACAGTCAATCCTACTGTTTGTTGGTAAAAGAGTAGCCCAAGAGTTGGCGGTGGGTGGTAATGACTAGCTGCCTTCCCTCTAGTCTTACACTGCTAACTTAGGGACGGCTAGCGCAGATAGCCCTCGAATAGCTTTGTGCGAAATTCCAAAACAAAACAATACTAACGGTGTTATCCGTAGCTCACTGGAGAGAAGCAGTAAAATGTTTGTGATAAAATATTTCAAAGCTTGTTTGAAATTTATTACAGTGTCAGTTTTGTCTCTAGTTCCATTTCCATGGTAGCAAAGTATCTTAAGAGCTTTCCTTGAGAGCAAAAAGAAAACATTTGATTTCCAAGTTACTATTCAAATGATAACTTTTAGTCAGAATTAACCACAAACGTATTTTTCATCAGTTGCATTTTATCGAACAAACACGCAAGAAAACTCTGTCATTATGTAATCAATAGTATTTTGGGCATATTTTATCTTAATACTCAACGGCAAAAATTTTAAAATTTACTCTATGGTATACTTCAGATTAGAAACTGTTAGAAACAGTTTTTACTGAAACTTTCAGTGATGACAAGAAAACTACTTGTTTGTTTCTTTTTAATTTCGCGCAAAGCTACTCGAGAGCTATCTGTGCTAGCCGTCCCTAATTTAGCAGTGTAAGACTAAAGGAAAGGCAGCTAGTCATCACCACACACCGCCAACTGTTGGGCTACTAGTTTACCAACGAATAGTCGGAATGACCGTCACTTTATAACGCCCCCACGGCTGGGAGGACGAGAATGTTTGGTGCGACCGGGATTCGAACTCGCGACCCTCGGATTACGAGTCGAACCCCTTAACACACTTGGCCATTCCAGGCTCATGTGTGAAGCCAACAAAACATATTTCGACATGCCTGTCGGGGACCAAGACAAACCCTGGGCACCTCATTTTACCTCCGAGCATTGCAAAAAAACTCTAGAAGGTAAGACGGACCAATTTTTACTTGCTTGAAGAGTAAGATTTTGCATTATACAAATTTTACACCTTTTAAAATTTAAATATATTTTAATTTATTTTTTAATTTCCAATAGTATAGAAAAAATATCACATATAAAATATTTTACACGAGCCTCTTACACATTAGTTGTGGATGAAATAAATTTATTCTTCATCGTAACAATTTTATTTTGTTCTTTTGCAGGATGGTACAGAGGAGAAAAGAGAGCCATGAAGTCTGTTATTCCAAGAATTTGGTGTGAACCCACTGACCACTCAAGCAATTGCTACTTCTGCATGGTCAACCCTTCCAAACGTTGGGCTGGCAAGAATGCATCTTCTATCAAGTATCCGGATCTCCCATCATCCATCGCCCCAGTGCCACACTGCCCTGAACTCTCTGTACCCACCAGAGAGAAAACAGCCATCCTCAGAAGTTACCAGAAAACCAAAAGAGGAAGTAGACATTAAAGATCCAGGTTACAAGTTCAGAGGTGCAGCCGGCGAGAGAAACCCATACCACCGAAACCAAAGTGACGTCGATGACTTGATCAGAGATCTTGGTCTAACAAATTTGAATGTCGAGCTTTTCACATCTAGTGATGACGAGAAAACCCACTTGTAGAGAAGAATATACATGTAGAAACGGCTGGTATGGATTGGGAAAAGCCGTTTTTACAAGTATATTTTGACATCTAGGTTCAAGGAGTGCGATGTGTTGTGCAAGTCACTCAGAGAAAGCGTCAGTGACATTTTTCAGGCTTCTTCACTCGTCAAGATGGAATCTGCTTCTGCCACAATGTATCCGGTCTGAGCGAGACAACTGGAATTGCTTGTAACCCGAACAAGGAGCGTATGACGAAAACATAACGTGAGACTATATTTGGGCACTAATACGTGAAAGTGATTTACATTACAGTCGAAAGTCTCGAAAAACTGCTCACTTCTAAAGATTTTTCTTCATTTTTGTATAACTTTAGTGTAAATACGTGTGAATCTCGATTTATATGTTGTTTTATTCACATCTTATGTGAAAGAAAATGTACAAGTTTGCCCGATTTTACATATAAAATAGGTTAATCCAGGTCACAAAAGCAAAGTTTGAAAGGAATAATGGCCATTTTCTGTACTTTTATAACACAAGCAATTAAGAAATTATACATACTATCCATGAACAAATATTATGTTACATGGTGTAATAAAAATGATTTAGAAAGGATTTTTAATAATAAAAATAGAAAGGCTCCAGTAGAAGACAATAACTTGAACACTGATTTGGAAACATGTTGGATTACCCAAACCTTGTGTTCCACACATACATTCATTCCTATAAGTATGGCTATCCTACTTATTATTAATTTTATTTCGAGATTTATCAATGGTTATCCACAAGTCTATTCCACATTCTTCTTCTTACGGTAGTCAAGACTGAATTGTTTAGGATTTAGATGCAATAAGTAACTGCTTTCAAAGGAAACTCTTTTGGAATATCAATGAGCAACAATACTATACGCCTGAATTAAACAGAACGGTTCTACAAGTCAGTATTAACGAAACCACTCAAACGTAAAGTGAACATATAAACTGATAGGAAGAAAAGGGGTTTTTAACTAATTAAAATACGTCTAAAACATTTATTATTTATAACTAATTCTATATGTGTGACTGTGTACTTATAGAAGATAATTAATATACGTGCATTAATAAGTAAAAATTAGGTATATGTCCCCACAACAACATATCTACGGCTCTACAAAGCTTGAAAGTTTCGATACTCGTGATAGGCAGAGATATGTCCTTCGGAACTCCATACTAAATTACAAATATCATACATATATTTAATCACATTAATTAATAATTAACGGTTGTTAACGCGAGAATTTCTTCTTCCAACGCTCTATATATATTTCTTCTCTTTAAAACTAATCACAACTTAAATTAGGAGACTTAAAACAATATTATTTCTTGAAGTGTCAAATATGTTTATGTAAATTGAGGTGTAACTTTATCATATGCAAGGTACTTTCTCTCAACAAGGATACTTTTTGGCTCACTGCACCATTCGGTTTCTTATGTTGATTTGTGTGGACAATTAAGAACAGTCAACTGTTGTTCACTGGTTTCTGATGGTTCTTCAATTTTATTTGAGATCTAGTCATGGTGTACGAACAACATCGAGCTCTATGACTGGTTTTAAAGTAACAAATGAGACAAACCACAACCTGATCGACCAATCATTTATTTTAAGTGTCACGTGACTAATCATTAGACACCTCACATGCATGACAATGATCTGGAAGTTGTAATTCATGTCATTTTAAAGTCATTTTTACCTGATCAAAACTGTACTGGTCAGGCTGTACTGTACAGTTTTTGATACAGACTGTTCCGTACTACTTTAGTTTAGTCTGTAATGTATCATGTGCAGGTTTCACCACGCTTATGGCTTTTACGTTTGGATAACAGCTTGTAATAAAGACGATTGGCGGACATAAGATTGACTTCGAATGTTATTTCTTTTATCTGATTCCTAATTCCATCCCACATAATGAAGAAAACTGTCATTAAATGTCCACAGGTAAAGGTAATTTTATCATTATCTGCTAAACGTGAAGAACTAACATGTTTCTTGGTTGGTGGAAGAATACAGTCGATATAATTCAACTTTATGTAATTAAAAATATAATGCCCTGTAATAACAAATAAAGTTATTACTGACAATGCTTATTATTCAGAACAAGGTATAATTTGAAAGCATCACAAACTAAATAACTTTCTTTTTCTGAATTTTATATGCAAAAACGGCTCGTTTGGGTTCAGAAAATATTTTAAAGTGAAGAGCGAACGACGTTTCGACCTTCTTCGGTCATCGTCAGGTTCACAAAGAAAGAGGTAACTGACCGGAAGCTGACCACATGTTTGGAAGGGGTTGTGTAACTGATGTTACACTGGGCGGGATTAGATGTTCGAATATATAATTTTATATATAATATTAATATAGGTATAATGGCGTTCCTTTATATTGGTTTATTTTGGGTTTAAGTTGTTGTATAAGTAAGGCTTCTTTAATTTTGCGTTTGTTTATGTTTGTTTCTTTATTTAGTATTTTAGCGTTTTCTATGGTTATGTTGTGTCCATTTGACTTGCAGTGTTCGAAAACGTGTGAAGGTCACTTTTTATGTTCTTTGAATCTGGTTTCCATTTTTCTACTTGTTTCTCCAATATAGAAGTCGTGGCAGTTATCACATTGTATTTTATAAATAATGTTGGTGTGGTGTTTGTCAGTGTAGTTCTTACATAGCATATACCTTAGTTTTGTGCCTGGTTTTTGAATAAATTTAGTATTAACTGGAATGTTATATTTTGTTACTCGTGTTTGCCAAATGTTGGTTATTTGTTTGCTGATGTCAGGAATATATGGTATACAGCAGTATATGGTTTCGTGATTTTTTGATTCGTGAGATATATTCACTTTTGTTGGTTGATTTTGCTTTCTGTCTAGGTGTGTGCGTATAATGTTTTCTACGGTTTGTGGAGGAAACTTATTGATGTTGATGAAGTATTGTTTTATTTTGTCTAATTCATCGTTAATTTTATCTGGTGAGCATAGTTTTATGGCTGTGTTTATCTGGTTTCTCAGTATGTTGAGTTTTTTTTTGTTTCATGTGCTGAGTCCCAAGGAATGTATAGTCCAGTATGGGTGATTTTTCAGTAGATTTCTGTTTTGAATTGTGTGTCGGTTCTTACAATTTTGAGGTTAAGAAATGATATTTGATTTCTTTCTTCCTGTTCACATGTGAAGTTAATGTTGGGATGTATAGAGTTAATGTGATTGAAAAAATTAAGTATGTGTTCTGTAGATTTGAGTCCTGCAACCGTGTCATCTACATATCTGTACCAGTATAGTGGTGGATGTAATGCAGTATTAATTGCTTGTGTTTCAATTTGTGTCATAAAAATATTGGCTAGAACTGGTGATACTGGGTTGCCCATGCTTAGGCCATTTGTTTGTATATAGTTTTGGTCGAAACGTTGTTCGCTCTTCTATTTAAAATATTTTCTGAACCCAAACGAGCCGTTTTTGCATATAAAATTCTCAACAAGTAGGTTTCTCGACATCACTGATTTCTTTTCCTGAATACGAAAGTCTGACAGAACGTTACGTGAGAAATAACCTTTTGGTTCAGAATACGACTTAGTTCAAACAAACGTCACAAGCAAATAACTTATAATAAATTTCTTCCACATTTTTGGAATAAACAATTATTAAATATATTAATTGGGTTAAGAAATTTTGGTTAAGAAAATATTTTACGTAGAGGAGCGGACATCGTCAGGTTCACAAAAAAAGAAAGAGGTAACTGACCGAAAGTTGAAAGGGAAACTAAGTGTCGGAATGTAGAGGGCGTGCTTCGATGTTTGAATATATAATTTTTGTTTACAAGTGAAAGCCCGGCAAGTTAAGGCGTGCGACTCGTAATCTGAGGGTCGCCCTTTCAGCCGTGGTGGCGTTATAATGTGACGGTCAATCCCAGTTTTCGTTGGTAAAAGAGTAACCCAAGAGTTGGCGGTGGGTGGTGATGATTAGTTGCTTTCCCTTTAGTCTTACACTACTAAATTAGGAACGCCTAGCACAGACAGCCCTCGAGTAGCTTTGTTGCGAAATTCAGAAACAAACAAACTCTACAAGTGGGTTTTCTCGACATCACTGATTATAAAACTATTATTAAACTTCATTTTCTCATCAGTGGCTCTCAACGCTCATAAAGAAAAAATACGGTTTCGATACCCCGAGATTTGAGAAACATAGATAGCACAATGTGTAACTTTGCTTTTAACACCAAAGCAAACAAGCGCATTGCAAATTTATTTATTTACCACCATGATTATAAATAGGTGCGCGTGTACTTGTGTGCGGTACACATTCTTGTTTGGTAATATAATTTATAACAAGTTCGTTAAGAGTTCAATGAAACCCCTCTCAGAATGTGTGTTTTTCTATTTGTATATTTCTCACTAATTATCTTATTGAAGCTCCGTCGACCAAAGAAAATTATTATTTTCTGTCTTTTCTGTAATATTTGGTGTTTGCAACAACGACTGTCGTTTGTGCATGCAAACTTGCATGAGAAGGTATATTAAATGTTCTCGGTTATTAACGTGAGGTAGACTGAAACAACACCTGGAAAAAATGGAAAGCTATAGTCAAGACTAGGCAGGAATAGACGGTGTGTCTGAGATCAGACTATACTTGTCAGATAATGAGTTGATAAGAGTATATTATATCAGACCTTGGATCTGCACAATGAAACCTCATATACTTGAGGTCAGTTAATGAGTTAATCAGCTCTTGAATATTCATCATGAAACCATACATTCTTGAGCTCAGATTAAGAATTAATCAGAGTATATTCTATAAACCTTCGATATGCATGATGAAACCTGACATTCTTGAGGTCAGGTTATGAGTTGATCAGAGTATATTCTATAAACCTTCGATATGCATGATGAAACCTGACATTCTTGAGGTCAGGTTATGAGTTGATAAGAGTATATTATATCAGACCTTGGATCCACACAATGAACCCTCATATACTTGAGGTCAGTTAATGAGTTAATCAGCTCTTGAATATTCATCATGAAACCATACATTCTTGAGCTCAGATTAAGAATTAATCAGAGTATATTCTATAAACCTTCGATATGCATGATGAAACCTGACATTCTTGAGGTCAGGTTATGAGTTGATCAGAGTATATTCTATAAACCTTCGATATGCATGATGAAACCTGACATTCTTGAGGTCAGGTTATGAGTTGATAAGAGTATATTGTATCAAACCTAGGATATGCATGATGAGAGCTGAACTGTGTAAGATTTAAATCATTAACCAACTGGTGTGGTAAGGTTAAATCACTAATCATTTCTATATATGTGTGCACATATTAAATACGGTTAACCGATAATAAAACAAAACAAAATTAACCAGCAATAGACACTTATGTGTAAGTATGAACAATATTTCTATTAGTATTGTATTGTAGCTTTCTCATACTCATGTATACTATTAATTCTTATTATAATGGGACGTATTTTTGAACACCGAACAGCAGATAAACTAGCAAATAGTTCCTTAACACCGCGTTTTCCTTCCTTCTCGCATACTCAGCTTTAGTCGTTTGATTTAAATATTTCAGTGGCTGTTGCCAGGAATCAGGGATAACTTATTCTGTCGTGAAACCTAGAATTCACGTTAAGTCTTGTAGTTGTCAACGTATCTTTTATTGCTTTGATCAACTTGAAGGTTAATACTGCTATTTGAATGATGTAAACTTCGGCAGACATTCAGGGAAAGAAAACTGATGAGCGGGAAATGAAAGAAATGGGGTTTATAAGCACATTGTGCTTGTGCACATGACACACTACACACAAATTAAGAACAAATTTTGAGGTTATTTTTGCAATTTAATTTATTTTAAAATGTGTTTTTCTAACTAAGAAACTAATACTTTTGAGTGAACGATTTGAAAATTTCAAATGAAATCGTCTGCAATGCAGGGCAGTGTTATTTAAAGTTTATTTAGTTTGACTTATGTTTGTATATATATATATATATTATCAAATAAAGAAGGGACGTTTCAATATAAAAACGGAACTTTGTTCAGCACGGCAAATGACAAAAGAAGAAAGAATAAGGTTTTTGAATGCGACTTCAATGCAGGTCGCTTTAAATGTATAGCATGTCTGATGTATTAAAATTTATCTCAATCGAATCTCCGACTTATTGTATTATCTATAAGGATTTAATATAACTTGATATATTAATTTATAAATTAATTTAATGTTGATATGATCAATCAAACTTTGGATATTTACCAGCAAAATTGATATAGTTTTCTTTCATAACACAAATATATTTTAATGTACAAATTTAACACTACAATTTATAATAACGGTCATTACAAATAGTTTTTACCAATAATGATTTATATTAGAAAGTCTTAGTGGCTTACAAATAGTATTGAGTCTTCTGTGTGATCTGGATTTGAATATTTTATCGACCGTTCACGGTTAGCGAATTAGTTTCGAGTTGATATCGGTATAGTTCACTTTACGAGTAACTAGCTAATTCTCTATTCTTGGCTGGCATCATACCGTTTACAAGCTGGTCTTTCACTGACGAAGATATATAATATCCTCGTGAAATCAGTAATGTTCGAAGTTAATTCTCTTAAGTCAAACGGTTTATAATGTTCGAAATGTATAAGCGTTCCTGGTCAGATATGCGTATTTTCTCGGTTGATAAGCGTTAAACACTGTTGTAGCTTCCGAGGTTTATAATCTACAAACGGTAGGAAACTAACAACAATATGTTGTCTGTTGGCGTGCCAAATTGATTTATAAGCGTTAAATCGACTTTCTAGAAATTTCAGTTGTCAGAAATATTCTGTTAAATTGACGAATTGGAAATAATAATTATAAATCAAACTATAAAGATAAAAAGCTCGGATAACAGAATATATCTAAATAACTAGAATTAATGTTATTGTATTAGTGTAATCAGACTATTTCAGTCAAGTAACGTAAATAATAAATATATCAGAGGCTATCCAATTACTTTGAGAATTATGCAATAAATATAACTGTGTCCTACTATATTTCTCATAATAAAACATACACACACGTTAACACTGTGCATTAGTTAAAAAATAATTTTCAATTACAGTTATGTTGCCTGTATAATGTTTCGTTATTTCAGTAAAATGTTTCATGTTCGTTTCGTTTATTAGTTTCGAAATTCGCGCAAAGCTACTCGAAGGCTATCTACGCTAGCCATCCCTGATTTAGCAATGTAAGACTAAAGAGAAAGCAGCTAGTCATCAACACCCACCGCCAAATCTTAGTCTACTCTTTTATCAACAAATAATGCGATTCACTGTCACATTATAACACCCCATGGCTGAAAGGGTGAGCATGTTTGGTGTGACAAGAATTCGAACCAGCGACCTCCAGATTACTAGTGGAGAGTCTTAACCACCTGGCCATGGCGTCCCTGTCATAACACACTTTAACATAATTGTTTCTATTTCTATATAGGATTTATCGTCACTTTATGACACCTAAAGGGATGAAAAGGCAAGCAACTTCAGTTTGCGAGTCGAGGGCCCTAGTCACCTGGGTGTGCTGGTCCATTTAATTTTATTTTATTTAAATATATGTATATATCGCTTTCTTTTGGTTGATATCTGTGTGTGATATTCGGACTTGAAGAAAGATGAATCACCATCCAGTTTCACAGACTGACTCAGTACTGTGCTCTTTTACCAAACGTTTAAGTGTATAAATACAATACTTTAAACGCATTGTTCCTTGTTACATTCCATTTAATGTTACTGCGAGGTTGTCACGTTGGATTTGCAGGTTTTGACATTCTTAAGACAGAGAAGAGTTTGGGTAACTTCAAGACCAATGGAAGGTTCATCAAAAGTTAACTTCAACATCAATATAAAACTAAAATTAGTTAGTTTCTCAAAGCAAGATCACAGGAACAATTAATGTCCATTTGTCACAGTAACTACTCGAACAAATTTCTGAGATCTCGAGGGACAAAATCTTCATCATTCACGAAGTTATACATTTCTATATTTTGGAGATCCAATCTTTTTAAGTAATATACGACATGTACTTTGCAAGAGTCGAATAACATTGGCATTTACTGTGACTCACCTGGAAAGTAATGTCTTTCTGAAAGACATGTGTTGCATTTGCAATTCTTGTGTCTAAACGTGACGTCGTTACTATTCGTTCTTGTCATGTGCATATTAGTAACATCCAGTTAACACAATCAAATAACGACAATACTCTAAGTGAACGTTTGTGTTCAACATTTATAATTTTGCTTCTCTGTTATTTTACGAATATATGACAGCCATGTTTACCAGTGACTTAAAACAACAGTTTTAAAAAACATTGAAAAAGAAACAGTCTAATTTGAGGCAAAATAATTAAAAAAAGACAAATTTACCTTGTATGGTAAATTATAAATACCTTAACATTTTTAAGGTTGTTTCTTTACATCTTGTACAATATTTGGCTAAAATTAAGATACGTAATCATTTAACGTCACTGCTTTTTTAGTCTCAATGTACAGCAAGCAACTTATTCATTCATTTTAATAATAATTTCAGACTTGACCTCATAATTAATGACCTTAACATATTTCTTAATGATGACTTGCCATGCTAAGTAATACCTTAACTACTGAGATTACGTAAAGCTCAATTAAAACGCATTAAGATATTTACTTTAAGGTTCGTTTCTTTCTTCAAAATAAATTACATGTAGAACATGACGTATAATTTTCCATTTTGTTAGCTGTCAAACAGTAAAGTTGGTAGTTTCAAGTAAAGTGAATGAAAGTTAACTTTTGCTACACAAGTAGTCTAAAAGAAAAACAGTGTATAAGTCATTCTGTAAGGGTTGTCAGTGTTCCACTTACTTAAACTTGTATGTTCAGTTTTCTCTGCACTGTATCAGAAAAAAAAACACATTAATCGTTATTGTAAAAGAAATGACTCAGAGGCAGAGAAATTGGCTTCTGGAACTAACTGTACGGTGGATTGAAATAGATGCTTATTACAAATTCAACGAATAATTCAGTGTTTTGAACGCTGGTTTGTCGATTTTTATTCTTTAAAACACAAATTGTATTTGTTTACCTTTGAGTCCATAAATCCTTAAACCTATAAATCTGAAAACGTGTCTCGTGTTTCTTCTCTGGTCTCATATACAAGTTATTTTACATTTGTAACAGTAATAATGAAAGATAATTTCATAAAATTCACACAAAAAATTACTATGCTGACTATCGTTTTGTAGTATTAATTCGTAAAAAAATGGTTGAAGATTTTTTTCTTGTCTCATAAGATGATGGTTGGTGTTGGGATTAATGAAATATACCAATGAAACTTCCATATTCTAAGTCATTTTACAGTTTTCCTTATCACTAAAAATATATATCATGGTTTCAAACCTTTCTGTTACAGGTCAACTTCGGCATAGTCAGGTTGAAAATAATTTTTTAAAAGAAACCAAACAGCTTTATAAGTAATTGAAACAGGAACACGGAAATATATTGATTTATAGTTAGCTTTGAAAAATTTAGGCTTTCCTTTGCATCGTTTATTTCAGTAAAATAACTTTTAATCAAAACATGAGACGCAGAATTAAATAAGATTGCAATGTAATTGACTTATTAATGTGTATTAACTGTAATATCTATGTTTGTTTCAGTTTCTTACATATTTAGAAATATGTGTAACTGTTATGTAAATGTCGTGTAAATATTTTGTAAACGACAACATGTCGTATTGTGTTTAAATTTTCATTTCTATTTATTATATTTCCATATTTATATTATTGTTTCGAAGTTTAAACTAATAAAATATGTTGTTATTCATTTAGGGTAACATTTAGCATTTTCTTGAATTAAGTAGACCAATCATATGTTTGTAAATGAAATGCTGGCGACTTCATGTCTAGACGTTTAGTCTCGTGCAAGAACGGACATGCGCGGATTGCTCTGGAGATCTGTAGAAATTTCGCGGTGTTTCGAGGAGTCTAGGCCTACAGTATATAAACAGACGAAGATGCGAGAGAGAAAAAGAGAGTCAGACATTAGTTTTATTTCAAAAGAAGAGAGTCAGTTATTTAAGAAAGATTAAGTGTTTGCTGTGATTATTCAACTTGGATTTGTGACTGAAGTTAGATCTACGGGAACTGTGATTTTATTTCGTCAATCTCTACGATTCATCCGAATTACTGGTTATACTGAAAGTCAACACGTGTGAACAATTTACGGGAAATCGAAAAAATTAAAGGCGACAATTTTGTGACGTTCATCGGAGGCAACGTGAAAAGCACTTCGTCGAATTTATTGAACTGTGAATTGTTTCTGAACTTCTTCATTTAAACTTCGGAATTTCTTCGTGGGACCAAATTCACATCCTAGACTGGAATTTGAGACTTTCATGTTAGATCATTATATTAGATACAGGCCAGTACCATTTTGTATTGTGATTAATTTTGAAGGTTGAAACTAGTACCATTTTGTTTTGTAATTAATTTTGAAGGTTTAAACTTAATATCTGTCATTGTTATTATATAATTCATGTTATATTTGTTAATAGTTTAGTGTAATAAATTATACAAGCTGTTATCTGTGTTTTTCTGTTGCGTTTAGTCTACGAAAAACATAAAACATAAAAAAGTACGTAACAGTAACACATACTGTTAAATGTATATCGTAAAATTTCTGTTCATCAAATTTGTAAAAGGTTCTCGATTGTAAGATTCAACAAGGTACCATACACTGCTGGCCAAAATCTTAAGATCAATGAACATAAAGAAAAAATATGCATTTTGCCTTGTTAGACTCAACCACTCATTTGAGTAGAGCTTCGAAAGATGAAAACAAGCCTAAATATTAGGTAGTCAAAAGTTTAACACGTCACTGAAACGAAGCGTTAATCGGTAAACACGTAACGAAATTTAGTTATTTGTGTTCAAGCATTGGCGTAGAAACATGGACAAGGCTAAAAAGTTGGCAGAGTTGGAACGTGGCAGAATGTCAAGTTGCAAAAGCAAGATCTCTCTCAATGTGGCATCGCTGATGATACTGGGCGTAGTAAAACTGCTGTTGCAAATTTCTTAAAATATCCTGAGAGATACGGAACGAGAATTTTAAGTGATCGGACCAAGAAAATTTCGCCGGTGTTGAGCAGGAGGATTCGAAGAATTGTCTGGCAAGACACCAGCCGATCATCGAACCAGATTAAGACCCTTACGGACAATTAATACAGCTCAAGAACAGTAAGATAGCATCTAAAAAGGCTTTAAAAAGAGTAAACGTCTTCAAAGGCCACGCCTCTTTCCACACCACGAAACAGCTCGGTTAATCTTTGCTGAAAAGCACCAAACATGGGACGTAAAAAAGTGGAAGAAGGTTTTGTTCTCTCATGAGAAAATATTTAAATTGGATGGTTCAGATGGTTTTCACCGTTACTGGCACGATAAGGATATCCCACCGGAGATATTTTCTACACGACACAGTGGAGGAGGTTCCATCATGATCTGGAGTGCTTTCTCCTTCCAAACAGCAGCTGGCTACATTGGCATGTTAGAGAAAGCGTCCTAATTGACTGAAGCCCCTCGCTTGTGTGGAAATGATTGAATCTTTCAGCACGACAACGCTGCAACCCACAATTCCCGCAGGACAAAGGACTTTTTCATGGCGAAGAACGTGATTCTTTTGGACCATCCAGCGTGTTTGCTTGAACTGAACCCCACTGAAAATGTTTGTGAGTGGATGGCAAGGGACGTCTATAGAAATGGACGTCAATTCCAAACAGTGCATGATCTTCGTAAAGCCATCTTCGCCACTTGAAATAACATTCCAGCCAGCCTTCTGCAAACACTTATATCGATCATGCCAAAGCGAATGTTTGAAGAAATTCGCAATGACAGCCGTGCAACTCACTACTGAGACCTCTTGTTTGGCATTTCCTACCCTGTTTAGGACTTCTTTTTGGTACGGTCTTAAACTTTTGACCAGCTAGTATTCAGGCTAATTTCATAGTGTTCACATTTTCTTTATTAAACGCTAAAAAGTTTTTATTTTTACTTTCCCTTTTCTTATTTTTATGTTTCGAAGCTCTACTCGAATAAGTGGTTGAATCTAACAACGCAAAATGCATTTTTTTTCTTTTTGTCCATTGGCCTTGAGATTTTGGCCAACAGTGTATTACACATACACAGATTAAAAGAAATTGTGTATACCTGTGAAGACTTTATATGTTAAAATTTGTTGTTTAAAAAAGTTTTGAAGTAATTTATTGAAATATCACTAAAATATGACTGATATATATATATACAACACAGGCTACATATCTTTACTAAAATACGACTGGTATATACAACACTGAATACATATCTTTACCAGAATACTACTGGTATATACAACACTGAATACATATCTTTACCAGAATACGACTGATATTTATTTTATGACACGATTTATTTCAGGTCATTTTTCTTATGTTTTGTCTCAAGCAGTGTCCGATATTTTTTTCCTCTACTAAATTATTTCAAATGTTAAACGAAGTTATGTTGCTATGCTCTTATTTCATGCTTTATTCAAGGCTATTTTTCCAAAGATTATTTTACACTGTTTACATTTGATTTTTTCTTTCACTTGTTGTCTTTCAGTGGACTTTTTACGAAGCTCAATTTATGTTATTACGAGGCTAACGTGCTTCAAATTGAGCTCGGAGCTATCTTTCTGTAACATTGCACAATAAATGACTGGTTTTACAGAACGTTTATTTGTTTTGAATTTCGCGCAAAACTAGCCGTCCCTAATTTTGTAGTGTAAGGCTAAAGGAAAAGCAGGTAGTAATCATTACCCTCCGCCAAATTTTGGGCAACTCCTTTACCAAAGAATAGGGGGATTGACCGTCACATTAGACTGTCCGAACGGCTGAATGGGCAAGAATGTTTGGTGTGACGGGATTTGAAACCGCGACTCTCAGATTACGAGTCGAGTGCCTTAACCACATGGCCATGTCGGATCTCTACAGCACATAAGATTTGTGAGATTTTTATCACTGACGTGATCATTCACGAGCACACAAGTTTTAAGGCAAAGAACGTTTCAGCACATAAAACAAACATTCAACAATCTAATAATGTATTTAAATTTTAGAGGTGACACTGGTTAGTTATGCATATATTTATATAGTTATCAATATATGTGAAATATTATTTATTTATGGCTAAACAGAAAGAATAATAGCAGCCAAAAATGATTATAAATAATTATGGAATATTTTACGCAAAATATTTACAAAGTTTTATCAATGCGTGGGAAGGTAACGATCAGAGTTGTAACTGGGTATTTATTAATTGCGCGATTGTTCAATTTTATAAATAAAGCTTCTCCGATTTTTCTCATGTTAACTTTGGGCTCATGTTTTAGTATTGTGATGTTTGGTATTACGTTTAAAATTTCTGAGAACGTGCACAACAGAACACGTGATACAACCTTTTTAAAAATAGAACTGAACCTTTAGCTAAACCTAAAAATCGAAGGTATAATACAAAACGCTCAAATAACACTTCTGACAAACTATAAAGGAGAAACAAATTGAACTGAAATATGTTCTCAAAAATGAACTTAACTACGTAGCAATCTCACTTGTGTGACTGCCTTGATTATTATGGGTTTCTTTCATCTTTAATTCAGAAAAACAACAAAAACATCTGCTATCAAAACTTACATTTCAAATGAAATTTAGACGGAAGCTAGAAAAATTCCGACTGTTACTATAACAATAAAAATAGACCTGTACACTGTAGAAAACAATATAATCAACCTCGCGAACTTTCAGTTCAGTGAACCTCAAAGACAGCCCTAAGTAAGTCTTATCTACTCGGTAAGTCTTCTCACCATCCCAATGTTAGACTTAAAAACCAGTTGTGAAGATCCCTGCAGGGCGTTAACGAAGAATCAAATCTAACCAGCATCAACTAGTCCCAAATCAAATCTAACCAGCATCAACTAGTCCCAAGTCAAATCCAACCAGTATCAACTAGTCTCAAGTCAAATCTAACCAGTATCAACTAGTCCCAAGTCAAATCTAACCAGTATCAACTAGTCCCAAGTCAAATCTAACCAGTATCAACTAGTCCCAAGTCAAATCTAACCAGCATCTACTAATCCCAAGTCAAATATAACTAGCATCAACTAATCCCAAGTCAAATCTAACAAGCATCAACTAATCCCAAGTCAAATCTAACCAGCATCAACTAGTCCCAAGTTAAATCTAACCAGCATCAACTAATTCCAAGTCAAATCTAACCAGTATCAACTAATCCCAAGTCAAATCTAACAAGCATCAACTAGTCCCAAGTCAAATCTAACCATCATCAACTGATCCCAAGTCATACACAAGAAGAAGAATCCGGATCTAATCTATTTCAGGACAAAGAACAGCAATCAGAAGAATTCAACATTTCATGAAACAATTTTATCGGTAATTTCTCTTCCAAACCAGACGTGGATTCAATAACAATATCCTAGATTAAGTTAGTGAAAAAAACTTCAAAAATATTACACAAAATGAAATCTATAAAACAAAATTTCACATAAGCAGAAAGAAAAGGTCTAAACATTCTTAAAATCAACATTCAAAGACATTGTCGTTTGAAGAAATTGTAAATGAAATTCGATCGCTATTCTTCCAACCAAACAGTATGATTTCTTAATGATAAATGTTTTGACTGACACGTGTAAGTTTACTCAGTCAATCATTGAATTTAACTCGACATACAACAAAAGAAATCGAACAAACTATACAAAATATTATTATATTGTGTACGAGACTATGTTTCTGTAACATTGTTTCACATTGTGTCCATGGCTTTGTTTCTATAACATTGTTTTACATTCTGTACGAGGTTATGTTTCTGTAACATTGTTTCACATTGTGTACATGGCATAGTTTCTAAAATATTGTTTCAGATTGTGTACGAGGCTATGTTTCTGTAACATTGTTTCACATCGTGTACATGGCTATGTTTCTATAACATTGTTTCAGATTGTGTACGAGGCTATGTTTCTGTAACATTGTTTCACATCGTGTACATGGTTATGTTTCTATAACATTGTTTTACATTGTGTACGAGACTATGTTTCTGTAACATTGTTTCACATCGTGTACATGGCTATGTTTCTATAGCATTGTTTTACATTGTGTACGAGGCTATGTTTCTGTAACATTGTTTCACATCGTGTACATGGCTATGTTTCTATAGCATTGTTTTACATTGTGTACGAGGCTATGTTTCTGTAACATTGTTTCACATTGTGTACATGGTTATGTTTCTATAACATTGTTTTACATTGTGTACGAGACTATGTTTCTGTAACATTGTTTCACATCGTGTACATGGCTATGTTTCTATAGCATTGTTTTACATTGTGTACGAGGCTATGTTTCTGTAACATTGTTTCACATTGTGTACATGGCTATGTTTCTACAATATTGTTTCACATTGTGTACGAGGCTATGTTTCTATAGCATTGTTTTACATTGTGTACGAGGCTATATTTCTGCAACTTTGTTTCACATTGAAAACGAGGATGTCTATCAATTTCCGAATATACAACCTCTAAAATCATACAAAGTATCTCACTGTAACTTACGTTCTATACAGTTTTCATTATTTCCTATACTCAGTAGGTCCAGATAAAACAAAACACAAGGTATTAAGTAAATATATTTATAATATTTTAAAACTTATTCTAAAGTAGTGCATATTTTATTCGTATCTTGGAGGCACTGTACTTGACAGATGGCTACTTGACATTTTGATAACGTTGTTTCTCAATATTTGAACAGCACGGATGTTAACGATAACAACATGTTTCCAGTCAAAGCCATAACGTAACATTCTACAAATAACATCAACTGTTAAACGAAAGTATAATCAATAAACAGGTTAACATATTTAATGTAAAATCAATTTCCTGAAAGTGTGACAAACAAAACAGTTTACACAACACGAATTCTTCTACAGACAGTGTGAATGGTATTTACACAATTATACACACACATATGGTATGTACTGCAAATAAAAAAAATTAAACAATGATGCATTTAACATGGTCTGAAAAATTAGGTTCGAAAGCAACTGTGTAACCGGATTAGAGGATGTTGGTAGGTGAAGAATTGTAAGAATTATTAAAACATTGGACCCTGAGATATACCAATATAAATTATGAACGTCATTAAGCCCGGCATGACCAAGCGTGTTAAGGCGTGCGACTCATAATCCGAGGGTCGCGCCAAACATGCTCGCCCTCCCAGCCGTGGGGGCGTATAATGTGACATTCAATCCCACTTTTCGTTGGTAAAAGAGTAGCCCAAGAGTTAGCGGTGGGTGGTGATGACTAGCTGCCTTCCCTCTGGTCTTACACTGCTAAATTAGGGATGGCTCGCACAGATAGCCCTCGAGTAGCTTTGTGCGAAATTCAAAACAAATAAACAGTTTACGTGCATCCCGAGCTGTTGTTTTAGCTCCAATAGTTTATCATTTCCCAATCTCTTTTTGGGATTTCTTATGTTGGGTTGAAAAGAAAAGCTCTAAACTAAAACAGCTATCATGTACATTTCATGACTTGATTGAATTTTGTTTATCGGTTGTTACTTCTCTTCCTTTGACATATCATCTGGAAGAGATGAGTATAATATGAAACGAACAATTTTTGAAAGAATAAGAAGTTACCTTCCGTTTAAGAAAAAGTAATGGTTATTCTTTTAAAATCCGTTTCGCTGAGCCAAATTTGAATTTAAAGTAATTCAAATTTAAAAGTTTCATAATGGAAAGAAAGTGCAAAAGGAATAAGATAAATGTTTAGATTTTTTTTAGTTTAAAAATTGAAAAAATAGGAACAAAAACAAAACATTTTATTTAATTTTATAACCTGTACAACGATATTCAGATAAAAATCCAAGCCTAATCACCCAACAGAAGTGCGCTGTTGCTTTAAGTATGAATAAAATAATAGAACACCTCGTGACTATAACAGCTGGAAATTTTCTGAAATTGTTTGTTTATTTTGAATTTCGCACGAAGCTACACGAGAGCTATCTACGCTAGCCGTCCCTAATTTAGCAGTGTAAGACTAGATTGAACGCAGCTAGTTATCACTATCCCCCACCAACAATAGGTCTACTCTTTCTCTGGGTTTGAGTGAATTCGGGATTCAAACCTCGGATCCTGAGATTACCACCTGGTCATAACGATCCTTCCTCTGAAATGCCTCAGGACTTGTGAGGTACTATAAAGAAATGTTAATGAAGAAAAAAGAAATGCTTGGATCTTGTGAAATTATATATTTCAGGATTCGAAAAGTGGACGCTAAGTGAAGTTTGAGTTTCTCTCCTTGAAAGGAGATGCTTGTGGTAAAATACATCACCTGTGGCTTTTACACGTGAAGTTATATTACTACACGTAGCTGGTTATTAGTCTTTAAACGTAAACGAATGAACAGTTTAAATAAAAATAAACAGCATTCCATGGTACTGTGTCGATAAAGTGCTTCAAAAAGTTAAAAAAATAATGATAAAAAGTCTCTTTAACTTCTGACCAAAGTAAAGTGCTAACTTGGACCAAAGCTAAAAATTACGTAAGTCGTTAATATAGCAGCTTTCAAAGATCGTTTAAAATTACAACGATTAGAATACATTGATTTATCAGTTTGTTCTTCTCACTATTAATCTGAAAGAGAGAAATGTGATTCTATATCAAAACTGTTTTTAATAAAATTAAACAGCAGAGCAAAAATGAAAACACGTTTTTAAGAATACAACTATTCACTGAATTATTATAATTGGGAATATTTCGCGAGTTTGTTTGTTTGTTTTGAATTTCGCGCAAAGCTACTCGAGGGCCATCTGTGATACCGTTCCTAATTTAGCAGTGTAAGACTAGAGGGAAGGCAGCTAGTCATCACCACCCACCGCTAAGTCTTGGACTACTCTTTTACCAACGAAAAGTCGGATTGACCATAACATTATAATGCCCCGACGGCTGGAAGGGCGAGCATGTTTGGCGCGACGCGGGCGCGAACACGCCATTCTAAGATTACGAAGCGCATGCCTTAACGCCCTAGGCCATGCCGGCCCTGTTCGTAAACAATAGTCTCCCTTCACCACACTCTTAGTTGAAAGTGAAACTATTTCTTGGGAAAGCAAACACCGTCTAGAGGGCATATAAACAAGTATTAATAATATGTATCGTATGGTTGATCAATTTGAAATGGTTTACAAAAAATAGTGAGGGTTAGATCAACATTATAATTTAAATTTAATATAATAAGACAAACTGATTTCACACAAAAAAACGACACGATTTATTGGTTTGTTATAAATGTCCCCCTCCCGCTAGTACAGCGACATGTCTCCGGATTTACAACGCTAAAATCAGGGGTTCGATTCCCGTCGATGTGCTGAGCAAATAGCCCGATGTGGCTTTGCTATAAGAAAAAAAACACATATAAATCTTCCGCAAAACTTCGTGACGGTTCTCTGCTCTAGAGGGAACACATACAGCTAATAATTACCACCAACTACCAACTCTGGGGTCTATTATTTTGCCAATCAAATGTTTAATAGGACTTGGATTCGAACCCGCTATTCCAGATTACTTGTTAAGAACTCTAACTACTTGGACATAGATGGCCACTACGAGAAGAAAGCGGAGAGATATCCGTGAAGAAATTTAATCTAGTCGAGGTATGAATAAAAAAATAAATTTATTCAATAGCTATTCGTGTCACTCTTTTCTAAATGAATTAACATTTTCACAAACCAGTAATCATCTGTTTTATTATTTGTATAGTGAAATTTATAATCGCTACACAGAATACTAAACGGTTCTTTCGTTAATTGAATAGGAATGATTAAGTCCATTTAATAATAAAAATTGTTACAGTGGATTGGCCCCTGCAATGGCTTAGCGGTATGTCTGCGAATTTACAGCGCTGAAAATCTGGTTTTGATAGCCGTGGTGGGCAGAGCACATATAGCCGATTGAGTAGCTTTGTGCTTAATTAAAAACAACAACAGAGCTATCTGCGCTAACCGTCCCTAATTTAGAAGTGTAAGACTAGATGGAAGGCAGCTGGTCATCACCACCCACCGCCAACTCTTGGGCTACTCTTTTACCAACGAATAGTGGGATTGACCGAAACATTGTAACGCCCCCACGGCTGAGAGGGCAAGTAGGTTTGGTGCGACCGGGATTCGAACCCGCGACCCTCGGATTACGAGTCGAACGCCTTGGCCATGCCGGGCTTGACAGTGGATTGGAAATATTATTTTATCATTACAAAATCCCAGTAGCATCTAGTATTTCAACATTAATGCATATTAATCAGTGAGATCGTATAAACATGCATATTTAGTAATTTAAAACGGATGTTTGTTACTAAAATGATGCTAATGCTATATGTTTTTCAATCAATTTTTAGAATTATTTGTACGACTGACTCTTCTGCAGAACAAGAAAACCGATTTGTCGAGCTTTAAATTTATAAGCACCGGATAAATTTAATTTGATCATACGTTGTAAGATACCGTAATGACACTGGCCACTTATATAACAGTTTGTTTTTTTTCCATCAAATTTTCCAACAGACCATCATAAGTCTTAAAACAGACACGAACTCTTAAGTGATAAGCATCTTGACGTAGATGAGGTCATTAGTATTGTTAACACGATCTGGGTTTATAGTATTGCACATTGTTCAATAAAAAGAAATGGTTCTGAACCTCTCGTAAACAGCTTTTATGTATAAAATGTAGCTAACAGTGTTTGGAACAACATCAGAATTCATACAGCGTTTAGATTTTAGTAGACACTTCTGATATTGAAAAACTCTGGCTCACAGTCCAGAATATACACTCAAACACTTCTTTAAGTACTGTCAGAAAAATAAACAACTGTTTTTCTTGTCAAGTTCAACAATTTTGTGAGTAATTCGCTTTGTAGAAACGACAGCAAGGAATGAGGATAAATGTGGTAATTTTTCTTTATCAGCTCTGTTGTTCCTTGCAACAAAGTAACAGTTATTCAGCGAGGAGAATTTTAATTTAGTTGTGCAATTTCATGACTTGCTCCTTAAATTTATGACTAAGTTACTCACTGTTTCTAAGCGCTCAATAATGTAAAGCTTTGTAGTAGATTTAGAATATTTTGAATTCAAATACGCGCTAGAAGCACGAATGAACATGTGCTCCAAATAAGCTTTACCATCGGAAGATGTGTTCATGATTTAATCACTGATTCTGGTGGATTTTGGTTTTGTTATTTCTCGTTGTTGTTTGGTCGGAAATTCGTCGAGTATAATTTAATTAACTCACTAGAATCTATGCTCCTAGCACTTACCATACTATGTGCTGATTCTATAATAATTGTAGTGCTCTAAAATGAAAAGGGTTCAAGAAAACAAGTTTTCATTGATAACAACACCTAGAAATAATTTCAATACTTACCGAACGACGGTTAATAAGCACGTGTCTGGCCAGAACTTGACACTAATGTTAATACACAATACATCCTGAATATCAATGTTGTATCAAATAATGGTAAATTATAAAAAAAAAAATATTAGAAGGAAATCTTAATTAAAAAATACGCAAATAATATTTGAAAACAAAACACTTTTCACTGTCAATAACAATATAGAGCGATAAACGATAATGATAAACCATAACTCACTATATTGTGATTCTCTCCTTTAGTGATTCTTAAAACACTGTATTTATTCACTGAGTAGTTCACGAGAGTACATCTCATGTACTTATCAATTTACATAATCTTCTACTTCATTGATAGTATCTTTAAACCACCGCGAGACAACCTGGTGTCAGTTTCATTACAAATATATCTATATATTTACCACATATTCAAATACTTATCAAAAAGATGAAATAGAGTTTTAATGTGAGTATTAATTCATGGATAAAGTAAACGGTTGAAGAAATTAATAAATAAGAGATAAACAACATTATCATAAACAACATAGAAGTTTCTGACTTATAATATGTATAATGTAGTATTTTTTTCTGATATATTCTTGTTGTTTTAACAACTGTTTGATTTCATATGTATAATTTAGTGTTTCTTCCAATATGTTCTGGTTGTTTGAACAACTACATGACTTAAGATGTATATTTTGAGTGTTTCTGCACTGTATTATGGAATTTTTCTCATTAAAATCACAAACATAAAAACTTGAAGTAAATATAACAAAAAGTGATATGCTTCTTAACTTATCCCTATAAAATACATTTCGCTCCCCGATAGTCCAGCGGTATGTCTTCGGATTTACACCGTTATAATCAGTGAGTTCGATTCTCCTCAGTAGAAAGCTCGCTGTGGCTTTACTATAAGAAAACATGAACATAAAACACATTTCACTGAAAGTCATCAACCATTACGATACGTTAAAGAGAAACAACTTCAGTGTTTAACTTGATATTAACAGTTAGACTAGTCATCTTATCCATGAGCTTTAAGGACCAGTCACGTGTTTTTAATATGAACCATCATGGGCTTCATTCAATTATCTTATAAAGCATTATACGTCAATGTTACCCATAATGTAAGACGCATCCCTAAGATTTTTCGAAAAGGCATTTTAGAGGCGCGAGCGACTAAGATAAAATTAATACATATAATAATGCATAGATCGAGCGTTCTAATATATATTTTTTATGAATACAAATAATGTCCTTTTTTAAAGTGTATCCATGTCTTATATTTCCTTACTTAATTCATTTTTCACTCAATTATATTATGAAGTAACACCGCGCAAAAAAACATGTTTATTACAGGAAACGTGGACGAGGAATGTTTAGGATGCATATCATAAAACAAAGCAAATAGTTAAATATTCGTTGAGATATGTTTAATATTAATAAGACAAATTCGTTGTTTATTTCTCTTCGTCATATCAACTAGCAAAAGAAAAATATGTATATTTACTACCTTTAAGTTTAAAACCCAATGTTTATAAAAACAAGTTAACTGACACAATGAAAGATTCACCAATTAAAACTCCTTATTGCAATAAAGTGCGAAAAGGGTTGATTTTCATTCCAATTTTGGTATATGACCCTTAATTTTAGGACGATAAAATTGTAAAGAACGAACGGAAATGCTCTTTAATTTGAATAGCACGCTCAGAGTCACAGAACCAGTTCACGTGGGTATCGTCTTTCCACTTCATACTTACATTTCAACATGTTAACTGATAATGTTTGGTCATTACTTCAATAATAAATTATTACACGTCTTTACTACACAGTTACGATTAATATACATAATTGGTTTTCGAAGCAAATGTAACTAAACTCAAGCTTGCACTTGTTCCTTATAGAACTAAATTAGTCTAGTGTTTGGATTTCACAGAACATAATTTTCACTGTCAACTAGTAGTCTTCCTTTCTCTTTATTTAAGCATGCATAATCGTAGAATAACAAATATATGAACAGAAAGGTATGAAATTGACAAACTTTCTGAAAGTCTCCGCGAACAGTACCACTTATGTTTCTAAGTGTGTATAAATTTGGTAGAAATCATACTTCGTAAGTAACTGACCAGAGCTATATTTTGCTTTTCATGCTTTGACAATTTGTATTTGCATTAATTAAATCCCAGAATTTCTATAAATGAATTTTTATACTACTACAACTTCTATGTAGCTTTATAGGCTTAAAAAAGTATATTATAGTCATTAAATAAAATTAGGTGAGTGTAAAGGCCCCCCAGTAGCTCAGCGGTATGTCTGCGGACTTACAAGCTAAAATCCGGGTTTCGATACCCCTGGTGGGCAGAGCACAGATAGCCCATTGTGTTGCTTTGTGCTTAATTCTAAACAACAATAATTGAGTGTAAAGTTTTTAACTTAGTAGGAAAACTTCGTAACGCTTATAACTCAGTGGCTTCAAGCCTGAACCATTTAAATAAAATAAAAACAACATTTTTCCGGTAGCCAATTTTGACACATTAATTTGAACTTGAAGACAGATGTATTTCCCAAACGTATGTATATAATAGTTGTGTAAACCCCTCATTATTAATTTTTTTCAACAATTATGTTTGAAGTAAATCTTACTTAAAAAAACAAACTTCCAAATGGATATCTTCATTTGCTTCGTCTGAATGAAGTTTAAAATGGCAAAATTAAACAATAAACAGTTGAAGAGCATTATAAACTAAAATATACGGAATAAAAAAAATATACTTTTTATAAATAATAACAAAAACGAAATAATAAAATGATTTCTCACATGAGCACAAGAACAGCCAGCACATATGTAATTCAACACTTGAAATGTAAGTGTATAGGGCGTAGGTGCTTCTATGTAATTCTAGATGTCCATCAGTCTCTTTGTAAGTTGTCAACTGTACAGGAGTCTTGCTGTATTTATCAACTGTGTAGGAGTCTTGTTGTAAGTTGTCAAATATACATGGGTCTTGTTGTAAGTTGTCAGTTGTACAGGAGTCTTGTTGCAATTATCAACTGTACAGACGTATTCTTGTAAGTTGTCAACTGTACAGGAGTCTTGCTGTATTTATCAACTGTGTAGGAGTCTTGTTGTAAGTTGTCAAATATACATGGGTCTTGTTGTAAGTTGTCAGTTGTACAGGAGTCTTGTTGCAATTATCAACTGTACAGACGTATTCTTGTAAGTTGTCAACTGTACAGGAGTCTTGCTGTATTTATCAACTGTGTAGGAGTCTTGTTGTAAGTTGTCAGTTGTATAGGAGTCTTGTTGCAATTATCAACTGCACAGACGTATTCTTGTAAGTTGTGAACTGAACAGGAGTCTTGTGGTAATTATCGACTTACAGAAGTCTTGCCGTAAGTTGTTAAATGTACAGGAGACTTGTTGTAAGTTACCAACAATGTGGGAATCTTGATGTGATTATCAACTGTATATGAGTGTTGTTCTAAGTTGTCAAATGTACAGGAATCTTTTTGTAAGTTGTTAACTGTGCATGTGTCTTGTTGTAAGTTATCAGATTTACAGGACTCATGTTGCTAGTTGTTAACTGTACATGGGTTTTCTTGTAAGTTGTCAGATGTACAGAACTCTTGTTGCGAGTTTTCAATTGTGCAGAAATCTTGTTGTAAGTTTTAAACTGAGCAGGAGTTTCTATTTATAGAAACTCAAACTAAGAAAAAAATCTAAACATTCTTAGTATTTCTTCGGAACAAAATATTCGACACGAATGTCAACGTGTTCGGAAAGATGTAAAAACAGAAAGATATAAATGAAGCCACCTATATTTGTGGAAATGAATCATTAATTGCTCTCACGTAATAATTTTTTTTTTCTAGGATCCATTTACAAAAATTTTGATTTCCATAGAAATCGCGCCTACCGTTAAGCAACAAAAGACATACAACAACAGAAATATATATGAATCAGTGATGTCGAGAAACCCACTTGTTGAGAATTTTATATGCAAAAACGGCTCGTTTGGGTTCAGAAAATATTTTAAATAGAAGAGCGAACAACGTTTCGACCTTCTTCGGTCGTCGAAGGTCTTCTATTTAAAATATTTTCTGAACCCAAACGAGCCGTTTTTGCATATAAAAGAAATATATATGGTTGTACGTCCGTCTTAGATAACAAGAAAACTCTGTTATTCATTTGTTAACTTTTATCTCGACACTGAACAACGCTTGTGAGATTCAATTAAAATATGACCCACTTGACAACGTTCCGTAAAACGTTGTAGTCTTCATGTAACTACTGTACTGGTACAAGGGAAGTGAAGCTTAATGAATGCTCCTACATAACACCTGATTACTGTGTGAAAAAATACGATAAAAAACTCTAATGAAAACTCGTAACGACATTTATTACAGTCTTCTACTTGGCACAGAATAAAGTTTTGATTCTGCACAATGTGTTCGTTATACCGGGTTTTTGTTCTTTCATTCTCACCATTGTGATAAATTATCCACACATCGCCAGACAACTGTGATGTTAATTTGGTTTAGATTCGATTACTTTCATAACGTTATTCAGTGAATAAGCTAAAGCAGCGTAATCTTAATACGATCTCAAACTTTAGAATTACTTGAGAATATTAGACAATGTTTTATTACACTCTCAGTATTAATCCAGGGCAAGTCGCACGGCGTAATATTAATCGTATTATTGTATATAAATAATATCGATTATTTAATACTTTTTGCAAGCCATCTTATGTTGTGTTTGGGAATACAATTAGTATAATACATGGTAGATACAAGAACAAAGTAACGTGCTGAAAATTGTATACATATTTAGGAGGACGTGCTGTAACAGAGCCAAAGTACAACGTGTAATATTTTACTCCGTTAGCAAGAAACATTTTCTTTGTTTTATACACTCCATTAAGATGTCTTGTCAAATGAGTCCAAGGATAGTTTCTTTTTTAATTTTCCACTCAACATTGATTTTATGGTTTAAAAAAACAGGGCTGCACTGGAGACGAAGCGGCTTGATGTGTAAAACGGTCACATCATACACAAAGTGCTGCCCTCTATAGTGAATTATATACAATTATTTCTCAAGTAACCCCGTTGCTTTAAAGTTGTTGTTGTTTCGAATTAAGCACAAAGCTACACAATGGGCTATCTGTGCTCTGCCCACCACGGGTATCGAAACCCGGATTTTAGCGTGTAAGTCCGCAGACATACCGCTGAGCCACTGGGGGGCCCGTTGCTTTAAAACACATGCAAAGAAGGGTGGATGTGACTGATCAAAAGTCGACTTCGATATTTAGTTTTTGACTCACTTCAACAGGCCTGGCCTGGCCAAGCACGTTAAAACGTGCGACTCGTAATCTGAGGGTCAAGGGCTCACTTCCCCGTCGCGCCAAACATGCTCGCCCTTTCAGCCGTGGGAGCGTTATTATGTTTCGGTCAATCCCACTATTCGTTGGTAAAAGAGTAGCCCAAGAGTTGGCAGTGGGTGGTAATGACTAGCTGCCTTCCCTCTAGTCTTACACTGCTACATTAGGGACGGCTAGCATAGATAACCCTCGAGTAGCTTTGTGCGAAATTCAAAAACAAACAAACAGTTAACTTCAATATATAATAACGTTTTGATTTTTTTATAGTTACAAAAAATGTGTCGCAAAACACTTTACATTGATGATTTCGAAAAATGAGTGCTTGCAGGCAGCTAAAGAATCACATTTCGATCTTGTATATTTCATATATTGTGCAATTTTTTCATGATTTTTCCAATCTCATCCAGGAGAATTTAAATGATGACTTAAGTTTGTTTATTTGAAGTTACACACAAAGATAAACAATGGTCTGTTTGTGTTCTTTCCAGCACAGGTATCAAACCTCGATTTCCAGCGATATATTAGTTGTTTGTTTTTTGAATTTCACACAAAGCTACTCGGGAGCTATCTGCGCTAGCCGTCCCTAATATAGCAGTGTAAGACTAGAGGGAAGGCAGCTAGTCATCACCACCTACTGCCAACTCTTGGGCTACTCTTTTACCAACGAATAGTGGTATTAACCATCACATTATAATGCCCCCAAGGCTGAAAGGGTGAATATGTTTGGCGCGACGGGGATGCGAACCCGCGACCCTCGGATTACGAGTCGAACGCATTGATCCACCTAGTCATGCCGGTCCTCAGCGTTATAAGTCCTCAGATGTATCTCTGTGCCGCTGGGCGATGATTTAAGAGACTTAAATGCACAAGGTACAAGCAGCGTTTATTTTTCATTACAGTTGTGATTTTGTAGTGGTTGTCCTGTTTGAAGCCCGTTTTATCCAATTTGGTTAATAAAACATTGCATCAGTCCCAAGAAATGGATTTTTTACATTTAAATGTTATTATAATGAAACAAAATTAATTGTGAAACCCTGCGAGTTTCTTAAGACATCAAATTTATTTGGCAATCTAACTTCACCTTCTCTTACTGAATATATGCACTGGACTTAATGGACTGTCATGCTTAATGATAAATATTTAGACAAACTGATTGTTTGTGTGTGGTTTGATGGACTACCATGCTTAAAGATTAATGAAAATATTTAGACAAACTGATTGTTTGTGCATGGTTTGATGGACTACCATGTTTAAAGATTAATGAAAATATTTGGACAAACTCTGATTGTTTGTGTGTGGTTTGATGGACTACCATGCTTAAAGATTAATGAAAATATTTAGACAAACTTTGATTGTTTGTGCATGGTTTGATGGACTACTATGCTTAAAGATTAATGAAAATATTTAGAGAAACTCTGATTGTTTGTGCATGGTTTGATGGACTACCATGCTTAAAGATTAATGAAAATATTTAGACAAACTTTGATTGTTTGTGTGTGGTTTGATGGACTACCATGCTTAAAGATTAATGAAAATATTTAGACAAACTCTGATTGTTTGCACAGGATTTGATAGAACGTCATTTATAGATAACTCGAAATGTTTACACAAAATTTATCGAGATGACGTTTCAAGAATAATAACCAGTTTACAAGACTAAAGTAATTATATAAATTGATTAAACCTAATTTTGCTTGCATGATCAGTAACAGAAATGCTGATCTGGTATTTGCATTTTAGGCATTCCACCTTGTAATTACAAATAGTAAAGATGTGATGTTAATAACAAAGTAACCTGCTATATAAAAATAATAAAAAACTGTTGATTTTATAAGTGAACGTGTTATTCAAAAAAATGTTTTTTATGGGTTTCGCGTAAAACTACACTAGGGATATACGTCACTAATTTAACAGTGTAAGACCAGATGCAAGGTAGCAGGTCATCACCACCCACCGCCAACTCTTGGACTACTCTTTTACCAACGATTAGTAACATTGACTGTTATATTATAACGCCCTCAAAACTGAAAAGACGAACATGTTTTGTATGATGGGGATTCGAAGCCATGACTCTCGGATTACGAGTCGAGCGCCTTAACCACCTGGCCATGCTGGACCCAAAAAATGAGCATTTATAGCTACAAAACCCTTTAGCCCAGAGTGAATAATTGATATCAACATTTATATATCTTTAGCTAGGGGTAATAGGCCGCTCTTACAGGGTACGATGCTAGGCCTAAACAAAATAACCACTTCTGTTACTTCACCAACAAAGATATCTTTTAATGTTGTTATTTTCATATTATTTGGTTGACTGATTCACAAACTTTGGTTTGTTAGGTCTTACGCACAAAGATAAACAATGGACGATCTATGCCTCTCCTAACAAGGGTACCAAAACACAATATTTAGTGTTGGAAACCTGGAACTTACCAGTGAATCAACTATCGCCAGGTAGGTAATTTATAGTCGTACAAGTTTGTTGTTAATTATAACGTTTCTAGCGCGAGGTAAGTAATTTATTAATTCATCACTTCGTTGCTAAGAGAAAAACCCGAGTAATGAGTTATTCTGCATTGTGCTCAAGGCAAAGATCGAACCTAACGTTTTTAATTACAAACCCTCAGGCTTATCGATGGAGACTGTGATTTACAACCATTGTTTGATATGCTAAGCAACAAATTTGCTCAAAGACACGAATAAATTACTTTACGAATGTCATGAAGAGTATACGCTACTGTTGTAATATAAACATGTAAGCGATATTTTGTCACTCTAACAGGAGATATATTATCTATGTTTAAGCCCTTTTAAATTTTACGTTGAAACATTTAAAATTTACTATTTTCTTTTCGTCCATAAACCCATTTCGTTTTCTAGATTTTCTTCATGGTTTCCGGCCCGACATGGCGAAGCGTGTTAAGGCGTTCGACTCGTAATCTGGGGTTCGCGGGTTCGCATCCCTGTCGCGCCAAACATGCTCGCCCTTTCAGCCGTGAGGGCGTTATAATGTTACGGTCAATCCCACTGTTTGTTGATAAAAGAGTGGCCCAAGAATTGGCGGTGGGTGGTGATGGCTAGCTACCTTTCCGCTTGTCTCGCACTGCTAAATTTGAGACGGCTAGCGCAGATAGACCTCGAGTCGCTTTGCGCGAAATTCAGAACAAACAAACGAAACAATTCTTATCCTTTTCAGTGAGAAACCAATAACTGTTCAAACTTTCGCACTGATTGTGCGAAATTCTAATAAACTCCATTACATCATCTCAAGAATACTGTCTCACTATTTCAAGAACTACCGTTGTTTGATTAATAATGATCGCATTCTATGGTAATCCGTGTGGATCTTTAATAAACTTTGATCTATATTGTTGTAGAGAGTGTCACGAACCGATTTCTTGTTAATTAATCACATTCACCCATAATACAGAGACATGAACGAAACAATGCTTTATTTAGTTCATTAACACAAACATGGCCGACATGGTATTCGCATGCATGTTATATCTCTGTTAAAGTTTATGCTATATTCATTTATAACGTCTCTCGCAAAGCGACTTTCTAACATTGCTTCTGTCAGCCTTGGTAATTAACTTGTAATCTTAATTAACGTGTAGTCATGGGAGAAGTTAGGTGTGTTTACTTTGGCAAAGTTTATCTGCTGGTTTTAATGCATTTTCACTCTCTATACGCATTTGGTTAAAACTGGTTCCGGCGGATTACATGAGAATTACTCTGCATTGAATAATTGTTTTTCAATGAGACAGCGGTAAGTTTATGAGCTTACAACGCTAAACTTACAACTATGGCCACGGTATAAATTTTGTTTTGTTATTCCATAACTACGGCCACGCTAAAAACTATTTCGTTACTCTGTAAATATGGCCACGGTATAAACTTTATTTTGTTATTCCGTAACTATGGCCATCTATGAACTTTATTTTGTTATTCCGTAATTTTGGCCTCGGTATAAACTTTATTTTGCTATCCGTAACTATGGCCACGGTATCAACTTTATTTTGTTATTTCGTAACTATGGCCTCAGTATAAACTTTATTTGTTATTTCGTAACTATGGCCTCAGTACAAACTTTATTTTGTTATCCGTAACTATGGCCTCAGTATAAACTTTATTTTGTTATCCGTAACTATGGCCTCAGTATAAACTTTATTTGTTATTTCGTAACTATGGCCTCAGTACAAACTTTATTTTGTTATCCGTAACTATGGCCTCAGTATAAACTTTATTTTGTTATCCGTAACTATGGCCTCAGTATAAACTTTATTTGTTATTTCGTAACTATGGCCTCAGTACAAACTTTATTTTGTTATCCGTAACTATGGCCTCAGTATAAACTTTATTTTGTTATTCCATAACTACGGCCACGCTAAAAACTATTTCGTTACTCTGTAAATATGGCCACGGTATAAACTTTATTTTGTTATTCCGTAACTATGGCCATCTATGAACTTTATTTTGTTATTCCGTAACTATGGCCATCTATGAACTTTATTTTGTTATTCCGTAATTTTGGCCTCGGTATAAACTTTATTTTGCTATCCGTAACTATGGCCACGGTATCAACTTTATTTTGTTATCCGTAACTATGGCCTCAGTATAAACTATATTTGTTATTTCGTAATTTTGGCCTCAGTACAAACTTTATTTTGTTATCCGTAACTATGGCCTCAGTATAAACTTTATTTTGTTATCCGTAACTATGGCCTCAGTATAAACTTTATTTGTTATTTCGTAACTATGGCCTCAGTACAAACTTTATTTTGTTATCCGTAACTATGGCCTCAGTATAAACTTTATTTTGTTATCCGTAACTATGGCCTCAGTACAAACTTTATTTTGTTATCCGTAACTATGGCCTCAGTATAAACTTTATTTTGTTATCCGTAACTATGGCCTCAGTATAAACTTTATTTGTTATTTCGTAACTATGGCCTCAGTATAAACTTTATTTTGTTATCCGTAACTATGGCCTCAGTATAAACTTTATTTTGTTATTTCGTAACTATGGCCTCAGTACAAACTTTATTTTGTTATCCGTAACTATGGCCTCAGTATAAACTTTATTTGTTATTTCGTAACTATTGCTTCGGTATAATATTTGTTAAATCCTTACTTTGATTTAAGATTTACAACCAAATAATTTTTTCTTTTAATGAAATTAAACACATTTTTAAAATTAAGTACATAATTTTTATTAAAACTCGTTAATCACATTTATTTCTGTTAGAGTGCAGTTAATAAAGCATGTTCATACGCGGGTACAGCGGTAAGTTTACGGATTTATAACCCTACAATTAGTGGTTTGATTCCCGTCGGTAGACTCAGCAGATATCCCGATGTGGCTTTCTTGTAAGAAAATTCATAATAAAGTATGTTTTACTGCTTGTGCCCGTAGTTATTTTTAAAAGCTTACAATACTATTATCCTGGGTTCAATTTCTCGCAGTTTATTGAATGCGTAACTTTGCACGAGAAACAATCAACAATGCTTCATTTTAAAACTAATATCGAAATTATATTAAACCACTTTTTGCCGGGTGTTTAACCTAAAAGAAAGTCAGGTTTGTTCAGCAGTTTATTATTACTCGTGTGATTTATTCCAGAAATCATGATTGTTGTCAAGTTTTAATACGATAACTTATTAAGACAAAAAATTAGGTTTGGCTGTGTAATTCATGTTGTTTCAGTTTTAAACATTACAAAAAATCATTTGTTATTTTCATATAATTTGGAAGAAAACAATATTTTAAAAGAAATAGAGATAAAATTTACAAGTTAAAATTATTGAAGAAGTTTACAAAAAAATATTTTTCTAAAGTTCTAAAATGAAATCAGATCTTTATTTGTTGTAGATGGTAGTAATTCTTGTGAGAAGAATGATTTTTTTTCATGCTGACAATGCATACATAATAAAAGAATAATTAAATCAAATAAATCTTACATACACTTTTCATTGCTGATACTTGGACTTGGTTTCTTCAATTAAATTATTGTTCGCCAGATGGCCGTCGTCCCACAGTTTTCTTTAGCCTACATCCCATTAATTCCATTAGATCTGCCATCATCAGGGAAACGTTTGTTCGATAATCGCGATATCTTATAATAAACAGACAGCGATAAACAAATATTGTTATTGTAGAAACAGCTGTTCGTTAGCCTAACTCATAAATAATCAAAATAAACACTTTATAAAAAGTAATTTTCATTTCCTGAGTTTTGCTGTAAATTGTTAAAACGTAAGAAACGTACACTTGATTTTACAGAAATGAAAATAATTGTGTCTTAATCTCTTGTGAGATCCAGTTTTCTTTCGTCTTCTTATCATGCACCCAGGATGTCAGAGGTAAGTGTGTATCTCCTTATACGACCTGCATGTAAGATTTATTGTTCTGCGACATTCATATGGATGTTAATAACAAGTTTCCATGCTTTATCGAAAGTCATATTTCATATGGCTGTAGGTTTACCAAACCTCCGAGTTTTGGAAAGAATACGGAAAATAGCGAAGATTGAAGTACATTAATCAACGACCTTAAATGTGGACAGCGTTGACGTTTTAACACGTATAGCTCAGCAATTTTAATGGAATAGCTCCTCATTATGTAAAAAGAACAAATGTCCAAGGCAAAATATCGCCAACCATTGTACACAGTGAAATATGGATCCATTGAATGAAATGTTGATCATTATAGGGACGTATAGAACACCAGAATGGAAAACTCCAAGTATAAGGTCTGTGAGAATTAAAAAACCAAATAAAAAAACCATAGAGATAATAAAAGCTAACATAACCATAAAGGATGAAACTGTGAGTTCTCGTGCATAGCTCTCGCCACCTGTATGCTTATCAGACAAACTAGGCCGTGAAATGAATTTTGTTGGAACTTTTTCTCTTCTAATTTGTTTTAAGAGAGAACAATTGGCAAAGTATTGAAAAATAACTCGTTCTGTCTAGTCCTAAGTAAAGAAACTAATAAGCATAAATAAATATATGCGAGAAATCAAAATAAATGTAAACTAATAATTTGTTATTGTGTTTATCTTATAGTAAAACCATATCGGTCCATCTGCAGTGTCCACCGAGAGGAATCGAACAAAACTATATCGGTCCATCTGCAGTGTCCACCGAAAGGAATCGAACAAAACCATATCGGTCCATCTGCAATGTCCACCGAGAAGAATCGAACAAAACCATATCGGTCCATCTGCAGTGTCCACCGAGAGAAATCAAAATCAGGAATCGAACCCCTGATTTTTGTGTTGTAAATTCCCACACTTACTGCTGTTGCAGCAGGAGATTTTGGTTTATCTAACGTTTACGAATGTAGTAACTTCAGACAGCTTCTCAGTACAGAGATATATAATGCGTTCTAGCTACCCTTCAGAAACGTATTTAAATCCTCTACAGTATCAGCATGCACCCTGTGAAACAAGTACAAAGAATATTACCATCTTAGAAATTCTGTTTCCGATCTTTGTCTGTAGTCCCCTGCTAGTACAGCGGTATGTCTCCGGATTTACAACGCTAAAATCAGGGGTTCGATTCCCTTCGGTGGCCTGAGCAGATAGCCTTATTATAAAGGCCCGGCATGGCCTAGCGCGTTAAGGCATGCGCTTGTAATCTGAGGGTCGCGGGTTCGCACCCGAGTCACGCTAAACATGCTCACCCTCCCAGCCGTTGGGGCGTTATAATGTAACGGTTAATCCCACTTTTCGTTGGTAAAAGAGTATCCCAAGAGTTGGCGGTGTGTGTTGATGACTAGCTACCTTCCCTCTAGTCTTACACTGCTAAATTAGGGACGACTAGCACAGATACCCCTCGAGTAGCTTTGTGCGAAGTACCAAAAGAAACAAACAAACAAACGATCTTTGTGATCTAAGTTTATAAATATGTTGGGTTGAAAAGAGTTGTTCCATACAATTTTAGTAGCATTACGATAGTTGTTATACATTCCGTTCCATCGTTACTTTACATCAGTCAGTGGTTGTCAGAGTGTTCGTTGATTTACAAATTCAGACATGGTTTGATGTAACATTTTCGACACCATGTTGTTCTTTTATTTTCCTTTTACTTACTAAGTCAGTTCTACATGAGAGCTTAATTACAAAATCATTTAATTTTTGTCGCTATTACACAATTAGGCTATTGTTATCAAATTAGGTTAATTAGGTTCACATTAACTCTGTTTCTTTGTTTATTTAGAATTAAACACAAAGCTAAACAACAGGTATCGAAACCCGGTTTCTAGCGTTTAATTCCACACACATACCGCTGTGCCACGAAGGTGGGGGGCATAACAATGAACACAAATGAACATTGTTTCGTGTAATACGTTTGTTTGTTTTTGAATTTCGGACAAAGCTACTAGAGGGCTGTCAGTGCTAGCCGTCCCTAATTTAGCAGTGTAAGACTAGAGGGAAGGCAGCTAGTCATCACCACCCACCGCCAACTCTTGGACTACTCTTTTACCAACAAATAGTGGAATTGACCGAACCTTGTAACGCCCCCACGGCTGAAAGGGCGAGCATGTTTGGCACGACGGGGATGCGAACCCGCGACGCTTGAATTACGAGTCGCACGCCTTAACGCGCTTGGTCATGCCGGGCCCTCATGTAATACGAAAGACAATAATTTAATTTGGACAGTTTGTTGTTATAACAGAGTCTATTAACAGAGAGATAGGAGAAACCAATCCATTATAAGTGACATTTTAAATTATTATTAATAACACCCAGTATTCTGTCACTAACAATGAAATATTATTAAATAAGCGGATTTATATACTCCTGATGTTTTATTTGTAAATAACCCTAACACAACCTCTAGAAGAAGAAATGATTTAAGTTTGTTTTTCCCATGGTCTCTTCAAACATGTTGGCTTGTGTTTCGTTTACACAACTCATTTTGGAAAACGGACTAAACCAAATATCTTCAGTTTAACTGCTGTTTATAAACATTACATTACAATGTTTAAAAATGAAACTATTGCTATAACGTTTTGCGCACGTATGTGTGTTTTCATATAGCAAAAGCACATCAGGCTATCTGCTGAGTCCTCCGAAGGAAATATAACATTTCGTTAAGTTTTGTATCTTAGAAAAACAGTAATATTACAAAGCGAAATATTGGACTAATCCTGTTCTACGTATCGCGGGTATCTAAACCATATTCTTAGTGCTATAAGCCCTCAGACTCACCGCTGAGTTAAAAATGGACAAAATCAAAATTTCACTCCGTAGTGTATTTTTATTTTAGCAAAGCCATAGCAGGCTATCTGATGAGCCCAGCGAAAAGGAATCGAACCCCTGATTTTAGCGTTGTAAATCCGTAGACTTACCGCTGTAATAGCGGGGGGCCACTCGGCTAATTCTGTATATTTATGAATCCGAAATATTCTTCAAAAATAGTAATTCTACTTGACAAACATAAATATTTTTACCAGTATACGTAAACCTTCAGTAATTACCACGAAAATAAATATTATATAAAGAAAATGTGCGTATACATTTTTTTTTCGCTGTAATTCATTTTGATAAAAAAATATTCCAATATTTTTTAATCTTTTCAATTAGACCATCAACTGATTACGGACTACCAGTTCACCAACAGAGGGCGTTAAGTTGCTCGGCTATTTGTAAACTGGGTTGACAGGAAATTCGATTATTGTACAGCAGACGACTTGTTTTTTCCACGCCTAACAGAATTAACAAAACAGATAAAACTTTTTCAATTTGTTGAATCAAACAAGCAAATAAAAATAATCTTTGGTAAATGAAAAGTCTGTTACTGTTACAGCACTGAAACAAAGAGATTTTGTCAGAAGAATGTATTTCAACCAGTAATGTTTCTGGGTCTTCATATGTAGAAACAAAACCTTTCACTAAAACGCTATCACTAAAAATAAAAGAAAAACTAACAACCATATATACTAAAACAACTTAAATTTCCGTTTAAATTACATATGCTCGCTAACGCACAATCTTCCAAAGTATTTCCTCATAATATATTTTGTGGTTAAAGAAATGTTTATTAGTTAACGATATGAAAATACAATACAAATGGTTTGTTTGTTTGTTTTTGAATTTCGCACAAAGCTACACAATAGCTGTCTGCGCTAGCCATCCCTAATTTAGCAGTGTAAGACTAGAGGGAAGGCAGCTAGTCATCACTACCCACCGCCAATTCTTGAGAAACTCTTTTACCAATGAATAGTGGAATTGACCGTCACTTTATAACGCCCCAACGGCTGAAAGGACGATCATGTTTAGTGCAACGGGGATTCGAACCTACCGCCTTCAGATTAGTAGTCGAACGGCTTAACTCACCTGACCAGTTGGGCCCAATACAAACGAAGTACATGAACTTGTGCAGAAAATGCAAAATAAGGAAGACATAGAAGGAAGAAAAACATTATTACATAGTTTTTTAATGTTATGAAATGTTAGTGCTAATTTAATTGGAACAAACAGTTGAAATCACTTTCCGTGCACTTTGTTAATTATTTCTTATTTGTTTGAAATTAAAATCTAGAAGTTATTTGCGGTGAAAGATATAGTATGTGTTAAACCAAATACAGATGAATAGGTGTTACAAATAATAAATAATGTTTAAAATTTCTCTGTAGAGATGTAAACAGAGGGCAAGTGGGATTCGAACTTGTGACTCCATTCATTGAGTGGAAGTTTCAACAAAGATCATTTTTTATATCTTTTTTACTGATTTTATTTCAAGCGGAAATATGTACTTATTTTCGTTTGGTGGTAGCCTTTGTTAACGTATTTTTAACATCACTCGTTATATGTCCAATTGAATAAATTTTGATCTGAGTAATTAGATTTTTCTGGTGCATAATACGACCCAACGTCATCACCATCTTCGAATTTCTACTTCTTGTAGTAAGTTCGGAGGGCCTAGATATTCTATTAAAATACTCACTGGTCTATCTCCGTGTCTTCTCACTTTCTCTTTCCACAGTTTTAATTGCAGCATCATCGTAATCAGGCAAGATAGCAACCCTCACACAGGGAGGATCGGGAAATACATCCTCGTCCCCTCTGAGCTTACTGTCGATAAACACGCTCGTTACAGGTCAACACTAAATGGCTAATTGGTCAGTACAAGACTCAAGCCACATTTCCGCCATGCCCACTCTTCCCTTTAGCTGCTGAATTACCATCTGTATAGAAGGAACACGTGCTAACATAGAAATCCTTTTACTTCTATTATGGCAATTTGGAAACCAATTCATGACTTGTCTCGTTCAAACAATACAAACCGAAGATGATATTATAATGCTTATAAATTGATAAAAAAAATGCACTGTGTGTACATTAATATGCATTCGTCAGAACATGTTTGTTTTATCTAACAGATTGTTACAAACCACGCTATTTGACACGTGCACTTAAACGTTTGCATATTTTCATCTTGGTATTTCGAAATAAAGTTCATCTTGATAAACATAATTTTTTTTATACGTACATCAAAATAATACACATAAATATTTCTTAAAACAATGCCACATTGGGCTATCTGCGGAGCCCGCCGAGGGGAACTGAACTCTTGATTTTAGTGTCACAAATCCGTAGACTTACCGCTGTACAAGCGTTGGGCCGCACATAAAATTTGACGAAGATAAATTTATCGTGTCTTCATGTCATTTATACAGATAAATTATCTAAGGAAACAATAATATGTTTAAGATGGAACTGTTCTGGGAGCCAGAAAAAAATTAAAATAGTTAGGTTGAAATTGAAACCTCAAATGAAGAGATATTTGATTAAAGTTATGTCGAAAATACAAATAGATTTTTCAAATATCGATGGATCGATAAGAAATAATCGAAATTTAAATTTAATGTTTCATACATAAGACGTATAGTCACCACATTCTCCATTTTGAGCATTTAAACTTTCAACAGAAATATAGATCATTCCTTCTCATTGTGTATGGCTTACGGAAAGGATAAAGAACAATGTGGTGAGCTTATAACATGGAAACACAGATACGACATCTTAAGTCACTTTAAAAAGTTCTGTATTTTATGAATAAATGTCTAGAAAAACGTAAAGTAGCCAATAACAGTCAAGCTCTTATAATATATAATCCAATTAAAATCTCATTGTGTGATCTGTAGATTAAATTCAGTATTCGAATGCCACTCTTTGTCTGTGAAATGCGTGCATAAAATACACAGTTATACCTTATCCACAACACTCAGCTTGTGTGTGAGTTTTCTTATAGCACATCCACATCAAGTTATCTGCTGAGTCCACCGAGGGGATCGAACCCCTGATTTTAGTGTTGTAAATCCGTAGAATTACCGTTGTAACAGCGAGGAACTCAGCTATCAGACGAAAAATTAAGCGACAGCTGGAAAATACTTACCCAAAAACATACTCTCAAGACTCAAGAAATAGCCATTCAGTCAATTTTCCTAGAGCATTCCTGTTAACAGGACGGTGGATTCACAGGACACGAAATAAACAGTAAGATGAAATAGCTATGAAATAGTAGATGAAAGACTTGGCATAACATAAGTGGGTCTTTCGATGCTTACAAAATATATTTAGTTATTACAAAATATATTTACTCAGCTAAATTTTGTTTTTAAATATAATCTTAGTAATAAGGAAAAATGGTTATAAAAATATTATTTGATCAAACCCAAGTAAATTTCTCTTAAACGAATTTACTAAAAGCTTTCAGTTCAATCATTTCTTGGCTACTCTAAAGATTACACTTTTTTATATCCTCGATAGCTACTCCACTAAACACTTGTTATGCTGTTCATAACTGCTGCTGTGTTATTAACTTCTTTAAGCCTATTTGCTTTGCTAATGACGTAAGAGGTTAAAACCATTCTGATCTATTGGTCTCTTCTGCACGGCCATTGCTATGATTCATTTACTCTTTTGCATAAGATAACGTTATCCTTAAAATATAGTTGATGTTTTTCATAATGACTCACAAATACACTTTCGTTAATGTTCATGGTTGCTGTTTTATAACACCTTAAAACAATGTTTAGGGTGACTAAAATCATATTCCGTCTTTATAGTGACAACGCTAAGCCTACTTGCTACGTATTCTAAAGACGGCTGATATGGGTATTAAAACTTCAATTAAAATAAAGTGCAGAAAAACATTTCGACCTTTTTAGGTCATCTTCAGGTTAATATTTGCTGTGTTGTTCAGAGTTACTGTTTAACACTCACTTAAAGTATTGTTTGATGTCAATATAATTTTATTATGTCATTATGGTCATAGCACTAAACCTAATTGCTGTATTATCGTCTGCCTGTTCAACTTTGGTGACGCCATTTGTCCGTAATATTTTGGTAACATTTATTATCAACAAAAACAAAAGTTTTACTTACAAAATATAGATGTCCATGGCATGTTGAGGTACAGTGCAATGATCTCATGACCTCAATGAACTGTCCGACAGTAAAAACACAATCTTTACTAACACTGTCTGCTTTTGTAAAACAAACGCAATAGTTGGTGAAAACAACAAAATTTATAGGATTAAAATAGTAGATTTATTTTTTAGATACAAAGCGAGACTGCATTGTAAACATAAAATTATACAAAATTAGATTAAATATCTAATTTTAACACAACGATTATTACTATAAATTTGCAGGACGCTACGGAAGAGAGAAGACGAGAAAAAATGTAAGCTTTCAGCATGACGTTTTGGGACAAGATGAAACTTATTGGTTCATCAAGGTCGTCGTTCCATTCTTTAACTTACATTTAAAATATTAATAAAGCATGATCTTATCATTGACATATTACCAACCTTTCTCTAAAATTCACTTAAATTACTTCCTCCACAACATATGAAAGCAACCCATTTCAAAGGCCCACTTTACTCATTCTTAGTTGAAGACGACTCCTACCCTGCCAAAATGTATGCTTGTGTACTTTAGTCCTGTCTCTTACTGTTAAGTACGAAAAAACATGATCCATCAACACTATCAATTTCTTTTACATTCTTAAACACCTCAACCAAATTCACACTGGATCTTCTAATCCTTCAAGAGGAACAAGTTTGAAAGATTTAAGCCTCCATCTCAAGCACCATTCTACCAATCCTCAAGAAACTCTTGACGATTACAGCAAGACCCCTTTCTCTCACGTAACTGTTCAGGTTACTCCAATCCAAATTATGATAACCCACACGCATTATCTTGCATTTATCACGATTAAAACCCATTTTTTATCTATTTGCCAAACTCAATAAATGATCGAAATTATTTTCCAAAGTTTGTTTGTTTGTTTTTGAATTTTGCGCAAAGCTACACGAGAGCTATCTGCGCTAGCTGACCCTAATTTATCAGTGCAAGACGAAAAGGAAGGCAGCTACTCATCACCACCCACTGCCAACTCTTGGGCTACTCTTTTACTAACGAATAGTGGGAGTGTGACCGTCACATTATAACGCCCCCATGGCTGAAAAGGCGAACATGTTTGGTGCGATGGGAATTCAGAACCCGCTACCTTTGGATTGAAAGTCGAGTGTCTTAACCACCTGGCTATGCGAGACTGGTTACTATTAGGAATAGAAGCAGTGGATTTTATTGTAATGAGCTAATTCTATTCAGCAACAAATTTCAGTTTTTGCCTTTACAGACGAGGAACTATTGGAGAAGAGGAAAACAAAAAAAGACAGTAAAAGAAACGGACGCTAAACTTAAGACGGTTTTAGTTATATGCGACTTCTTAGCATGGCATGTGGATCGGATAACTTGTGGAGAGGTAAAAATAATTAGATTATGCTATTTATTGCACAGATGGAGGGTGAAACTGACAGAACAGAATATACAAAAATGAAGTTAGCAGAGATGCAGGTTTATTTTGTGCACGTAGGAGCTAATGATGTTAGTCAAGTAGCTCGGGAAAGATAATAAAAAAGTACAAGGGGCTGACAACGCCATTTAAAGGAAAAGCTGTGACTTATTTTGTCAGGGATACTGCTTATAATTAACTGTGGGAATGAACCTCTGACTAGATCATTAGGGCTAAATGCTAAACTGAGGGTGGTATTTAAGGATGAGGAGGTTGGCTGGTTGGAATCGCAAGAACAGTACAATAAAAAATGGAAGATTTTGGAATGGATAATTTACATTTAAATGGGGTAAGAGCTGGCTTGTTTACAAGAGCTATTAACTCAATAGTAAGGAAGTTTTAAACTAGGACTATAGTGATAAGGGCCAGCATAAACTAAATGCAAAAGAATAAAAAATACAGAGAAAAGTTCAGCCTAGTTTGTTTGTTTGTTTGTTTAGAATTAAGCACAAAGCTACTCAATGGGCTATCTGTGCTCTACCCACCACGGGTATCGAAACCCGGTTTTTAGTGTGTAAGTCCGCAGACATACCACTGTGCCACTGGGTTCAGCCTAAAACGATAGGCTTAACTGTTACTATTGTAAGGTTAAAAAGATTAAAAATAAGATGGATGAGTTAGGACACTGGTAGGAATAGGGGATTTTGATATAATAAGAATAACTGAAACATGATTAAAACGTACAGAATATAATGAGAATAACTGAAACATGGTTAAACGTACAGGATATAATGAGAATAACTGAAACATGGTTAAACGTACAGGATATAAGGAGAATAACTGAAACATGGTCAAACGTACAGGATATAATGAAAATAACTGAAACATGATCAAACGTACAGGATATAATGAGAATAACTGAAACATGGTTATACGTACAGGATATAATGAGAATAACTGAAACATGGTTAAACGTACAGGATATAAGGAGAATAACTGAAACATGGTTAAACGTACAGGATATAATGAGAATAACTGAAACATGATCAAACGTACAGGATATAATGAGAATAACTGAAACATGGTTACACGTACAGGATATAATGAGAATAACTGAAACATGATCAAACGTACAGGATATAATGAGAATAACTGAAACATGGTTACACGTACAGGATATAATGAGAATAACTGAAACATGATCAAACGTACAGGATATAATGAGAATAACTGAAACATGGTTAAACGTACAGGATATAATGAAAATAACTGAAACATGGTTAAACGTACAGGATATAAGGAGAATAACTGAAACATGGTTAAACGTACAGGATATAATGAGAATAGCTGAAACATGATCAAACGTACAGGATATAAGGAGAATAACTGAAACATGGTTAAACGTCCAGGATATAAGGAGAATAACTGAAACATGGTTAAATGTACAGGATATAATGAAAATAACTGAAATATGGTTAAACGTATAGGATATAATGAGAATAACTGGAACATGGTCAAACGTACAGGATATAATCAGAAAAACTGAAACATGATTAAAAATACGGGGTATAATGAAAATAACTGGAACATGGTTAAACGTACAGGATATAACGAGAATAACTGAAACATGATTACACGTACAGGATATAATGAGAATAACTGAAACATGGTTAAACGTACAGGATATAATTAGAATAACTGAAACATGGTTAAACGTACAGAATATAATCAGAAAAACTAAAACGTGGTTAAACGTACAGAATATAATGAAAATAACTGAAACATGGTTAAACGTACAGAATATAATAAGAAAAACTGAAACATGATTAAAAATACGGGGTATAATGAAAATAACTGGAACATGGTTAAACGTACAGGATATAACGAGAATAACTGATATATGTTTAAACGCACAGGATATAATGAAAATAACTGAAACATGGTTAAACGTACAGAATATAATCAGAAAAACTGAAACATGATTAAGCGTACAGAATATAATGAGAATAACTGAAACATGGTTAAACGTACAGAATATAATAAGAAAAACTGAAACATGATTAAAAATACGGGGTATAATGAAAATAACTGGAACATGGTTAAACGTACAGGATATAACGAGAATAACTGAAATATGGTTAAACGTACAGGATATAATGAAAATAACTGAAACATGGTTAAACGTACAGAATATAATCAGAAAAACTGAAACATGATTAAAAATACGGAGTATAATAAAAATAACTGGAACATGGTTAAACGTACAGGATATAACGAGAATAACTGAAATATGGTTAAACGTACAGGATGTAATGAAAATAACTAAAACATGGTTAAACGTACAGAATATAATTAGAAAAACTGAAACATGGTTAAACGTACAGGATATAACGAGAATAACTGAAATATGGTTAAACGTACAGGATATAATGAAAATAACTGAAACATGGTTAAACGTACAGAATATAATTAGAAAAACTGAAACATGATTAAAAATACGGGGTATAATGAAAATAACTGGAACATGGTTAAACGTACAGGATATAACGAGAATAACTGAAACATGGTTAAACGTACAGAATATTCTTCCCAATACAGGGCTAGAAGCCGTTTGATATGGTTGAAGTGCAGCTTTACATGTGAGTTATATCTTGCATAAGTTGAGGATATCAAAGATTATAGTGAGGAGATTGAATCGATTTGTGAAATTTAGATCGACTGGTATGAGGGGATACTTAGAATATTATAAAACATTAAGAAGGTTGGTGAAATAGGAAACTACGACATCGAAAGAGATGTACAAAGAAAGGTTGGTTGAAAATGTAAAACGTAACATTAAAGATTTTTTATATCAATTAAGGGTTAAGAAATCGTTAGAGTAAGAGTAGAACTATTGATAAATGATAAAGGAAAACTCATATTTGATGGTTTTGAGATGACTGGGTTTTCAAATCCTTTAGTTTTTTTATTAATGGAGATTCAAGTAATATCTAGAACAGTTGATAAATAGTAAACAATGTAGAATAGGATGATTGCATTAATTTCGAGCTTATAGAAACCTTAAAGACTGATAACGTGTCGGGATCTGGTAATATGTTTTCAAAAGTTTAGGAGGAAGTTAAAAATTTGATGTATGAGCCAATTGCTTCTATCGTTGGCAGATCTTTGGATAGTGGGCAGGTCTCAGAGATGTATAGATAATTCATAACGACGAGAAACCCATTTGAAGGGAAACTTTATAACCATTTGTCTATTATGAGTGTGAAAACAGTAATTAAAATAAAGTACAGAACGACGTTTCGACTTCTTAGAACATCTTCAGATTAACCTGAAAGCGTTATGCGAACTTTATTTTAATTAAAGGATTGTAAATTATTTAATGACATTTCTTTTTTCAAGGGGAATCTGGAGGTCGCGGATTCGAATCCCCATCTCACTAAACATATACGTCCTTTCAGTCGTGGGGACGTTATAATGTTACACTCAATCCCACTATTCGTTGATAAAAATTTAGTTCAACAGTTATCTCAGATAATCCTTGTGTAGCTTTACACGAAATTTAAAAAAGGAACTTTAGAAGGAAGTAAGGACTGTTGATATTACATCACCTGAAGGGAAAGTTTTGGAAAGTCTTGTAAAATATGCTCGGTATAGTCACTTAACAAAGTTTAAAATTGTAACTGATGTAGAACATAATGTTACTAAAGGGAAAATTTTGTCTTACAAATCTTTCAACGTTCTGTAAAACGGTTACTGCTTATCTAGATGAAGATGACAGAGTAGTTTTGGTGTACCTGGATTTTCAGAACACATTTGACAAGATTCCACATTAAAGGCTTGCACAATTTTATATAGAAGAGTTACTGCATGTAAGAAAGCAAAGAGCTGTTACAAATGAAATTCTGTCAGTCTGTATTTATATATGTATTAGTACGTCTATGTATTTAAACACAAGCATAAGATGTTGATGAATTTTGCTTCAGCATACGGGAATATAGTTTACCGCCATCTGGTAGCATTTATTAATACTACGTTTTAAGGATTGCTTCATTTATTTTCGTGGTCATGATTTAGAATAATCTGGGTAGTTTTACAGGAAACACTTTTATGCCTCAACACATGAGATCCTAACAGTAAGTGAAATTCCAATGTTCAGTCATATTCTTTAAAAAATAGATAGATTTATTTTCAGTTTTGTGAACAAAAATTCATAAACGATGATTTCAAACTAATCTTACTGTTCTAAAAGTTTTAATCTCCTGTCTTACAATAAACTTGATAACGTTAACGTTCAAGTTAACAACGCTTTATTATTTTAAGTATTAAAAACACACTTGAAAATATCTATCAAAGTATCAACTTTTCCAGAGAAAAAAAAATAACAAATTTCATGTAAACGATGTAAGATAATGTTAATAATTCCACTTTGAAGTAATTTTCCACAATTTTCTGGTTAGATTACTAAAATGAAGTACCTACGAATGTCCAGCTGGTTAGAGCAGTTGATTCGTAGTCTGCTAATTTGAAATCTCAGTCGCAACAAACGCAGTCGCTCTTTCAAATGTTTGACGTTGTAATGTATCAGTCAATCCCCCTATTCATTCGTGAAGTAGTAGCCTAAAAGTGGGTTTTGATGGCCAGCTGCCTTTCCTCTAGTTTTTATTTCTAAAAAATTTATTTTTTTAAAGTTTTTGGAAGGAAAGATGAAACTTATTACGTTTAATATTTGGTAGATTAATAATTTGAAATTCGCACAAAGCTACTCGAGGGATATCCGTACTAGCCATCCTTAATTTAGCAGTGTAAGACTAAAAGTAAGGCAGTTAGTCATCACCATCCAGGCGCAAGGGCCGGTAAGAAGGCAATAAAAACATTTGGTAGAGTAGTGTTGAAAATATCCGTTTGGACTTCATGATATGGTAAAATATATTTTAAATACGCCATCTATATTTTTTGTATCGAAAAATCGGATTAAAAATATTGCAGAAAATTCTACGAATATTAAAATTTACTTCGAAGTTATTGTGAACTATTTCTGTGATGATAAGGAAACTGCTTTGTTATTTGGTTACAAATATCTTGTAAGAACAATATGAATTACAACTCAATAATTGAATATATTTTTGGAAAATACGAAAAGCTATACAATTATCTAAACTCAGGCTTTATTTAAGTTTAAGTCCTTGTACTTACCGCTCAGCCACCAAAGTAAAATTCTCGAATTGCTAGTGAATTTTTAAATTTATAGATGGAGCCACAATACAAAAATCCAATTTCTGTGTTTGAAATTAGTTGAATTTGAGGGAGCTAATATTTATGGTTTGAGATAAATTTCAATATTTTCGACATAAAGTAACCTTGAATTTAAAAAATACGACGTCTGTCAAAGTAGGGTCGAAAAAAACGTTTAATTTTACTGAATAATAAACAACAACTGCCTTTTGAAACAATATAATACATCTGGATAAAGAAAATACTTTCTCAATTAAACTTCATGTGTAAGAACTGGTGACAAAAATAGAATATTCCGAGGTACCTTCCAGCAAATCCACCATGGACATGTGGTTAAAGCGGTCAACTCGTATGACCGCTGAGGGCCGATGGTTTGAATCCCCGTCGCACCAACAATGCTCGTCCTTTCAGCCTAGGGGGCGTAATAATGTGACAATTTAGTCGCCCAAATCTGGGGGATGATTAACTGCTTTCCTTCAAGTTTTACATTACCAAACTGGGGACGGTTACAGTGCCCTCGTGTAGCTTTAAACGAAATTCAAAAACAAACATTAGCGACTGTTGGAAGTTAAAGAAATAATATCTGTGTATGGTTTCTTTCATAATAGATTATGGAGGTAGTAAGTTATAAAACCATGGTAACCAGTGGAATCGTTTTCACGTTAATCCTATTAAGGTCTTCAGAGATATTCCTTCAAGAAGTTACCATCAGCTGATTCTACTGTAATGGTAGCCAAAGACACAATAATTATGTTTCTATATAGTTTACTTTTGTTAGTCCAAGGAATCGGTTGATTTTTCTGTAATATTTCTACTGTTTTCAGAAGAATTCGAAGATATGAAGCCAGGTTATATCGGCTCCAGGTTTAGAAGATTGTTGAAAATGGTTTGATTCATCTTGAATTTAGCAAAAAGCTATTATATGGTTATGTTCGTTAGCTAACCCTAATTTATGAGTCAGAGAATAGAGGTAAGACAGCTAGTAAACACCACCCACCGGAAACACTAAGGTTACTGGTTTGCCAAAGAATAGTAAAATTGGTCGAAAGCTTTATAACTCTCCCACTTCTGAGAGAGCAGCATGTTCGAGAACGAGGATTCAGACCCGTGAACCTAATATTGTGAATGACCACCAGACTGTCGCAGTTCCTACTGTCGAATTTATGGAGCTACCACAAGGAAGTGACGTATCCTGACGACCATTGGTTGCTGTAAACAGTGACTAAATGTTCCGGAATACCGGAGCATGCATCAGAAACTTTCGAAGGTTTTTCATTTATCCTTGTTTGCCATTTTCTCAGTCCTTTTGTAGAATGTAATTTAGACTATTCTTGTTTAAGTTCAGTATGATACTTTCATTTTACAACCAATAAATTATCTTATGATTCTCAACTATCTAAACTTATTTTTTCAATTTTATCATCTTTGTATTTTAATTATTTTTTTATTTTTTTGCATTTATTTTCCCTTTTGTTTTGGAGGTGGAGGCGTCAGTTATAAGTTAACAAGCTCGCTATGCTAAAACTAAGAGGCTTGATAATCCGAAACAGATAACTGATAACCGTGCACCTGTGAAGTGAAAAAACAGCGTTTTTTCCATATTTGAAGAATGTTAATTGGTGAGACAGAAGTCTAAATTGTCTCCCAAACAGTTTGTTTGTTTGTTTTTTAATTCCGCGCAAAGCTACACGAAGTCCCTAATGTAACAGTATAAGACTAGAGGGAAGACAGCTGGTGGTCACCGCCCACCGGCAACAATTGGCCTACTCTTTTACCAACGAATAGTGGGATTGACCGTCATATAATAACGCAACGACGGCGTTAAAAGGGCGAGCATGTTTGGTTGACGGCGATTCGAAACCGCGATCCTCGGATTACGAGTCCAACGCCTTAACCCTCCTGGCCACACCAGGCTACAATACAATAAAATACAGCAACACATTTTGTAACCAACGTACATTTCTTCTAAGTAAATAAAATATTCATTTTTTGTCAAACAGACATTTTAGTTTCCATCTCTTTATTAAAATTAAAATTGCTGACCAGTCTTGATAAAACCAGTTATATAAAGTGTATTTTACTTTTAAATAGAAAAATTTATTTGCCTTACAATCTTTTTATGCCGTTTGATTATGTTTATCTGAAGATTTTTACAACACACTGAATAATAAACTACTATTAGCGCCATCTACATCTAAATAAACATCCACTCGTCTCTCAATCCATTTTTCTGAGTCTGGTGTATTCTGATGGTTAAGACACTCAAATTGCAATCTGCAGATTATGAGTTCGAGCCCTTGATCTTGTGTCCTTCTGGTATGAACAATTGAACATTGTCTTTCAGTAGTCCAAAAGTGAGTTGAATTTACCCAAAAACAGTTTCCATTTTAATCAGGTTACCGGTGAGTCTGTAGAGAAAACATTTATTTTTAGGTGCTCAAGTTCTTCCTTGTGTCACAACAGTAAATCTGAGAACTTATAATGCTAAGAATCAGGTTTCAAAATGGGCAGTGAACACAGAATTAATAATTTATTGTGTAGCTTTAGAACTGGCACTCACGTTATGATGGTTAGTGTGCTAAATACGAAATTTACGAATCTCGAATATGGATCCTGTCCCAAAAATTCTCACCTTTTCAACCGTTTAGGTTTTATAGAGTGAAAATGGTCAGTCTCACCATTCGTTAGTAAAAGAATAACCCAATAGTTGGCGGTGGATTCTATTACCAGTCTTATATTCACGCGCATACTTAATAACTAAATGAATGGTTACCTATAACTTGGCAACACACGTCACCTAATTTTTATCTAAACCTTATTCGTAAATATTTGCCTCTTTGGTCAAAAATGATCACAAAAAGCAGTTTTGAAAAGAATGTTTCTCCAAATTATTTTTCTTCAACAATCTTCAACTTATCATAAATTTGTCCACCAGGTTACATTCTACACTTAATTCCAGTGTTCCATGAATTGGTAATTTTTTTTTTTTCGGACCTAGGGAAACTCGCTCGTGGTATCGGATAAAAGCGATTTGATTGGCTGTTGTTGTTATTGTTGTTTTTAGCGGAAAATCACAAAAATAGCTTCTCAGGTCTCTTCACGTCACAGATATCAAAAACTAGTTTTAGAATCTTAAACACCCTCAGCCACCAGAGGGCAGCAAGTCAGTTCTCTACAACCCATATCCTAACTATTCACTGTTTGTATCAATGTAAAAAAGAATGCTGTTATGAATGCAAAATGAATATAAACAACAAGTATTTGTTGTTATATGTGTACAAATAATTTCATATGTTCAGGTCGTTGTTAATAACAATGCCTTCATACTTTATGATCTAAATATTACAACAAAAACGAAAAAATATTAAAGGTATTAGTTACGGGATTAAACCCACAAAGGATTTATTTGACTTCTAGCTCTATGTTTTGTTAATTATGTTACGTGTTTGTGTGTGTTTTTTCATAAAGCAAAGTCGCATCTGGCTATCAGCTGAGTCCACCTATTATGTTGAGCTGAATGTATTTAAAATATCCAACGTCTGTAAGAAATGTGAAAACAAATACAATAAACAGTTAAAGCACGCCTCTTTTTCTTGTATGTAATTAAACAGTTTTTCCTTCGACGTAACGTAGGTCATTACTCTACTTGTGTGTGATTAAACAGTTTTTCATGGTATGTAACGCACATCATTTCTCTCCTAATATGTGATTAAACAGTTTTTCATGGTATGTAACGCACATCATTTCTCTCCTAATATGTGATTAAACAGTTCTTAATGGTATGTAACGCACATCATTTCTCTCCTAATATGTGATTAAACAGTTCTTAATGGTATGTAACGCACATCATTTCTCTCCTAATATGTGATTAAACAGTTCTTAATGTTATGTAACGCACATCATTTCTCTCCTAATATGTGATTAAACAGTTTTTCATGGTATGTAACGCACATCATTTCTCTCCTAATATGTGATTAAACAGTTTTCATGTTATGTAACGCACATTATTTCTCTCCTAATATGTGATTAAAAAGTTTTTCATGGTATGTAACGCACATCATTTCTCTCCTAATATGTGATTAAACAGTTATTAATGGTATGTAACGCACATCATTTCTCTCCTAATATGTGATTAAACAGTTTTCATGTTATGTAACGCACATCATTTCTCTCCTAATATGTGATTAAACAGTTCTTAATGGTATGTAACGCACATCATTTCTCTCCTAATATGTGATTAAACAGTTTTTCATGGTATGTAACGCACATCATTTCTCTCCTAATATGTGATTAAACAGTTTTTCATGTTATGTAACGCACATCATTTCTCTCCTAATATGTGATTAAACAGTTTTTCATGGTATGTAACGCACATCATTTCTCTCCTAATATGTGATCAAACAGTTTTTTCATGTTATGTAACGCACATCATTTCTCTCCTAATATGTGATTAAACAGTTTTTAATGGTATGTAACGCACATCATTTCTCTAATATGTGATTAAACAGTTTTTCATGTTATGTAACGCACATCATTTCTCTCCTAATATGTGATTAAACAGTTTTTCATGTTATGTAACGCACATCATTTCTCTCCTAATATGTGATTAAACAGTTTTTAATGGTATGTAACGCACATCATTTCTCTCCTAATATGTGATTAAACAGTTTTTCATGGTATGTAACGCACATCATTTCTCTCCTAGTATGTGATTAAACAGTTTTTCATGTTATGTAACGCACATCATTTCTCTCCTAGTATGTGATTAAACAGTTTTTTCATGTTATGTAACGCACATCATTTCTCTCCTAATATGTGATTAAACAGTTTTTTCATGTTATGTAACGCACATCATTTCTCTCCTAATATGTGATTAAACAGTTTTTCATGGTATGTAACGCACATCATTTCTCTCCTAATATGTGATTAAACAGTTTTTCATGTTATGTAACGCACATCATTTCTCTCCTAATATGTGATTAAACAGTTTTTCATGTTATGTAACGCACATCATTTCTCTCCTAATATGTGATTAAACAGTTTTTTCATGTTATGTAACGCACATCATTTCTCTCCTAATATGTGATTAAACAGTTTTTTCATGTTATGTAACGCACATCATTTCTCTCCTAATATGTGATTAAACAGTTTTTTCATGTTATGTAACGCACATCATTTCTCTCCTAATATGTGATTAAACAGTTTTTAATGGTATGTAACGCACATCATTTCTCTCCTAATATGTGATTAAACAGTTTTTCATGGTATGTAACGCACATCATTTCTCTCCTAATATGTGATTAAACAGTTTTTCATGTTATGTAACGCACATCATTTCTCTCCTAGTATGTGATTAAACAGTTTTTCATGGTATGTAACGCACATCATTTCTCTCCTAGAATGTGATTAAAAAGTTTTTCATGGTATGTAACGCACATCATTTCTCTCCTAATATGTGATTAAACAGTTTTTCATGTTATGTAACGCACATCATTACTGATCTTGTTTTGTGTAATTTATTTCGAATTCAAACTGTGTTGAATGTTAAAAGTGTTTCAGACACGTTTAATTATCGAATCATCTCGTGAATTACATTGTTTTAAATTTGAATTATCTCGTGGTGAAGTCAGATTACAGAAGCGTCTAATTCTCTTCTTTAATAACAAATATCTAGAAAACCTATTTGGTGTAAAAACTGGGTTTTACAGAGTAAATGATTAGATACCTGTTTACTTATGTATTTCCTAGCGTTAGCATGCTTGTCTAGGTGAGCCTTGTCGAAGCCATTGTGGTTGTGTTTGTTATTCATTTCGTACTTTCCAAAAGTTGTTTATGTAAATTCTCGTCAAATATTAAAATAACATTGCATTTATAACCATGCCAATATTTATTCAGCCTATTATGGCGATGTATTCTAACTATGCGTCACCCATAAAGTTGATATATAAAGACTTTTTTGTTGTTGTTTTGAATTAAGCACAAAGCTACACAATGGGCTATCTGTGCTCTGCCCACCACGGGTATCGAAACCCGGATTTTAGCGTGTAAGTCCGCAGACATACCGCTGAGCCACTGGGGGGCTATATAAAGACACATTGACGGCAATGTATCAGTGATGCTTTAATCATTAAGACACGCAGAGACTGGAAAAAATAAAACTCATTTAAACTGCGTATTTGATAAATGTATTTCGTCCTAAGTTTTCTTTCTTTGGTGGACAATCAACATAATGTGAATGACAAAAAAATTAGAAAAACAAAATACGAGAGATTGTCTATGGTTTCCAATATATTTTCTTCCTTTTACAATTTATTTCAGTGTATTTTAATAAAAGATTCTTTGTTCTGTTTGTCAACTTTGAAGCCTTCTTGTGTGGTTTTTGCAGGTATATATTCGAATGTTTCACTGTAATTAAATTAAAATTTAGTTTCTAATATCTACATATGTACGCCCCCCAGTGGCTCAGCGGTATGTCTGAGGACTTACACGCTAAAATCCAGGTTTCGATACCCGTGGTGGGCAGAGCACAGATAGCCCATTGTGTAGCTTTGTGCTTAATTTAAAACAACAACATCTATGTATATATATATTTAGTTTCATTCAGTAATTTGCATATTACTATCGTCAGCTAAGTTTTATGTAGATTAATTATTGTAGTTGAAGGATAGGTTATAGAATGATGGGTTTTAATCCACGAAACAATGAGTAGAGAAAAGATAAGTTTTCAGATATAAATATTTTTTTCTTGCGGATGGATACATAAAAAATGGCCATTCATCTTTTATATTATACAAATTATCACGGTAGACAGAATATAGATATTCCACCGCGTAACTTTGAACAAAAACAAAGTTTAGAAGAAGTTGCGTTAGGATACTTACGTGTTTATGATGTTTTTCTTTTACATTTCTATAAGACTATTTTTAAGGTTCTAGAAAATTTTGTCACTTCATCCAAGTTATAACGTCGTTACAAAAGTTTTTTTAAGTGTTTTCTTGTGATTGGTAAATTTTGTTACAAAGTTCAGCATTACCAAATTCTAACATCAGAGGCCGCCACTTCTTCTCTATCTCGTTTATAGAGGTCGGGAGTTGTTAAGAGTGACAAATTCTCGTTGAGAGATCAGAGCTGATAAGTTTGACAAGTAAAGCACCTTAGTATACGTGTTAAATCTGACTGAACTCGTTACTATGGAAAAATGATTAACTTGTCATTTTTAGAGACGTTCAAGTTATTAATGGTATTTTGAATTCAAGTCAAAGTACGTTAAATTAAAAAATATATACATAGATTTCAGTCTCCAAAAACATTTATTGTAATTTAACGTGCTTTGACTTGAATTCAAAACACCTTTAATAGCTTGAATTCTGAATATCACCGAATTTTGTATTTTTCTGCTATCAAAATTGGCTTTCGTGAGATTGCGTGAAGATGTCACTTTGCATACGCTCGCAAATGTTAGCCTCTTTAAGTTTATATATGAATACATATTTCGAGCGCGCAAATATATAACTGAGACATAAAAATAATATTAAAATAAAATTCTAGATCTTCAACAAAATTCTAAGCCTCATCTTAACAAATATGACCAAGCTGTTTTTTTTTTCAGTTCCTGAATGGAATAACTGATCAATGAACCATACTATAATTTTATTTTACAGAGTTAATAGATTGAACGACACGTGGCCAGGTGATTAAGGGTAATACATCTCTCCTGATCTCACATTCAAGGTCCGGCATGGCCAGGTGGTTAAGGTGCTTGGATAGTAATCGACAGGTCGCAAGTTCGAATCTCCGTCCCACCTATCAACCGTGGGTGAGTTATAAGATTGCGTTTACTTCTACTATTCGTTAGTGAAAGAGTAACCCAAGAGTTAACGGTAGGTGGTGATGAATAGCTGCCTTCCCTCTAGGGACGACTAGCGCAGACAGTTCTCGTGCATCTTTGCGCGAAATTAAAAACAATAACAACAATTATTTGTTGACGTCATAATATAATTAAATTTATGCTTTAAAGCTTTTACTGAAACGTCATATTAATATCTTAAATTTCAAAACAACGTTCCTGAACTAAGTGTAAAAATTCAAAAGCATTTTTTAAGAAATGTTTTAAAATTAGCTGTAAAACGATACATTATTTCAAACCTTCTCTCTAATCAAGCTTCAACAGTATTGGCACTATTCAGGTATTTATACACATTCAAAGGGAAAAAAATATTCAGTGTATGTGGAATGAGATTGGTTCGGTTAGAGATTCTGATAACATGAACACAATAAACTGTTTTTATCAGTAAGTTTCGTGTATTTATTTTTAATGTATTCTTTCAGCTTCTACACAATTCACTTGTACAGTTTTTTAATTTTTTTACACATTCGGAATTATATTTTAAGAAAATTAAACTGATTATTCATAAGTTGGATTCTCCGTTTCTGTTTCTTTGTTCGAATTTCGAGCAAAGCTACACCAGGACTATCTGCGCTAGCTGTCCCTAATTTAGCAGTGTAAGACTAGAGAGAAGGCAGATAGTTATCACCACCCACCGCAAACTCTTGGACTACTCTTTTACAGAAAAATAATGGATTGACCGTCACATTATAACGCCCCAACGGCTGAAAGGACGAGCACGACCCTCGGATTATGAGTCAAGTGCATTAGCCATCTTCCCATGCCAGGCCTAATTCTTATGGGAGGGATAACATTACATTGGGAGACTTTCTCCAGTTTTATTAGTTTTATTTTATTTCACCTGGAGCTCACGTATACCCGCTTTGATTTTGTTACTCATCAGAAAATTATTATTTGTCTGGATAAGAATAAATTAAGCTATGAGGCTTTTGGCTTGAACAAATATTTGCTTAATCGGTATCTTATCGACGGTGGCCCGGCATGGCCAAGCGCGTTAAGGCGTGCGACTCGTAATCTGAGGGTCACGGGTTCGCATCTGCGTCACACCAAACATGCTCGCCCTCCCAGCCGTGGGGGCGTTATAATGTGACGGTCAATCCAATTATTCGTTGGTGAAAGAGTAGCCCAAGAGTTGGCGGTGGGTGGTGATGACTAGCTGCCTTCCCTCTAGTCTTACATTGCTAAATTAGGAACGGCTAGCACAGATAGCTCTCGAGTAGCTTTGTGCGAAATTCCAAAACAAACAAACAAATAAAACAAAATGTGCGCACAATTAAATTGGAGATTTTGGACTTCCAGTCGAGAATACACTTTATACTTAATACATTTAAAAGCCAAGAAATGTGGATCAACCGTAGGTACAAGTACCATCCAAAAGAGACTTCAAACAAGTCTTACCATGGTCTTGATAAACAAAGTGCGGTGTCTTATAAAACCCTTAAACATAAAGGTCGGAGTCAAAAGTAATCCACGTGTTACAGACAACTGTACATAACTTAACCAAGAAAAATTCCTTCCGATAAAGTGATACTTGTCTGTGTATACAAGTTACTTTATGAGCATATCAGTCTAGTTGTCGCAAACCTCAAGTAGTTCATAAAGCATACATTTATTCGTGTAATTTTATACTGGACGAAATGCTTATTAATTTCTGTGCAATAGAGCGTTGAAATAGTTGCTTGGTAACCGTCGTTCTCGTAACTAGATGGATTATGAAAACTGCAGGTAGAGTTGTGTGCTTTGGATATGATAGCCCTTTGTAATGAAAACTACACAAGCGAGGACCTTGAAAAAGTAAACGCAAACAACTGACTACACAGGTCTTACTTTCTTTCATTAACACATTCATCGTAAGCCTTAAAATGTGGGTCATTGTAGTCAAATTACGAACTATTGCTTTCGCTTATATTAAAAACAAATTTTGCACCCCCCCTAAACATCCTATTCCTAATAGTAGGCCACTAAACGTGCTTGCCTTTATAGCAATGGAAGCTTATAACATGACGGTCAATCCTACTATTATTTGCTGAAAGAGTAGCTGGCGATGGATGGTGTTAACTTGCCACCTTTTTCTGGTCTACCACTGCCAAATAAGAATAGCCAATTCACGTAAACCTCGTGTAGCCTAACACAAAATTCAAAACAAGCGGACTTGATGGTAGAAACATCACGTTTGGCTTAGTATACACCATTTCTCAGTGATCTTTATTTTATTAAACTACTCCCAAGCACAATGAACCATTGTTTTCCTTTCTTCATGTAATTTAATAAGTTATTTCTATTGGCTTAAGGTCATCAGTACCAAACAATAAAACCTTTTCACTGATGAAGCATTATTGAGTGTTCTTTGTCCGTGAATATTCCAACTCCCATGGAATTATTTCATGAAATGTTTATCTGTTCTTTATTTATCTGGTTTATTTTTATTAGTATTGTTCATACACGGTAACTGTAAATTAGTTTTATTTCTTTTAGTTTTAGTCTCTGTAATCAAATATGAAATTCTACTCGTGACTACGAATGTTTTACAAACATGTTCCGTTACGTCATACGAATTCTACTCTCAAATTATTTTCGTCTTTCCTGTAAGACGATTATTCTGTTTTAACTCACGTAAAACAATGAGGTGGTGTATACAAGTAACAAGAAAATCATGTAAAACAATGAGGTGGTGTATGCAAGTAACAAGAAAATCACGTAAAACAGTGAGGTGGTGTATACAAGTAACAAGAAAATCACGTAAAACAATGAGGTGGTGTATATAAGTAGCAAGAAAATCACGTAAAGCAGTAAGGTGGTGTATATAAGTAACAAGAAAATCACATAAAGCAGTAAGGTGGTGTATATAAGTAACAAGAAAATCACATAAAGCAGTAAGGTGGTGTATATAAGTAACAAGGAAATCACATAAAACAGTAAAGTGGTGTATATAAGTGACAATAAAATCACGTAAAACAATAGGGTGGTGTATATAAGTGACAATAAAATCACATAAAACAGTAAAGTGGTGTATATAAGTGACAATAAAATCACGTAAAACAATAGGGTGGTGTATATAAGTGACAATAAAATCACGTAAAGCAGTAAGGTGGTGTATACAAGTGACAATAAAATCACGTAAAACAGTAAGGTGGTGTATATAAGTGACAATAAAATCATGCATAATAATCAGGTAGTATAATCAGTGATGTCGAAAAAACCCACTTGCAGAGAAACAAGAAAATCACAAGAAAAACACTCTATTATTTCATCACGACGAGTGTACAAGAAGTGTAAGTCTTTGTATTTTTCTCAGTGTATTTGTACTTTTCTATTACCATTATGTCTGAACAAGCATATCTTACACCACTATTAACACTATTCGTTAAGAAACTAAGAAATTTAAACCAAAGAGTTATGAACAGAAGAAATAACATCTATTTTATTCAACAATGTAGAAAGGAACAACTAACCCCTAATTTTGTAAAGGTGAAAGCATCAAAACATTTTAATAAATACACAAACATTATTCAAAATTTACATAAAAACTACTTTAATCCATGTTTAACACATAACACAAAGAACTACATGACTTACAAAAACAAAAAATGAACCTAGACCATCAACTGGCATGCTACATTAAACCAGAGATTTACGGACTTATACAACAAAACATAAACCAAATCAACACTAGGAATGACAGAGACAAAAAGATCTGCCACAACAAAAAACTAGAAGAACTAAGATGCAAACAGCAGAAAAGATACCAACATGATAAACCACTGACTAACCTCATAACTAACAGATCCGACCGACAATTAAACACAGACGAGATACATCAACTCAACAAAGGACTCTACTTCACAATAGCACCAAGGTACATTCCAACCATAGAAATCAAAACATGTTTGGAAGATCTAACCAGGAGACTTGTGATATTTTCTACAGAAAACAAAAACAAAACAACCAACAGAAAGAAGACAACTTAGATAATTTTATTGACATCCAACAGCCAAACTTCCCAGGTAAAATTAAAAATTCGTATTTTCCAGAAACACCTAAAAACAACATCTTAAACGATTTTTCAAAGAATTTTCTCACAAAACCATCAACATAATTTCACAAAACAGAAAGATAAAAAACAACCTTACAAAAAGAGACATTAATTTCATTAAAAACCAAAAATAAGACAAAAACATAAAAATTCTAAAAGCAGATAAAGGAAACACTATAGTCATAATGAACACGAATGAATACATACAAAAAATGAAGAACATCCTATCAGACACGAACAACTTTAAATCAATACACACAAATCCAACAAAGATACACGAAATGCAACTAAACAATATACTACTAAAAATGAAAAAAGCCAACACAATTTCACAAACACTTTATTCCAACCTATGTAAAACCGACTCACGCACACCGCAAATATACGGCATCCCCAAGCCTCATAAGCTAGATTTTCCATTAGGACCAATAATGTTCACATATGAATCGTTTAATTACAATCTTGGTAAATACATAGCATGGGCATTCTCCAAATATGTAACATCAGCCAGCTCATTCATCAAAGACTCTTTTAATTTCAAGTCTAATCTATATCAACTTAATCATAAAGCCTTGATAGCCAGCTTCGATGTTATATCCCTCTTCACAGAAGTTCCAACAACATAAGCCTGCAAGATAGCCTTAGAACTCTATATCCGAGACCCTAACCCAATTATAGACATTCCCAGTAACCAGTTAGCAACCCTCATAGAATTCACCACGATAAAGACAAACTTCATGTTCAACAACCAAAACTATATACAAACAAATGGCCTAAGCATGGGCAACCCAGTATCACCAGTTCTAGCCAATATTTTTATAACACAGGTTAAAACACAAGTAATTAACACAGCATTACATCCACCACTACACTGGTACAGATATGTAGATGACACGATTGCGGGATTCACATCAACAGACACACAGTTAATTTTTTCAGTCACATTAATTCTATACATCCCAACAATAACTTCACATGTGAACAGGAAGAAAGCAATCAAATATCATTTCTTAACCTCAAAATTATAAGAACCGACACACAATTCAAAATAGAATTCCACCGAAAAATCACCCATACTGGACTATACATTCCTTGGGACTCAGCACATGAAACAAACACACTAACAAACCAAATAAACACAGCCATAAAACTATGCTCACCAGATAAAATTAACGACGAGTTAGACAAAATAAAACAATACTTCATCAACATCAATAAGTTTCCTCCACAAACTGTAGAAAACATTATATGTACACACCTAGACAGAAAGCAAAATCAACCAACAAAAGTAAATATATCTCACAAATCAAAAATTCACGAAACCATATACTGCTGTATACCATATATTCCTGGCATCATTAGAAAAATAACCAACATTTGACAAAAACTAGTGAAAAATATGACATTTCAGTTAATTCCAAATTTATTCAAAAACCAGGCACAAAACTGAGGTCTATACTATGTAAGAACTACACTGACAAACACCACACCAACATTATTTATAAAGTACAATGTGATAACTGCCCCGACTTATATATTGGAGAAACAAGTAGAAAAATGGAAACCAGATTCAAAGAACATAAAAGTCACCTTCACACGTTTACGAACACTGCAAGTCAATTAAACACAACACAATCATAGAAAACACCCAAATACTAAATAAAGAAACAAACGCAAAATTAAAGAAGCCTTACTTATACAAAAACTCAAACCCAAAATAAACCAATACAAAGAAACAGCTTTATACCTATATTAAAAATAATATAATAATAAAATAAATGATATAAAATTATATATTCAAAGATCTAATCACGCCCTCTACATCAGAACATTCAGTTACACAAGTCCTTTCAAACATATCGTCAGTCAGCTTTCGGTCAGTTACCTGTTTCTTTTATTAAGAACCCGACGATGACCGAAGAAGGTCGAAACGTTGTTTGCTCCTCTAAGTAAAAATTTTCTCAACCCAAACGAGCCGTTTTTACGTATATAATAAGATAGTATACATTAAGTGACCAGAAAATCGTGTATAACAATTAGGTAATGTATATAATTGGCTGGAAAACATTAGTACATATTTTGATTTTAAGCAATCTTTAAACTATATAATTCAAACGTGGTATAAATTTGAGAATGAAAACATATCTACAAATGTTAAAAATATTTCGTGTATTTAATAAAGGCCATATCTACCCGTTGATTTATTTAAGTGACCTCTGAAGAGTTAACAGTTCTTGACGTGTGTTAAGAAGTAATTTACTTTTTTGCGATAATATCATGGTGGTGCTAATTGTTCTGACGTGATGTCTTGCCTCTAGTGGTTTCTCGAGTTACAACACCAATAACCCACAGCCAGAATTCACCACGTGGTTACTAAAATGTAAATCTTATATAAGCATAATTTAAAAAAAAATGGACTTCGTATGTTACGAATGTAAAACAGTATTTACAGGGAAATAAAAGAAATGTAGGCTTACAGTGAGAAAATATAACTTAAGGTATTATGTTGCTGTTAATGTTAACCTGTAACCTACTTCGAAGATATTTTCAAGGTTTGTTTCACGTTTAGTTCTTTCCTTAATTGTATTTTCTAATCCAATTAATACCTGAAAAAGTCATTGTTCTATGGTTTTATCTTTAATGATGTAATTACAACATGGTTTTATGTTTAATGATGTAATTACAACATGGTTTTATGTTTAATGATGTAATTACAACATGGTTTTATGTTTAATGATGTAATTACAACATGGTTTTATGTTTAATGATGTAATTACAACATGGTTTTATGTTTAATGATGTAATTACAACATGGTTTTATGTTTAATGATGTAATTACAACATGGTTTTATGTTTAATGATGTAATTACAACATGGTTTTATGTTTAATGATGTAATTACAACATGGTTTTATGTTTAATGATGTAATTACATCGTAAACATCCAACTATTCTCATCCGCACTGTGAAACAATGAAAGGTATATTAAGCCATACTTAATACATAAGTATTACAGTGATGAATTTAATTAATTAATGCAACAAAAAACAGTTACTAAAAACTGTTCAAGTATTGAATGTTCACAAATTCCAGTATCAACTATAAACTATTAAAATATAGAATGCTCACATTTTCTACCAACAACTAGAGACCACCTAAGCACAACCTTAACTTTTGTCTTGAATCTTTTATTTTTCTAAGTCAGTATTTAGCAAATAAATGTTTTGTATACATTAACTTGACGCATTCCAGGTAAGGCTTAATTAAGTATAATTAAATATGTGAACTTGTTAGAGACTTCTAGGTAGGTTTAGGTGATGGTGAACACTTGTCAACGTTTGTTTTTTCATCTCTCTTTGTTCGTAAGTATTGAACAGACTTCCATAGTTTCGAACAGAAGAAAACCGTCCAATCAAGAGATCGGACTCAATAAGATTTATTCAGCTCTTGCTTTATCGATAAGAGTTTAGTGTTATGCTCTAAAATTTATCTAATAGAACTCATAAAGTGTCACTAACTGAAACTCCGATTCATTTTGAATATATTATAACATTAGTATACTGTGCCTTATCTTACGCTTTAAGCGCTTTTCGTCAACCGTTAAAAACGATCTTATTGCACAGAGACGTTCTTCTAAGTTTTAAGTACATAAATCAGAATATAATGTGAACAGTAAACCAGAATACAATTATCTGAAATGCCTCGAGGAGGCAGGTAACTAACAATAAGTTTTTTTTTTTGTTTTTGTTTAATTTCGTACAAAGCTATCTGTGCTAGCCGTCCCTAATTTAGCACTGTAAGACTAAAGGGAAGGCAGCTAGTCATCACCACCCACCGCCTACTCTTAGGATACTCTTTTACCGACGAACAGTGGGATTGACCGCCACAATATAACGCCCCCACGGCTGAAAGGACGAGCATGTTTGGTGCGACCCTCAGATTACGAGTCGCACGCCTTAACGCGCTTGGCTGTACCGGGCCCATCTCACAATACGATCAGTGGATCTTAAAGCTCCCTCTATATCTTAAAACAAAAAGCACCTCATTGCAAGTTTATTAATTCTATTAATAAAAAAAACAACAGTCCTATATTTTTAAAGAACATAATTCGAAAATAAAGCAAACAACATCTTTGAAAATATTAATGAATTTTGAATTTACTACATAAAAATCTTAATATTTTTTTTACAAATCAAGAGCAAATTTAAAGCAATAGGTTTTCTTTTCAAGAATCTTGCAACGTCTGAAAGTTTCGACAGGCTTAGTAACAAAAAAAAAAGGTAAAAATTATCCGAAGAAGAAGTTAACATTTCACTGATCTTGTATGCAACTGACACAAGATATACGGTTACGATGGTGATTTTACGACTTCTAGAAATCTGAGACAACGAAAATGAAACTTCGAAACGATTATTCGAGTCATAAAGCATCTCGAAGTCTCATCACACAACTCATGAAGGTCATTCATAACTGTACAAGTGACAAATCAATCCTTTGTGAATGAATAGAACACGTTAGAAACAGGCGTGAATAATTTAAAGTCGGAACACTTCGTTAATTAGGACTGTGGCAGCTAGTATTGGCCGTTTGTCATTCTCCGAGAAAAGGTGAAAGTTCGTATTTTACTTAGGCTCACTGACAAGGGTATTATAATGGTGTATGTCAAATGACGTTTTAATAACTATGGATTTATCTTGAAATTCTCGTAGGATTCACATCAGCTTGTCTTGCTAAACTTTCAAATTGAAGTTTGATTGTATCGTCAAAGAATTTATTTTAAAAAGAGTTTTTCTTGACAGTAATAAGCACATCAACATAAACAAAAAGATCTTGAAATAAACGTTCTTTTACAGCACGTTGGTTATCACAGTAGCTGTTAGTTCTGTTCATTTAATAAGGCCTCCCAGTGGCTCAGTGGTATGTCTGCGGACTTACACGCCAAAATCCGGGTTTCGATACCCGTGGTGGACAGAGCACAGATAGCCCATTGTGTAGCTTTGTGCTTAATTCAAAACAACAACATCATTTAATAAGACGTTTCATTTTTCAAGCAGTCTTCAATATTGTAAAAATATTATCCCGTATAAATATAATTTTCTAATTTTTTTTTTCATTTCATTTTCTTTGTGGTTCTAAAAAATGAAAATAGAAAACAATTCCGACTGATACAATAAAGGTTAAAAATACCTGCGTTATGTTGTTTCCTATTTCCACGTCAATATTGAAATGAGGGAACAAAAAAAGTGTCGAACATTCGTTGTTTGACATTTACGTCTTCTGTAAGTCAACCAAATTGAAGTCGCTAATAAATATTCCAAGGAATACAGAACTAACATATTTATTAGGAATACAAAAACTGCACTGCAAATCCCTGAATTTTAATAAAACAGATACAGCTTCTTGTTTTAGACCAAGACAAGATAGAGGACACCACAGAATCTTCATGTATAACATAACAGAACGTGTGACAGATTTATTGTATATACATTTTTATTAAAAGTATTATTATATTATTCTCAAACAATTCAAGGATTTCCAAAAAAAGCATTGCTTTAATATTAAATCATAGCTTCGTAAATATAAATTATTGGTTGTTTTTTTTAAATTTCGCACAAAGCTACTCGAGGGCTATCTGCGCTAGCCGTCCCTAATTTAGCAGTGTAAGACTAGAGGGAAGGCAGTTAAACATCACAACCCATCGCCAATTCTTGGGCTATTCTTTTACCAACGAATAGTGGGATTGAACGTCACATTACAAAGTTCCCTCAGGTGAAAGAGCGAGCATGTTTCGCGTGATAGAAACTTGAACCCGTAACCCGAGGGTTACGAGTCGAGTGCCTTAGCCCCCTGACCATAAAAGATTGGGAAAACACGTGTTGTTTGTGATCATACTATAATATTATCACTATAGCAAGTCTTCTTCTTACAAGTGACATGTCTCAAAAATATTACTTGATTTATAGTTCTGGCCTCCTATGTAGATATTTTAAGTAAGTACTTGTATACACCAAATATGATAATAAGTAACCGTGACTCGAAAAATGATTTTATATTTTTCTTGCTTTCTTCCTTGAATTATTTCATTATAAAATTTTCACGCAGGGAATTTTATTATGCTTTATTTTGGAAATTATGTGTTGGTCAATGAATTCTGGTCTATTTGAAAAGATTTTACACGGTCAGTTTGTTTGTCTGAAATTAAGCACAAAGCTACACAATGGTCTATCTGTTCTTTTGTTTTTTAGTTTCGCGCAAAGCTACACCAGAGCGATCTATGCAAACCATCCTTAATTTACCAGTGTAAGACTAGATGGAAGGCAGCTAGTCATCACTACCCACCACCAACTCTTGGACTACTCTTTTACCAATGAAAAGTGGGATTGAACGTCACATTATAACGCCCCCACGACTGCAAAGGTAAGCATGTTTGGATGCGACCGGGATTCGAGTCAGCGACCCTCAGATTACGAGTCGAACGCCTCAACTCCCTGACCATGCCACCACGGTTATCGAAAGCCGGTTTCTAACGTTTAAGACTGCAGACATACTGTTGTGCCACTGGAGGCTACATGTTTAGACAAACAAAGCAGTAAATGTAAGTTTATTTAATAACAGGAAACGTAGAGTAAAGAATGAAGTATACTAATGGCTAATAGTATTTACAATAGCATATAAATTATGAACGAGTTTTACGATTTGAAAAAAGAAAAAGGAAACAAGAATAAAATCTGTACTAAAAATTAGCTAAAAGTTTCTCATAACAATCTATAATACTAACCAAAACTAAATTAATGTAAACTTATAATGAGGGATAATTTAGCTGATAATGCAGAAACGTCTGGATGCGTGTTCACAAAGTGATAAACGTATGGTTTTGTATGAACTGTGCATGCATATTGTAACTTAAATAAATAAGTCAAGAAAACCTTTAGCAACTGAATTTAGTGTACAGTGTTCCCTCGTGTATCGGGCCTGGCATGGCCTAGCGCATTAAGGCGTGCGCTTCGAAATCTGAGGGTCACAGGTTCGCGCCCGAGTCGCGCCAAACATGTTCGCCCTCCCAGCCGTGGGGGCGTTATAATGTTACGGTCAATCCCACTTTTCGTTGGTAAAAGAGTAGCCCAATAGTTGGCGGTGGGTGGTGATGACTAGCTGCCTTCTCTCTAGTCTTACACTGCTAAATTAAGGACGGCTAGCACAGATAGCCCTCGAATAGCTTTGTGCGAAATTTCAAAACAAACAAACAAACCCTCGTGTATCGCGGTAGATGCGTTCCAAAACCCCCCGCGAAAGGAGATTTTCCGCGAAGTGGGATCGCCGATTTTTACGTATATATTTATGTGCATTTAGACTTTTAAAACCCTCCCTGTACAACTATTTAACCCTCCCATTACAATACTGTTCATTATTGCTGAAATAATAAGAACAATTATTAAGATATTAAGCCTTAAAATTAAAAATTACATATCTTCAGCAGGTGGTATCTTTTCGGGGGACACCACTTCCTCTTCTGTGGAAAGTGAATCAGCAATTTCTTCGTCGGTCATTACAACTTCAGGAACAGTACTTGCCACCGGTACCCTTTCTTTCTTGCTCGGCTGAATCTCGCGTAGCCTTCGCAGACGCACAATGCGTACATCGATAGCCTTTCCAGTTGGTTCTGTTTCCATTTTTACGCTGTTATAAACTAAAATATATGTTTATATCCCAAAATAAAATATACCTGTTTTTTTCTTTACACTATTAATTATATTTATTTTTAATATTTTAATGGTATTTAATGCTATATTTTAGATTTAATGTTTATTTTTATATATGTGGGGGGCGGCCGAGCACACGAAGTGGTGAAGCCGAGAAGTGGCGAGAGAACACTGTAATGCTTCTTTTCAGACATTTACACGTGAGTTCAGTGTTGTTTGAGTGAAATATTCTGCAAATAAAAAATTGTTAAAATTGAAATCAGTTTAATTCAGTTGTCACGTGATAACAAGGTCATTGTTGACTAACATGTTCACTAAGCAAGAAACAGTTTGTTTTTGTTTTTGAATTTCGGCAAAGCTACTCGAGAGATATCTGCACTAGCCGTCCCTAATTTAGCAGTGTAGACTAGAGGGAAGGTTAGTCATCACCACACACCGCCAACTCTTGGGCTACTCTTTTACCAACGAATAGTGGAATTGTCCGTCACATTATAACGCCCCACGGCTGGGATGGCGAGCATGTTTTGTGCGACCGGGATTCGAACCCTCGACCCTCGAATTACGAGTCGAACGCCTTAACAAGTCGGGGAAAAAAACTGTTAGAGAGGCGTCATGCAAGAAACAGATGCCCCCTTAGTAGCCATAACTGTATGTCTGCAAACTTACAATGCTTAAAACCGAGTTTCAATACACGTGGTGAGCAGAGCACAGATAGCCCGTTATGTAGCCTAGTGGTTAACTCCAGGTTCTGGGTTAAAAAGACAACGTAATCCAAACTTTAGAGGAGAGAAATTTCTGTTTCATATAACATTATATCACATATAACATTTGTAGCGGTTGATTGAGTTTTTTTTAAAGTTTCGAAGAAGAAAACAATATTTAACAGTCTTGACATAAAATGAATATTGAAATGTTTATTGATAGTTCATAGGACCAATTATTATTAAACCAATCATAAACATCTAGGTTACTCCGGTACTAATAGATGGCGCTAAGCCGAAATATTAACCACACAATGTTTGGTCACTTTCGTAAAATTTATTAGTTTATTCTTACCTACACATTGAACGAAACGCCTCAAGTCTATTCAATACATTCATGAAAACTGTGCGTGTTTTATTGTCAAGCCACATCGGCTATTGGTGTTTTCACAGAAGGGAATCGAATCTCTAAGTGTAGTGTTTTATGTCCGTAGACTTACTTCTGCACCACTGGAAGACTCGTTAAAAGCAGAAAATAAAGATTTTTATGCGTTTTTAATGTTGCATAACATCCTACTCACCAGGATTGCTAAGATGGTTAAGGCACTGTTCATATGACCAGTCTTGTGAATAAAAACCGTTATGATGCAAATATATTGCACTTGAGAGTAGCATCAATAACCAATTATTATTTAAGTATTTATATTACTCCAAACCAATAATTTATTATTGTCATTTCATGGAATTCACTTTACTGTGAATTGAGAAACTAGCAAACTGTTTATCTAGTCTTCTTATTACCAAGCGGACCCATCACCAACAGTGTCAACAGCAAAAAAATGTCAGTTATGAGTGAAGGAAAAATAATTTTGCCGATACTAGAGCTCATCAGACCAGCAGAGATGCGAGGGACATAATAGTTATCAAGACGGTATTTGCATCCTAAACAGTTATGGTGTGAACTTGATTTAACTTATTTTAAACATTGTAACCACTAGATGTAATGAAATTAAGAACATTGAGGTCTTAACTCAGACATAACAATGTTTACACACCTTTCTCTTGGAAAATTATTGACGTTTCATTCTATCGCTACTAAAGGAAATCCAAATTAGGCTTAACTCTACACTTTACATTTCATAATACATGACAAGCCAACTACAACCATGAGGCCAACATTCTCGTACTTATAAGACAGTACTTGTTGACGTTTTTCTTACCGTTCTCGTCTTTTCACCTGCGCTTTTGTGGCTTATGTATCTTTAATTGAGATTTTCACAAGTTGTCGCGTACATTGCAGATTAATTAATAAGACATGTGTAACTTGTCAGTAATAAATTTGTGTATTCGATGTTCTTGGACGTTCGGTAAGTGTTTTTGACATCGACAGCTGAGTATATGGTGAGATATTATTTAAAAAGTCTAACATTCTTATCTCGATATATTAACCTACCCTTAACGATGTTATACAGTAGAATCACCCTAATGACGTTATACAGTAGAATCACCCTAATGACGTTATACAGTAGAATCACCCTAATGACGTTATACAGTAGAATCTTAATGACGTTATACAGTAGAATCACCCTTAATGACGTTATACAGTAGAATCACTCTTAATGACGTTATACAGTAGAATCACCCTTAATGATGTTATACAGTTGAATCACCCTTAATGATGTTATACAGTAGAATCTTAATGACGTTATACAGTAGAATCACCCTTAATGATGTTATACAGTAGAAAATTAATGATTAGTTGATTGAATAATTTATAGTGAATTATCGTTTACAGTTATTATCATACATAGAATCACCCTTAATGATGTTATACAGTTGAATCACCCTTAATGATGTTATACAGTAGAATCTTAATGACGTTATACAGTAGAATCTTAATGACGTTATACAGTAGAATCACCCTTAATGATGTTATACAGTAGAATCTTAATGACGTTATACAGTAGAATCTTAATGACGTTATACAGTAGAATCTTAATGACGTTATACAGTAGAATCACCCTTAATGATGTTATACAGTAGAATCTTAATGACGTTATACAGTAGAATCACCCTTAGTGATGTTATACAGTAGAATCAATTTACATTCGTATTTGAAGCTGCAGTGTTTAACCCTTTGCATCTCTTTACATGTCTTTGTATGTCTTAGCTTTTTCGTTGCATTGCTACTTTTCCATAACTGTCTTAGCTTTTGCATATCTTTGCCATAAATGTATCTTATCCTTTGCTATACGAATATTCTTTATAAAAAAAGAGAGCTGTGACATATTTATCCTGTTTTGAACATAACAAATAAACATATGTATATTTGTGTGGGTGTATGTGTGTTATGGAGTGACAGAGCATGTGTTAAAACACTACATATATAAATAAATCGTTCTTAGAATGTGCAATCAACACTTTATGTTTCTATATCATATTTCACTTTATGTTTATAGAGTTTTAATTCTGAACACAGAATAAAAAACACACCTTTGTAGGTATGATTAACTAATTCACTCTTGCTCAGTATTGTAGAATAATAAGACAGCTATATTTAAGTTATTATTACATAATTCCTTTGTTATACTAAATTTAAACGTAATTTATTCGACTACTTGTAAATGCTTTAATGTATTCTAGTTTATAAAACAATGTAATGGAAATATTCTACAAATATCCATGTACATAATCTGTTACTAGCATTCAGAAATTACTGTAGAAAAGTTGAAGATGTATTTAAATAAAAGTTAACATTTCTTTTCAGTGAACAAGGAAGTAACGACGATGTCGCGAGACTTAAGTTAACATGCTTCAATCATTTCAATCTTTTAGAGTCATCTGATCGGGTTCGACTCTCATTGACAGAATTTCGATCACTTTTATTTAACTTTCAACAAACTTATTATATTACGGTTGTAATACAAGGTAAGTAAAAATGTTTACACATAATTAAAGCTAATTTTAAAAATAACATATAATGAATAAGAATATTTATTATTAATATCTTAAAACTTCTGCTTATTTGGTAAAAAAAAGCTTAGTTTTGTTAATAAATAGAATTTGTTTTTTGTTAATTTCGCACAAAGCTACACGAGGGCTATCTTTGCTAGTCGTCCCTAATTTAACAGTGTAAGACTAGAGGGAAGGCAGCTAGTCATCACCACACACCGCCAACTCTTGGGCTACTCTTTTACCAACGAATAGTGGGATTGACCGTCACATTATAATGCCTCCACGGCTGAAAGGGCGAGCATGTTTGGCGCGACGAGGATGCGAACTCGCGAATTACCAGTTGCACGCCTTAACACGCTTGGCCATGCCGGACCACTAAATAGAAATCAGTTGATGTATTATCTTGTCTTACTCTTTGTAAAAATGCAACATATTACAGTACTTATCAATTTTAGTGATTTTGAAATACGGATTTCTATTTTGATAAAATAATGTAGAAACTGTTTATAATCCTATTTGTTTACTTTTTAGAGTCCTTGGTTGTAGGCTTCACAATATAACTATTTTAGAGTCCTTGGTTGTAGGCTTCACAATATAACCTTTTTAGAGTCCTTGGTTGTAGGCTTCACAATATAACTATTTTAGAGTTCTTGGTTGTAGGCTTCACAATATAACCTTTTTAGAGTCCTTGGTTGTAGGCTTCACAATATAACTATTTTAGAGTCCTTGGTTGTAGGCTTCACAATATAACCTTTTTAGAGTCCTTGGTTGTAGGCTTCACAATATAACTATATTAGAGTTCTTGGTTGTAGGCTTCACAATATAACCTTTTTAGAGTCCTTGGTTGTAGGCTTCACAATATAACTATTTTAGAGTCCTTGGTTGTAGGCTTCACAATATAACTATTTTAGAGTTCTTGGTTGTAGGCTTCACATTATATTGTGACGATTCCTATTTTATCTTTTACAAATCAACTGTTTTTTTTACTAATTCTTAAGGTTATTCATGTCCATTTATGAAGAATCCAGTTTATACCACACACGTGCATGTGCATTCAGTTAAATATTCGGTGTTTTAACCAGTTTATTGTTGCACGGGTTCCGTTCCGTCGAAACAATCACACCGAACTTATTCAAAACAAATCATAAATGTACAAATCCGTTCCGTCAAAACAATCACACCGAACTTATTCAAAACAAATCATAAATGTACAAATCCGTTCCGTCAAAACAATCACACCGAACTTATTCAAAACAAATCATAAATGTACAAATCCGTTCCGTCAAAACAATCACACCGAACTTATTCAAAACAAATCATAAATGTACAAATCCGTTCCGTCAAAACAATCACACCGAACTTATTCAAAACAAATCATAAATGTACAAATCCGTTCCGTCAAAACAATCACACCGAACTTATTCAAAACAAATCATAAATGTACAAATCCGTTCCGTCAAAACAATCACACCGAACTTATTCAAAACAAATCATAAATGTACAAATCCGTTCCGTCAAAACAATCACACCGAACTTATTCAAAACAAATCATAAATGTACAAATCCGTTCCGTCGAAACAATCACACCGAACTTATTCAAAACAAATCATAAATGTACAAATCCGTTGTCCGTCAAAACAATCACACCGAACTTATTCAAAACAAATCATAAATGTACAAATCCGTTCCGTCAAAACAATCACACCGAACTTATTCAAAACAAATCATAAATGTACAAATCCGTTCCGTCAAAACAATCACACCGAACTTATTCAAAACAAATCATAAATGTACAAATCCGTTCCGTCAAAACAATCACACCGAACTTATTCAAAACAAATCATAAATGTACAAATCCGTTCCGTCAAAACAATCACACCGAACTTATTCAAAACAAATCATAAATGTACAAATCCGTTCCGTCAAAACAATCACACCGAACTTATTCAAAACAAATCATAAATGTACAAATCCGTTCCGTCAAAACAATCACACCGAACTTATTCAAAACAAATCATAAATGTACAAATCCGTTCCGTCAAAACAATCACACCGAACTTATTCAAAACAAATCATAAATGTACAAATCCGTTCCGTCAAAACAATCACACCGAACTTATTCAAAACAAATCATAAATGTACAAATCCGTTCCGTCAAAACAATCACACCGAACTTATTCAAAACAAATCATAAATGTACAAATCCGTTCCGTCAAAACAATCACACCGAACTTATTCAAAACAAATCATAAATGTACAAAAATAAATACAGACATGTACTGACATGCAACCAAAAAGTGACAAGTAGTTTAAAGCATAGTTTGTATCATCACAGATTTAAAGATCAGCTTCCATCAGTGTCGTTGTGCAATGTAACAAATTATGAGAAGCAACAAAGTAATCTTTTCAGAATGGAATATTTACTCTGGGATTAAAGCAAAGTGTGTTGTAAACATATCTGCAAAAACGGCTCGTTTGGGTTGAGAAAATATTTTACGCAGAAGAGCGAACAACATTTCGACCTTCATCGGTCATCGTCAGGTTCAGAAAGAAAGAAAGAGGTAACTGACCGAAAGCTGACCACATGTTAGGAAGGGGTTGTGTAACTGTGTGTCGGAATGTAGAGGGCGGTGTTAGTTTTTTTGAATATATAATTTATAATATTAATATAGGTATAAAGGCGTTCTTTATATTGGTTTATTTTGGGTTTAAGTTGTTGTGTTCAACATGGCTTTAAGTAGTTTTTTCTGTAAATTTTGAATAATGTTTGTGTATTTATTAAATTTTTTTGAAAGTTTTACCTTTACAAAATTAGGGGTTAGTTGTTCCTTTCTACATTGTTTAATAAAATAGATGTTATTTCTTCTGTTCATAACTCTTTGGTTTAAATTTCTTAGTTTCTTAACGATCGTGTGAGTGTGTACTGTTAATAGTGGTGTAAGATATGCTAGTTCAGACATAATGGTAACAGGTAAGTACAAATACACTGAGAAAAACACAAAGACTTACACTTTTCGAACAATCGCCGTGATAAAATAACAATCAGTGATGTCGAGAAAACACCACACCAGTATTATCTAAAAAATACAATGTGATAACTGCCACAAACCGTAGTAAACATTATACGCACACACCTAGACAGAAAGCAAAATCAACAACAAAAGTAAATATATCTCACGAATCAAAAAATCACGAAACCATATACTGCTGTATACCATATATTCCTGACATCAGCAAACAAATAACCAACATTTGGCAAAAACTAGTAACAAAATATGACATTCCAGTTAACACTAAGTTTATTCAAAAACCAGGCACAAAACTGAGGTCTATACTATGTAAGAACTACACTGACAAACACCACAACAACATTATTTATAAAATACAATGTGATAGCTGCCACGACTTCTATATTGGAGAAACAAGTAGAAAAATGGAAACCAGATTCAAAGAACATAAAAAATCACCTTCACACGTTTTCGAACACTACAAGTCAAATAAACACAACATAACTATAGAAAACATACAAATACTAAATAAAGAAACAAACATAAACAAACGCAAAATTAAAGAAGCCTTACTTATACAACAACTTAAACCCAAAATAAACCAATATAAAGAACGCCTTTATACCTATATTAATATAATAAATTATATATTCAAACATCTAACACCGCCCTCTACATTCCGACACACAGTTACACAACCCCTTCCTAACATGTGGTCAGCTTTCGGTCAGTTACCTCTTTCTTTCATTGTGAACCTGACGATAACCGAAGAAGGTCGAAACGTTGTTTACTCTTCCACGTAAAATATTTTCTCAACCCAAACGAGCCGTTTTTGCAGATATATTTCTCTACAAGTAGGTTTTCTCGACATCGCTGATTGTATTGTAAACAGATGCAATAACTTGCTTACCATGTTAGGCCTACATGACGCAGATGCATATTATTCAACAGCTTGTTGTGAACAAGTCTTTCCTAGAATAAAGCGACAGAAGTGACGAATGCCAAGTGGAAGACAGTGACACATTTAGTGTAACTCGCCACTTACCGACAAAATTAGAACTGCTACGTTAACAGCAACTATTTATAAATATCAATATGCTAATAAATATGAAATGTGCGCTTATAATTTCAATTAAGTATAAGAAATAGTAGAAAAAGAAACATCATATTCTGAGTAAATACATCTGCTGTGGTGATCGTCCATTGTCGAGGAAATCCCCGTTGAGACAGCAAACCCGAGTAACAATGAGAAATAGCAAATCGAGAGACGAATTGTGAACCTTTCACGTGGAAGTTGTCATTTGCAGTCTTTAGAAAAGTCTTATGTGTTCTTAATATTAATTTTTATCGGTCATCAAGTAGATCCCATGTTTTCTTGACCCTATCCTACTATCTTCAGAGATATCCTGTGTATACTTGACCCTATCCTACCATCTTCAGAGATATCCTGTGTATACTTGACCCTATCCTACCATCTTCAGAGATATCCTGTGTATACTTGACCCTATCCTACCATCTTCAGAGATATCCTGTGTATACTTGACCCTATCCTACCATCTTCAGAGATATCCTGTGTATACTTGACCCCTATTTGTTGTCGTGTGCAGATAGGTGGTGTAAATTATTCATCCTTATCTGTTGCCATCTTCATATAGATTAAGTATTTTCTTAATTCTAATATGCTGTTTTCTTCAGACAGATTGTGTTTTGTTTTGTTATTCTAATCTGTTGCCGTCTTCAGACAGCTCCCATATCTTATTGGTGGTAATCTCTTTCGCTTTTCACTCGATCGGAATATTTTCAGTGATGGAATCTACATTAAAGGTGAACGTTCTTCTTCTTCTTTATTCTAAATTTTTAGTGTGGTAACTGAATCCTGTTATATCATGGTTTTAGAACAGTATTCCGACTTTAGGATATTGTATATCCTGTGTGTGTTTTCAGACAGACGGAATATGTATAAACGTTATATGGCTACGTGTTATATTCATACTTGTATCCGTTGTCAAAAAAAAATATGAGCTACTTTATTTCATTTTATATTATTTAGTATTAAATATTTTGTTTCTTCTTGAAAAAAGAGAGTTTATAAAATTAATTTTCATACTGTAACGGTGGTTTGATGCATTTATCCATATCTGTGATGGTGGGGTGTTGAATTAAGCATAAAGCTACACAATGGGCTATTTTGTGCTCTGCCCACCACAGGTATCGAAACCCGGGTTTTAGCGTTGTAAGTCAGCAGACATACCTCTGAACCACTGGGGCAGCCCGTCTCTGTGGGTTTATGACGTTTGTTTTTATGCTGTTAGGGTGGTATGATGTATCGTTGGTGCATTTATCCATACCTATGGGTTTATGTTACTCACAAACGTAAAGATACTATATTTAAAATTAGTGGGTGCATTTATCCATACCTGTGGGTTTATGTTACTCACAAACGTAAAGATACTATATTTAAAATTAGTGGGTGCATTTATCAACACCTGTGGGTTTGTGTTACTCACAAACGTAAAGGTACTATATTTAAAATTAGTGGGTGCATTTATCCATACCTGTGGGTTTATGTTACTCACAAACGTAAAGATACTATATTTAAAATTAGTGGGTGCATTTATCAACACCTGTGGGTTTATGTTACTCACAAACGTAAAGATAATATATTTAAAATTAGTGGGTGCATTTATCCACACCTGTGGGTTTATGTTACTCACAAACGTAAAGATACTATATTTAAAATTAGTGGGTGCATTTATCCACACCTGTGGGTTTATGTTACTCACAAACGTAAAGATACTATATTTAAAATTAGTGGGTGCATTTATCCATATCTGTTGGTTTACTTTAATGCGTGCATTGGTCACAGTAACGTGAAAAACTGGGTGTAGTTTCGCACATAGCTATATAACAAGTTATCATCACCCTCCGTCCACAGCAGGAGTAGAAACCTACATTTCAATGTTGTTACTTCTCAGACTTACTGCTCGCTCACCATGGAATACCTGAAGTAACGTGAGTTTCATACATATACATAAATATAGCGAGAGTTTTCAATAAAGAACGATAAATTAATTAGTATTTACTGTAAAGGCATAAAAATGGTACTAATTAATAATTAGGCTTAGGTTGTTGCAAAAGTTACAGTAATGACGATAACGCTAGATAATTGATCGCTATAACCTCACTGTAAGTACCTGAGTTTCATTTATCTCAAGTAGCAGATCGACTTCCTGCCAACAAATCATCAAAACTGTACTTCACATTTGGCATGACAGCTACGTTTTCACTGGAAACTTAATTTGTATTTATAAGAAAAAACTTAGGAACATCGCTAACGAGAAACCATGAACTAACGACTAATCTGCTTATATGATTGGTTAGATTTATTTATTTTAAAGTATTCGCGCTAAAAAGTTACACAAAAGCTATCTGCTCTTAGCAGTTACCAATTTTGAGCCTATAAACTATGAGAAACGTATCCAGACAAAAACACTTAATCGCTAACTGTTTTACTACTTTTAATTGATAGAAGAAATTGTCCGTCATTCTTATAACTCTTCCATATTCCCGAAATGTGGAGCACATTTTAAAGCAACAGAACGAGACCTCTGAACTTTAAAATTCACATTTTGATCGTACTTACTAGCAGACACGTGCTTGGCCAAGTTTCAAAATTGGATATATTTTACACATATAACTAATTACTTTACACAAAAAAGGGGGCTGTTTTTGGTTTAGAAACAAAAATACACAAAATTTATATGCAAAAACGGCTCGTTTTCTATGTAAAATATTTTCTCAACCCAAACGAGCCGTTTTTGCATACAAATTTCTCAACAAGTGGATTTTCTCGACATCACTGAAAAATACACAAAAAATTTGAAACTACATTTGTTGTAATAAATATGAGTGGCTGTCTTTTCATGTTGTATGTGTTAACACATCAAAATCACGCCAAAAAAAGCTTAAAATCTTTATTATACGCCTATTGCATTAACACTTACAATATTTTACACTTGTGTTTTATCAGAAATTGGCTTTCAAACTGGTAATCATCTCGGTAGTAGCACACACCAACTAGTTTTAGTAAACACTGCTGAATTAAAGGTGTCTCTAAAATGGACAATATAACAAAAAGTATAAATTTCTTCCATTTAGAAAGCTTTTAGTGAAACAAGAAATAATATATTTTATATTCGACCCTGTTTACAGCAAAATAATCTTAAAGTTAATAATTATAACAAAACTTTGAACATTTACAGTTCTATACGAACCAGGGACAACGAAAATGTTTTCACTATTAAATTGTATGAGTTTTTGTGGGTATTTTGCAGAAGTATCAAGCTAAACATAGTGGGCGCTTCTGTAATATGTATGCAGCACAACCGTACACACACACACAACAATGAGAATATTGCAGGCTTTACACGTTTGAACTCGTTTTACACAAGATGGTTGAAATCACTCAAGTGATTTCGTCCGCCATCTACCGGATTAAAGTGTACACAAGATTGTGAATTTTGTTTTAATAGACAAGTGAAAACCAGTTTAATGGAAAAAACGGTACAAATAATCAAATTTATATTATTGAGTTTCTACCATCTTACAGTCAATTCCAAATTTATCACAAATAAGTGATAAACATTTTCCATTTGGTAAATAATTGTATTTTCTGAAATGTACCAATTACTTTGGATAGGGTATCGCTGAGATTTGTTAACCCTATTGTAAAACACAAAGTTTACTTAAAATCTAACGTTAAAAATACATCACAGTTGCTCACAAAAGTAAAGATACTATATTTAAAACTGTGTTAGTTTTTCGCACTAATAAAACCAATACATTCAACAATTATAATATATGTATTTACATTTCACTTAATTTACTACTATTGACTAACTTTAACCTGTTCCCTGCGTATCCAAAACAAAATGATGGACATTTCCAACATTTCCGTTATAAAACAAACCACTGTTTTAAATAACACGTTTTTTTTTAAAGATGTAACAGACTGATTAACAGCATACGTTCAACACAAAAACTCTGGGGTAAAGAATATGTGTTCCAAGAGGAAAACAAAACAAAACTCATATGGAGGTATTATAAGACGTTAACCGCCTGGTGACAATGTATACCGAAATATCCTTCATCAACAAACTTAAATACCAGAACTATTACCTACTTCCTTTGTAAGTTTAAGACAGTCAGTTGACCATAGTATAAAACGAATATCTAACGCAATATTGACTTCTAAATCTCAATATAAAGTATCTAATGTATAACAAACCAAACAATATTTCAACTAGTTGTTCGAAAGACATATTTAAGGAGATAAAGAACAGAAATGAAAAATTTGTACTGCCAATAGTAATAAGACGACTCTTTAATCTGTTTCTGTGTATAAATACACCAAAACAGTTCAATGTCTAAGTTAAAGCTACTAATTTTGTACCAGAACTTTGGTCTATCAAAACTAGTGCAGACAAACGATTCACTTCGGTCTTTCACATCAAAAGAGAGCCCTCTATTGATAACTGCTTGCAATACTTTTCTCTATATCAGAGCGAAAATAAAACACTTGCGTGCAATACACTTAATCCTAATTTTTGATATGCATACACATATTTTTCACAACAATAGTTATCGCATTTACATTGTTAAAAGAATTATTTATTCACACTAACTAAACTCATTTTCGAGGCTATAGAATTAAACGCTTATGTTTCTCAATAGCAAAGTTAGCACAAAACAAGTCATTCAAAAACAAACAAAGTCACGAATAAAATCACACTGATTTCATGTAGTTTCATAGATAGTTTTACACCACAGTTTTCTCTGGAACATCACCAACATAGTTTACCAACAGGTCGTCTTTTAAAATTGTCGATATGCGCCGACAGATAGGTCTACAGACACAGCTACAAGGCCCGTCATTGTAAGGTAGAAGGTATTCAACTCGTAACTTTTACGTAGTAGACTTCTTTTTTGTCTTTGGTGGAAGAGGTGGTTCCTTGGGTTCCTTTCCGATGCCTTTTGGGGGCAGTGGAGGCTTCATCCGAGGATCCGGAACCTTCCCTAATTTGACGTCATCATACATGTCAGCGTATAGCATGTCGTCACTTATGTCTGGTCTGAAAGGCTGGGGCAATTAAACAAATATCAATAAACAATCACGAATGAAATAAATAATCACTTAGTAATGAAGCACGTGGCAAGATATTGTTATTTAAATAATACGTTAACAATATTTTAATTGATAATTCTACACGTTAAATTAAACAAAATATAGCTGAATCCCATTTTAATTAATTGGATGAAAATGTGATGTAACGTTAAACTAAACAGGGCAACAACGCATGTAATATATAACACCAGTTCTATTTTAGGTTGATCTTTCTGAAATTGTTCGCTTTAAAGTAAAAAACAAAACAAAACTTTCTATTTCTTTTTAAACTGTAAACTTATTCAAACCTGCCAGAGTGGTTCGATCACTTGACTTTAATATTACATTATGTGACAAAATGTTTACTTTTACTTGTTCCTGGACAAAAAGTGTTATTTCCTAATTGCTTATGCATAAAGCAAATGGATTAAAACCTACTTTTCCCTTGAAACTTTGCTTTTGTGACCTGGAAGCGTGTAACGAGCACATGACAGGAGACTATATTTGGGGGCTGACACGTGAAAGTGATTTATATTACAGTCGAAAATCTCGAAAAGCTACTTACTTCTAAACATCTTTCTTCATTTTGTATAACTTTAGTATAAATACATGTAAATCTTGATTCATATGTTGTTTTATTCAGACCTTATGTAAACGCAAATGAGTATATTTGCCCGTTTTTACATAGAAAATAGATTAATTTCTAAATTTCATTTTTCAGGTCACAAAAGCAAAGTTTGAAGAGGTTAATGACCATTTTCTGTACTTTTATAACACAAGTAATTTAGAAATAACAAATACTATCCAGGAACAAAATTTGCGTTACATAGTGTTATTAGTATGTGTGTTGTCAATCACACAATCACTGCTTCATAGAATTATCTTCCTTGTGTAAGCGTAACGAAAATATAAGTTACTAGCAAAAATTGGACCATATGTACATAATTTAAAGGAAGTACATAAAAAATAACACTCATTCCCTGGGTATTCATCACTTATAACGTAAGCCCGACACCTAGTGGCAATATTCACATAACGTTAGTACCAGAACTAGAGAAGCAACTTATAAATTAATGAAACTAACTTTATCGAAGAAACAAATTAGTAAGTAACTTGATACATCAATACACAAGAAAGGTAAATCTGAATTGAAATACATAGAATCATCGGTTAGGTGCCATCGGCCATAAATCCAATAACATCTCGAAAGACTTTCTTTAGAAATTTAACTTTTCCTAAATTTATATCCTAAGCTATTAATATAAAATTATGTTGTTGTTGTTTTTTTCAAATTGCTGAATATATTATAGTTAACAAAACTCAAAAGTGGAGCATGTCATTACTTGAATCTACATCTGTGATTGCTTCAAGGGCTATGATGACACAAGCCAAGTAACCAATCATGGTTATATACCAAGAACTCACAATTATAATTTACAAGAAAATAACAGCTCATAAGTTTCATTCTGACCACAAAGTAATGAATAATCCTGGAAGGTAAGTTTATCAAAAGTTGAGAATATTTAGATATTCTAAAACAGGACATTTTTAACAGTGGGATCTAATTACAGTATAAAATTTTGAAAAATATATAAACAAACCATGTTCGATTCCTTTTGTATTATTTACTCGTTTTATGTACATTGTAACCGAGCGTAAATATATGTTGTGCTTGTTGATTGCTTCTGTTTCTTTCTTTGTTTTCGAATTTCGCACAAGACTACACGAGGGATATCTTGTATAAAATAAATGCAAAAATGTATAAAAAATATATATATTTAGAAAGTGCTTTATCACAGTAAATGGTTTAAAAGAATTACTTCAAGAAGGTAATTTCCTTAAAATATGATTTGAAACTCGTAAGTAAAAATAATTACACAGATGAAACATTCTGGTTCAGTTATGTTTAAATCCAAGTTCTTCTCGTTTTACGGTATCTAAAAGTTTCTTTTTGTGTTGTTTTATTTTTTACAATTAATTTATATTAATAATCCTACTAAAATTAGGCTGTAAACGGGAAGAGGGAATACCATGGGATCTGTTTTAAAAAAGTAATTCAAGCTAGGTCAATGAGTAATAACATAGAGATAAACATGCAAATATATGTATATTTTGCTGGAATCTTTCAGTTCCAGAATTCTTACGTCTGAAAATGTTCTGAGACAGTGTTTGTTTGTTTTTGAATTTCGCACAAAGCTACTAGAGGGCTATCTGTGCTAGCCGTCCCTAATTTAGCAGTGTAAGACTAGAGGGAAGGCAGCTAGTCATCACCACCCACCGCCAATTCTTGGGCTACTCTTTCACCAACAAGTAGTGGAATTGACTGTCACATTATAACGCCCCCACGGCTGAAAGGGCGAGCATGTTTGGTGCGACCCTCAGATTATGAGTCGCACACCTTAACCCACCTTGCCACGCCGATCGCTTTCCGAATAATCTTCGTTGGAATGTAAAATAAACTTCACGATATCTATTGATCTGTTGGATATTTTATAAATATAATTTTAATTTATATCTTATAGTTTATAAATTTTGCCCTCCTTAGGCAAACTTGTTCTTCGTCTTAAATTAATTTTTAGAACTCAGTATTATAGCACCTTAACTTATATTTATCTGATTAATTTTTGTAAGAAAACTAGACCTCATAAGTTAAGACTTCCCTGAAATACATAATATTATATATAATATATAATATTATTTGCTGGATACAACAGCCGCTACCAAAAATTCGTTTAACCATTTTTGTAGTTTCCTAGTTTATGTACGATCGTGTTTAGTTCAGTATTTCAATTAATTTTAACTACACTGAACCGATCGTAATTTCGTAGTGATTACACCTGTAAGTTATTTCTAGAAGTAACTAAAAATGATTGTGTGTGTTTTCTTATGGCAAAGCCACATCGGGCTATCTGCTGAGCCCACCGAGGTGAATCGAGCCCCTCGTTTAGCGTTGTAACTCTGTTGTTACCCGCTGTACTAACGGGGGCTAAAATGTTTTTAAAACTTCTAATTACGGTTAGTGGGGACCGTATTGCAGACTAAGTTTCCGAAATTATACGTTCGGCATGAGACATGACTTTAATAGATTTAATATATTAGCAACCATTCTGTACAATAGCATACCTTAGTTCTGTTACTTCTAGTATATGATACTCTAGAACGCAGGTCCTCAATGGAAGATTCAAAAGGAGCTCTGAAGTGCCCTTAAAAACACCTCAATATTTATGTACATATATGATTTAAAATATATAGTCTAAGGCTCTAAGCTCTAGTGTTTTGGTAGATCTGTTCCGTGCTCATTTCTTCACAGATTACTATGGAGTTAGATCGGGGTTTTCAAGGAATTCTCTTCTGTCAAACGTCTCCTGAATTTAAAAAAAACCGCTCAAAAAGAAGATTATCTGAAGTAGTTCACGTGTGAACGTTTATTTATTAACTCCATTAACGTTGTTAAGAGTTACAGGGCAATATGAACCAGAATATCAACCTAATAGGGATGATTGATAACACGTATTTATATAAATACGTCACTCCGGGATTTTTCTCGTTCGTCCCTCGATCAAACGCTACAAATCTGATATCGTTCGAAAGACCTTTGTCAGGGGACTCCAGATTTTACGTTGGTTTTTCCGTCCCAATTCACTTTACTTGTTCTTTGTTTAAACAGATTTCTTAACGTAACGAGTGTGCTACATGACGTAATTATGTATTTGTCATCACGTGACGACTGGATTCAAGTGCCTTTTTATTTTAACTCTAATTTTTAACCCGTTAAAATCAGAGTGCAATTGCTCAATAATTAACATCAAACTAACATAATTGCAACTGGTTCTCTCGACTTATTTAGATTTAAAATACAAGTGTTAAAACATCTGTTAAAACCATTTGCATTCAGACATTTCTGTATAATAAACTAAGTTTGCCTTCATTACAATTTTACGTTTACTTACTTTGTATTAACGCAGCTTCGATTTATTTCATAGACTGCCATAAACGCTTATTAGCTGCTTGTAGTTTTTTCAAATAAACTTACCTCTACGCGTATTTGTTTGTCAGACCGTGTAAACGTTTTTCAAACATACCAGAGTTTATTGAACTAACACATAATACCTGCAAGAAGCTATAGATAAAATTCCATGTGAAAAAATGATATAATTACAAAAATTCAAAGGAAAGGCATGAAAAATACTGCAAATATTTCGCGGATCGCAAACACTGAAAACATAAATCATCTCTTTTTGAAGAAAGAAATATTTGTACTGTGTTACCGACATGATACAGATAAGACCGGGAAGGGTATCCAATACTTGCTGACTTTTAAGCTAGGTTGGATAATCGTATTATCATTTGGATGAGTTCTTATGTGTGATTCGTATCCTATTATTTTCGTATCTTTCCATTCCATTGTATGGCCGTTTATTTAGACGTAATGAACGAATGAACACTTGGTTTTAAATTATTATTATACCCTTTTATAAGGGTAGTGGGTTCGAATCTCGTCACTGAAAATACTGGTCCTTTCAACCCTTCCAGCCTAAAATTAGTGGCTTCCTTCCTTCCAGTCTTTCACTTCAGAATTATGGTAGGCTAGAACAGCTAGTCCTCGAGTTGCTTTGTGTTAAATCAAAGACAAGTATATCTGTAAATACGTCAAAGAAATAAAAACATCTGGAAGAACGGAAACCACTCAGTTGATCCTAACTGTAAAGAAGGTGATCCAGGTTTAAATCTTACGAGGGTAATCCAGGTTTAAATCTTACGAGGGTAATCCAGGTTTAAATCTCACGAGGGTTATCCAGGTTTAATTCTCACGAGGGTTATCCAGGTTTAAATCTCACGATGGTTATCCAGGTTTAAATCTCACGATGGTTATCCAGGTTTAAATCTCACGAGGTATATCCAGGTTTAAATCTCACGAGGGTAATCCAGGTTTAAATCTCACGAGGGTTATCCAGGTTTAATTCTCACGAGGGTTATCCAGGTTTAAATCTCACGAGGTACATCCAGGTTTAAATCTCACGAGGGTTATCCAGGTTTAAATCTCACGAGGTATACCCAGGTTTCAATCTTAATCTCTACACAATAAATATTTTTATTTGCTGTCCTAAAGACGAGAACAAATCAGAAGAATAAGCAGATGACATACATTAATTAGTATCTGGTGTTAGTGTAAAAAATTAGTGATTGGTTTAGAAATATATTTTCGCAATCTATAGACGTGACAATAAAATCACATCACAGAAACCGATTGAAACACATTGATTTACTTTACTACGAAAATGATATATAAATTATTTGTTTGTTTTTAATTTTGCGCCAAGCTACACAACGACAAGATGTCCCTAATTGAGCAGTGTGAGGTCAGAGGGAAGGCAGCTAGTCATCACTACCCGCAGCCAACTCTTGAGCTACTCTTTCACCAACAAATAATGGGATTGACTGTAACATCATAACTCCCCACAGCTGAAATGGCAAACATTCTTGGTATAAGGTGGATTCGAACCCGTGATTCTCAGAGTACGAGTGGTTACACCTGACCCTGCTATGCCACTATAGAGTAGGAAGATAATTAACACGAGAGTTATGGCTGTCATTTCATTCAGATGTAATCATAACAGTAAATGTACGAGAAAACGGACATTAAAATATCTCAGTCATTAAGTTTAATGTAACCGCTTAAAAACTAAAAAAAAAATCGTGTGAAATAAATTAACAAGCTCAAACAGGACCTAGTGAATAAAATTGTGGTAAAAAAATAAGATATCCGATAAACAGTGGAATTTGTTAGCTCAATACCAAGTTAGGCCTAATCAATGTTATAACTCTACTAAATTTAGTATAGGAAAAATAACGAACATTAGAATCTATCTGGTTGTTAGTATTCATTATTAAAAATAATACCCTACATTTTACATTAAATAGACAGTATAGCTTCATATATTTATGCCTAACATTTAAGATCGGTGGGTCATTAAAATATAAATATTTATATTTCACGAAAATAAAACTGCTAAACGCTGGAGCAAAGTTATTCTTTCACCAATAACACCAATTATAAAACTAAAAAAATGTTATTTAAATATTTTTTCTTCACTTCAACAACAATTTTAATTTCAACTCCAGCTTAAAATTCATAATCTTCTGGACAGCGAATTATAATGAATTCGTAGACGTTAATAATGGGCGACAGTAAGTTAAAAAGAGATCGAACATTCACTCATAGCAAGAGAACGTTAGATTTTATTAATCTTCAGGGGAAGCTCACATGTTTCGGCATGTGTCATAAAACATTTTATATCTTTAGCCAAAAGAGTTCAATATGCAAATTTGCCTCGTTATTTTGTGCAGACAATAACGTCCGGTAACATAAAAAAGTAAATATTCATAACGAAAAACTAATAGTTTAATGTATCAGTCTTTAAATATTTCGCCCTCTATAAACCTGTTAATAAATGTAATTCATTCAGTGTGATAATAGCTCTCTCTTTTAATTCCATGGCCGAGCGCGTTAAGGCGTGCGCTCGTAATTCGAGGGTCGCGGGTTCGTGCCCGCGTCGCGCTAAACATGCTCGCCCTCCCAGCCGTGGGGGTGTATAATGTGACGGTCAATCCCACTTTTCGTTGGTAAAAGAGTAGCCCAAGAGTTGGCGGTGGGTGGTGATGACTAGCTGCCTTCCCTCTAGTCTTACACTGCTAAATTAGGGACGGCTAGCACAGATAGCCCTCGAGTAGCTTTGTGCGAAATTCCAAAACAAATAAACTCTTTTAATTTTCATCAATGGTTTTAAAGCGCACGTGGCACATAATATTATGAACTTTATTTTTAAATAATATAATTCTCATTTAAATACAAATCGCATAAATCTGATAAAACAATTAAAACTTAGTAAAGAAATTACTGTTGTATATGCAACCGTTATTATAACTGATAGCGTCTGGTGACAAATATCAGAACGATTTATTACGAAACAAGACCATGATATTAAATTTAACTAATAAATAAAGGAAGATATAGAGATGTAGAAATAAAAATCCGAAATTCCGAAAAAAATGTTTCCATCTGATTATGAGACCGGCATGGCCAGGTGAGTTATGGCGTTCGATTCGTAATCTGAGGATCGCTGGTTCGAATCCCAGTCGCAACAAACATGTTCGCCCTTTCAGCCCTGGAAGGCATTTTAATGTGACGGTCCATACCACTATTCATTGGTGAAAGAATAGCCCCAAGAGTTGGAGATGGGTGGGGATGACTAGCTGCCTTCCCTCTAGCGCATTTAGCCCTCGTGTGACTTTGCGCGAAATTAAAGATAAACAAGTAAAGCATCTGATTATGAGTGATCGATAAATGTTCCTTCATTCATATTAAAATAATCCGCTAATCTCTATTGAGCAAAGCCACATTAATTCCAATATTTAGATTCTTAAAACTCATTATCTTGTGATCTACATACTATAGTATACTAAATCATAAAATTTCAGGATGTCAAAAACATTTTTAATCACTTAAATAAATCGCGATACAGGTTTTCACGTATGTTCTTAAAATAACTGAGGGGAGGCGAAGAAAGAAGATTACTGTAAACAAATATTATTTTTGGATATGGTTTTAGATTGCTACCCCCAGAAGAATTTTCTGTCATCAAAATGAGGGAAAATATAGGAAAATTAAACATAAAACAATAAATTATTTACATTTTTAGGTTCGGTTTCTTTTTCTTTTGTTTTTAATTTGGCGCAAAGCTACACGAGAGCTATCTGCGCTAACCATCCCTAATTTAGCAGTGGAAGACTAGAGGGAAGGCAGCTAGTCACCACCACGGTCAATCCCACTATTCGTTGATAAAAGAGTAGCCCTAGAGTTTGCGGTGGGATTGACCGTCACATTATAATGCCCTCACGGCTGAAAGGGCGAACATGTTTGTTGCGACGGGGATTTGAACCAGCGATCCTCAGATTACGAGTCGAACGCCTTAACACACCCGGCCATACCGAGCCTTTGAGGTTCGATAACATAAAATGTGGATTCGACAATAAACTAAGAAAAATACTATTTGAAATGGGCTTGCGCATTAAGGCGTGCGCTTCGTAATCTGAGGGTCGCGAGTTCGCGCCCGAGTCGCGCCAAACATACTCGCCCTTTCAGCCGTAGGTACATTATAGTGTTACGATCAATCCCACTATTCGTTGGTAAAAGAGTAGCCCAAGAGTGGGTGGTGATGACTAGCTGCCTTCCTTCTAGTTTTACACTCCTAAATTAGGGACGGCTAGCACAGATAACCCTCGAGTAGCTTTGTGCGAAATTCAAAAAAGAAGAAAGAAAGAAACTATTTTAAACACAGACTTGAGGTCACACGTGTTGAATTATTTGTAGAATTCAAGTTATGACGTCTCGTTTTCTTTTACGTTGCCAAAAGTAAATACCAAATTGAGGATTTAGCTCTATCCTTCCTAAAAAAAAAAATCTTTACTGATTTCAAAACAGTTTTACGTTTTTCACCCTTTGCAGGACAAATCCACACATTTAACGTCACTTACTCTCGTCCACGTGTTCCTCTTCTTTGCTGAACTTCAGTGTGGCGTACTCTGTTGGTGTGTTTTTTCTAAAGAAAGGTTTTGTACCGCTATTTGGCAAAGACAAATCGGCGTAGACTAAACCTTCATTATTAGTAGAGAGGAAAAGTTTCTGGAACAACACGTGCAATCGTTCATAAATCAACAGGTTAATGAGCCGTAAAATCCTTATTAAGAACTGGGATTTACCTGTTAACAGTAACTCAAGCAAAATATTGAAACTCGTTAAAAATGCATGCTATATTAGTTTACAAAAATCTTATTAAACAGGTCTACTCCGGAAACATGTATTGAAAAATTATGTTTGAGTAACTGACGATTATTGCCGAAATATCTTAATAGAATTTCAATTTTTTTGTTATTTTTGTTTCATGCTAAAAAGTTACCAGTTAATATTGCTATTCTATTTTGGTTAGTTTGGTTAGCATCTTGTTTAAGTTATATATATAGCATCTTGTTTAATTTACATGTAGCATCTTGTTTAATTTATATATGTAGCATATTGTTTAATTTATATGTAGCATCTTGTTTAAGTTATATATGCAGCATTTTGTTTAAGTTATATGTGTAGCATATCGTTTAAGTTATATGTGTAGCATCTCGTTTAAGTTATATATATAGCATCTTGTTTCATTTATATGTAGCATCTAGTTTAAGTTATATATGCAGCATTTTGTTTAAGTTATATGTGTAGCATTTCGTTTAAGTTATATATGTAGCATCTTGTTTAAGTTATATACGTAGCATCTTGTTTTATTTATATGCAGCATTTTGTTTAAGTTATATATGTAGCATCTTGTTTAATTTATATATGTAGCATCTTGTTTAAGTTATATGTGTAGCATCTTGTTTAATTTATATGTGTAGCATCTTGTTTAAGTTATATATGTAGCATCTTGTTTAAGTTATATATGTAGCATCTTGTTTAATTTATATGTAGCATTTTGTTTAAGTTATATATGTAGCATCTTGTTTAATTTATATGTGTAGCATCTTGTTTAAGTTATATATGTAGCATCTTGTTTGATTTATATATATATAGCATCTTGTTTAAGTTATATATGTAGCATCTTGTTTAATTCATATATGTAGCATCTTGTTTAATTTATATGTAGCATCTTGTTTAAAGGGAATGAAAGGCTCGGGTTTCATTCAGTCAATAGAAACTTAAGATTTATGTGAAGTTAAGGACATAATGGACTATCTGTTTTCTGCCCACCACATGTATAGAGTCTCGGTTTGTAGCGTTGGAAGTCCGCAGACATGTGACTTGTGAGAGAGCACAGAATTGTAATAAATGTGTTTATTTAGTCATATTGTTTTTCCTTATACATCGCACATCAATTTTTTTTTCTTCAACTTTTGAATCCATTACGAAAATTTTATTAAGTACCTCGTTCATCATCTAAAAATAGTTTTATATGGTTTAATCAACTCGTTGATATTTTATAATTGTTTGTACCAACATTACCAAAACTACAACCATCCTGATACTTTCAAAATATTATATTTAAATAAACGGTAAAGTATGAAAAAAATTATTATCTCAAAACGAATACTGTTCACAAGTTCATTTTATTTTATCATTTCATACCTACGTAAACACAAAGCTAGTTTTCCGTTATTGATTGATTATTTTGATTTATATTCAAATCATCTTAACAGATGGGAGCTGTACTGGCAGTATGTCGAAACTAATGAAAATGTGTAACAAGGAGTTAAAAAGTATCCAGAAATACTAAACCTGCATGTATTTCACAAGTATATTAGTATATTCTAAACTAATTTTTTCATGTCTGATTTCCTTTTCATGGATCAAAGATCATATACTTTCTGATTTACGACCTTTCCAGGAGGTATTATAAGTTGAGGCGATACAACAACAGGAAAATGAATGATTACTGTCTTAAGCTTTCCATTGGTTAGTCGAACTTTCTTAATGTTAAAATGTACGAAGTTTTGCGAACGAGGTAAATTGGTCTGAAATTATTAGAGATACGGAACCGGACTTATGTTGAACATCCGGGTGAGTATTTTAATATGCATGTATGAAATTAGGTCGTTTTAAACTAGGCTCGTGCACTGCTGAAGACGTTGATTAAAATTGATGAAATTATGACATTTTAAAATGAAAAAACTTGATATTAATTAATATTGTAGAAACACGTGCATAATTAATGTCGAACTGAAACAGAGGAACACAGAACGAAACCCGTGTTAAACGTTCATAATCTGTCACGTTATTGTTCATAAGCTAGTTTATTGAGACATAATTTATAAACTTAACCAACGGACAAACATGCACTCAAATATTAATAATTTATTGTTACTTTGCTTTTTTCAAATCTTGTCCCAATAAAATTACTTATTTTAGAATCTACAAACATGGACTGATATTGGAAATGAAAAAAACATGCCAAAAAGCACACAAATGCTGATTCATATTTCTCACATCATAGTTAATTGGAAAGACGAAAAGATTTGGGAACGTCACCAGTGTTCACACCAATCAAAGCGCAGTGTGGTTTGGTTGTATAACCCATCATCAATTGTATGTTTAACTCTCCGAGAGAGGGGTGGTCAGACAGCTGATGGGCACCTTTGTCCAAGTTTGTGGTTGTACAAACATAAACAAATCATAATTAACATCATTTATTTTAACTTACCCCTTTAGGTTCTTTTTGGTGAAATTTGATATTTTCGTACATGGGCCGGTTCTCAGGTTCAGCGACAGGCGATCCGTTTTCCTTCTTGTCCGCTTCGGTGACGTTTTGATAAACTGGATCTCCGTCAGACTTACCTTTCTTGGGAGAGCCAGAACCTATATATCGAAATAACGAACATTTCTTTAAATATTGTTACATTTACCGCTTCCTTCTGATATTATCAAATAAAAATGTAGCAGTTATCAGTAGCTATTCACCGAAGAGTAACCAGAACTTGATTTAGAATTTTATGTGTGACCGTAAAATTTTCGAACTCCCAAGCATTGCACACTAACAAGTCCGTCACACCTTACGAACTATTTGGTTTGTGGCGTATTAAGATTCGTCTGAATTGTGTACAACGACCACTATTAATAGTTAAGCACATTCTGTTAATAACTTGTATATGTCTGAGTGTCTTCTGGAAACCTTATTTATAAACGGTTTCTTGTTACGTTTGCTTTAAAATAATAAAAAAAAGAGTTATTATACAGGGTGGCCTGTAAGACCCTACCCATTCATATGTCATCACATTATATTCAATTACGCATGTATTGTAAATGTGTTTCTTTTTTTTCAGAGAAATATGGCCGATGTAAGCCCATTTACATTTGTAGAGCGTATTGTGCATAATATTATGCAGTGAGAATGAGGGACAGCACACAGATACACTGGATACACAAGATATATGGATGGGTAGGGACACACCGGCCACCTGTATTTTGTATCATATAATAATTCTTGAAATCAAAGCGATACAAAGGTCGAAAAGCTCTACTAAATCTTAATGTTAAACAATAAAGAAAGTTTGGAGCTAGAATAACGTACACCAACTGGATTGATCATTTCAAAATTTACTAGTGTGGAATACAGCGCAATAGATCACAAAAAGTGGCATAGTATAAAATAGATCTATAATAGAGCAAAATAAGGCAAACTAAAAAGTTCTTAAAATAAGGAAGACTAAAAAAATAGTTTGGAGCACAGAAACATGGATATCAGAGTCGTACAATGTGGATAAATTATAATATTGTAGAACAGAATGGCGTAAATGATACATAGAACATAAAGTATAATAGAATATATGTAAAAGAATATTGCAGTAAAATAGACAAAAAAGACAACAATAAAATGTGTACAAAAAAATAGGCCATAGCAGTAAAAGGTTTGTTTGTTTGTTTTGGAATTTCGCACAAAGCTACTCGAGGGCTATCTGTGCTAATTTAGTAGTGTAAGACTAGAGGGAAGGCAGCTAGTCATCACCACCCACCGCCAACTCTTGGGCTGCTCTTTTACCAACGAAAAGTGGAATTGACCGTAACATTATAACTCCCCCACGGCTGGGAGGGCGAGCATGTTTGGCTCGATTACGAAGCGCACGCCTTAACGTGTTAGGCCATGCCAGGCAGCATTGAAAGGAGCAGACTATAACGTAGTGAAAAACGGCAGAGTAAGATAAAATAAAGCAGTAATACAGAGTACAATAAAGTAGGGTAGGATATAGTAATATACAACAAAGAAGTGCAGAGTAAAATAAAGAAAAATAGAGTGGTGTAGAACAAGGAAGTGTTAGAATGAATACTACATGATTAGTTGAAAATAAAGTACGATAAATTAATGTAAAAGAAGCAGTAAAGAAAAAAGTAAAATAGGATAAAGTAGAACTGAGTGAAGAGACGATAATTAATGTGAAAAAAATACAGTAGAGAAGCCAGAGTAAAATATAATAACGTAAGAAAGTAGTAAAGAAGAAATAGAACAGTGTATAAGTACTTGTTGTCAGCCTGTACACAATATCACTCCAATACCACTAAACAAATACTACTGTAGTATTAGTACTAACCAAATATTACAGTTGTAGTACTAACCAAATATTACAGTTGTAGTACTAACCAAACTTTATTGTCGTAGTACTAGCCAAAAATTACTGTGGTTGAAGTAACCAAATATTATAATTGTTGTTGTCTTCAATATTACAATGGTTGCACTTACCAAATTTTACAGTTGTTGTACTAACCAACTATTAGTGTTGTAGTATGAACCAATTATTACTGTGGCTGTAGTAACCAAACAAAGTTATTCAATATCCTAATGCCATATCTGTATTTTTTATGATATAGATGAGAAGATATTTGTAATAAACCAAGTGGTTTTGGTGTGTGTGGTTTTAAACTCGCTGTGACATATCTTTTTGTTTTGAATGATACAGATAAGATGACAGTTATAATAAAGATTTGATTTAGGTGTGTGTTATTTTAACCTTTTTGTACGATATCTGTACGTTTTGGATGATACAGATGAGGTGACAGTTATAATAAAGATCTGATTTAGGTGTGTGTTATTTTAACCTTTCTGTGGGATATCTATACCTTCGTGAATAAAATTTACCTTGATCAATCTTTTCCCTAACAACATTTAGTCTCTAACAGAAATATTATTAACATACAGTTATTAGAAATACGGACATTTCTTTCTGACCAAACTTTCATGTTAGCTGTAGATTTCGAACTGTTTCCTTTATTGTTTTTATCCATTGCTTTGGAATATTTTTTTATCATTAATTAATTGTAATTACTTTAAATACGAACTATTCATTCACTGATCTAGACTTAAAGCTTACAAGCTAATTTTACATCATATAAACTATTACTGTTAAAACAGTTTGTTATTGGTATTATTAAATGAAAAAATATATTTAATTATACCTATAGAAACTAAAAAAGACGTTTGAAATTAAAGAACCAATCGTTTCCTTTCTATTCAACCAGTCTCTCTTAATCTCTCCGCAGAACCTAAACTTACATCGTTTTTTGTTTGTTTTTTTATAATTTCCAACTGACTTCTTTGCGAATGAAAAGCTTCGAAGGCGAAGACAATTTTACGTAAAATAAATATAATTATTTTTGTGATTGTACGCTTATTCTAATAAACTATTTACAGTTGATTAATAACTGAGATACAATATTCTCTTGTTGGTGATTTGGAATAATTTAATAATAATTTTTGAAAATAGTGCTCAAACCATCGAAAGAAGAAAACAAAATTAAAACTTTATTACCCATCAGATTTTAATTCACGTTTCTTTGTAAAGGCTACGTTTTGGAGTCTGAATACTTTTATCTAGCTGAAAATTAATTATTTAAAAACAAGTGTACCTGTACAATCAAGAACCTATCAGCTATTTCTTAATCTCGTTAAGTATAACAAACACATATTTGTTTTGTAGTTCTTTCTGCGTGGATATGTAAGCAACAGTTTTTTATCTTTCTCAGTCTTTAATAACGTGCGAAAATTTTCATTTATAAGCTTGCCCAGTACGTAACAGTCATTTGGTGTCAGCTTATAATTCCGCGATTCGGAATTTGTTTCTGGTAATTAATCATATGTTATGTCTTTGTTATGTGTATCTTAATTTTCACTTGTACTAACGAACCTCCTGTATAAATACTTTGCATTTTTGGGTGCAGATGTAAAGTTAGAGAGTAGCTAATATTTCTGTAATAGTTTGTAAATGCAATTCGTAAAAACATAAAGCGGTTTAACAGGTATAAGATATTTAACAAATGTTTCTTTTATGAGCTTATCTTTCATGGGTATCCTCTCATTTATTTCTTATTACGTTACTACTTTATTATGTTTATTACATAGCACGGGTCATTATAATACAATGGTATTATATATTTATATTTGCATGCGTGGATTTCATTAATTAATTTCAGACAGTTTAATTTCAGATTTCTAGATGAATGGATATCTTGAAGCAGTTGAGCTTTACAAGATATTCTCTCTTACAAATACGAATTAACTTTATTTATATTTTATTTTAATTCACATAACTATAGCTCTATGAACGAATCGTAGCTGCATACAAACCTGTGTTTCCGTTTTTGAGATTTGGACTTCCGTTTGTATTATGAGGTTTACGAAACCCAGGTTTGGGAACAGGTGTAGTTTCTGCAGGCTGCACACGACCCTCTGGTCTACAGCAAAAACAGAACTCATGCAAAACCATGAAGAAGGAAATTCTTCACAGTGATTGGTTAAAACACATGCTGTGGTTAAACTTACACAATGTATGGCTAGAAGAAAGTAAGGCTTCGCAGTGAAACGTGCTTAGTAGTAGAGCCTACTTACAGCGTATTACAAAAAAATTTAAATGTTTAGTAAAAGCGTATGTATCTACTCGGTTTTAAAACAAGGTTTCTAGACCATGATAATATATATATATATATGTGTGTAAGGATTTTCAAGACAGTCAAGTTAATACATCGAGTATTTCTACATACATCTTAGGAAGAGAGCCAAAGCGTACGTGCAAATATAAAAGTATCTGGTATGTTTCGTTATAACGAGTTCAAAAGTATTTGAATCAAATATCTATTGAGAATAACCCTTTTTCAATAGATTTCTGGCTCAAAACAACGTATCCATTAAAAACTAGTGAAAATGTTATATTTGCAGTGCAAGGAAAAATTGAAATATCACAAGGGTACAGGTAATAAGTATATGTATATAAAATATTCTATGTATCGTGAGTTTCTTGATAACCGTACAACTTTGGGAGATATTATAGATTAAACATGGGTTTTAATTTCATGATTGTGATTGGATGCTTTTATTCACAAAATATATCTCAATTCATGGTGTCGAAAAATCCACTTGAAGTAGAGACGACTAATATGGATATTGCAGTAGCAGGTTAGGGGTCAAATTTAGATAACCACTATGTTGAGCACTTTTATTCAAGATACCAAACAAGTAATAATGTTTCAACCTACGGTAATTATCAGGTTATGAATATTTTACTCTAAGTATTGATTCCGATACATTAACCTTGATAAAGATGGGTCTCGTCAGACATGTCTCTTGTTATATCTTTCTACTTTAATACAGATGGGTCTCGTCAGACATGTCTCTTGTTATATCTTTCTACTTTAATAAAGATGGATCTCGTTACACATGTCTCTTGTTATATCTTTCCACTTTAATACAGATGGGTCTCGTCAGACATGTCTCTTGTTATATCTTTCTACTTTAATAAAGATGGATCTCGTTACACATGTCTCTTGTTATATCTTTCTACTTTAATAAAGATGGATCTCGTTACACATGTCTCTTGTTATATCTTTCTACTTTAATACAGATGGGTCTCGTCAGACATGTCTCTTGTTATATCTTTCTACTTTAATAAAGATGGATCTCGTTACACATGTCTCTTGTTATATCTTTCTACTTTAATACAGATGGATCTCGTTACACGTGTCTCTTATTATATCTTTCTACTTTAATACAGATGGATCTCGTCAGACATGTCTCTTGTTATATCTTTCTACTTTAATACAGATGGATCTCGTTACATATGTCTCTTGTTATATCTTTCTTTGTTCCATCTGATCGACATTAAATAATTCTGATCGATTGTCATTCTTTTGTTGTTATAAATACCTTTACAGTGGTCTTTCTTTAGGCCACAATAACAAGTAAATACAAAGACAGCCTTCATTATTCTACACCTGTAAGAATTTCGGTGTTTAGAGGGGAAGTGACTAATATCTTCAACTGAAATACGATCAAACATATCATGCGGTTTCTTTGTTTGTCATGATCAAACACAGCTTGGATTCGTTCGTTACATTATGGGGCGATAAATCATGTAAGTATACTTCACCACATGTTGGAAATAAAAACCAATACAAGATTATAGTAGATTAAATAACAACCTTAATACAGTTTCACGTCTTCTCTCCACTCTAAATTCCCTGTACGTGATTGGACTAAAGGTAATTCTAATAGTTGGTAGAGGATATAATACCTTACCTCTATCATTATAAAGTGTTACGTGAAAATTACACTTGGTTGTGTTTAGTAATAAAAGTTTACCGAGTGACAAGGAACCATTTTATAAAATCAAAACACTCACGCTTATAATACATTTAAATGAAAACTTATTCGTGCTGGAATTTCATTTCTATCATTCTATATATATTTAGTCAAGCTCTTTTACTCACTTCGTGTCCATGTAAAAGTAATATATATTTGATGGATGCACGAGCGAAAGGGAACTTATTCGTCAAGCACATGCAAGACAGTTAAATATTAAGGTCACAAAGTGTGTTAGTGTACTTACGTTTCCCTTTCATCCAGAGTGTCTTTGGAACCGGCTGAAAATATCACACAACCACCTATATTTTTATAACAATTTACTCTTGAATAAGTGTAATATAACCAACAAGTTTTATTACAATTATATCGCACGCTTTACAATAAACAAATGAATTACGACAGCTAATTTAGGTAAAAATTTAGGAACTTAATTTATTGCGAAAAAATCGCTAAAAGTAATCAAAGCGCAACAGCATTGTCGTCATTTTCACACCGAAAAAGTCAAAATAGCACGTTGTCAGCTAAAGGAACAGCTAACTCTAATCCTCTCCACTACATGAAGTATTGTACGTGTTCTTTAACTTAAATGTTTTACTAGTCTTCACTACCGTTAAGACTCTTAATGGATATAAGTTGTAAATTATACCTGAAAGTCTTAAAGCAGACTTGTCCTAACAACTGAAGCAATACAGAATCAAGCTTACTGTACACAGTAGATATACAGTCTTCTTGTCTTATTACCTGAGGTTTTTCAGTGTCAAGCTTGATGTGCACAGTAGATATACAGTCTTCTTGTCTTATTACCTGAGGTTTTTCAGTATGAAGCTTGATGTGCACAGTAGATATACAGTCTTCTTGTCTTATTACCTGAGGTTTTTCAGTATCAAGCTTGATGTAGACAGTAGATATACAGTCTTCTTGTCTTATTACCTGAGGTTTTTCAGTATCAAGCTTGATGTAGACAGTAGATATACAGTCTTCTTGTCTTATTACCTGAGGTTTTTCAGTATCAAGCTTGATGTGCACAGTAGATATACAGTCTTCTTGTCTTATTACCTGAGGTTTTTCAGTATCAAGCTTGATGTGCACAGTAGATATACAGTCTTCTTCTCTTATTACCTGAGGTTTTTCAGTATCAAGCTTGATGTGCACAGTAGATATACAGTCTTCTTGTCTTATTACCTGAGGTTTTTCAGTTTCAAGCTTGATGTGCACAGTAGATATACAGTCTTCTTGTCTTATTATCTGAGGTTTTTCAGTATCAAGCTTGATGTAGACAGTAGATATACTGTCTTATAGTCCCAATAACTGAGGTATTACAGCATCAAGGTTATTGCACACAATAGATATACAGTCCTCCACTGACAATTCTTGAAGTAATACTGTGTCAAACTCGACACACACTGAATGTGCATGACTTCAGTTCCATATTTAAATGGAGACCGGTCTCACTCTTTGTCACTATCAACATGATGGAATTACAAGTTATGAATTTCAGCCGATCAGTTTAGTATTTTACATCAAAAATTCTGAAGTTATTCTGTTTTTATCAGCACACTCTGAAGTTCATTGACAATAAGCCAACTAATGCAGTTTATACACTCCGATCATCAGTGCTATATCAAATATCATTTCAATTTGAAGGTTCGAATAATTCTCTTCCTCTTGGTTTCTCCAATTTAACTGAATTCTATTGGGGTTACAGAGTTAATTTAGAATTGGCCACCAGATTAAAATGCACATTTGCTGTGAATGCGGTATTACTATCTGTGGATGTGTTGTTCCCACACCTCTCTTAACACCCTGTGTGTCCATTAGTGGGTTTGGACAATTACTCTGTGGACATGTGCTGTAGCTTAATACCTGTATTAGTATAATATGTATCTATTAGCCGGTATGGACTATTACTCTGTGGACATGTGCTGTTCTGATACCTCTGTCTGTATAATGTGAAACTATTAGTGAGTATGGACTATTACTCTTGGACATGTGCTGTTCTGATACCTCTGTCTGTATAATGTGTATCTATCAGTGAGTATGGACTGTTACTCTGTGGACATGTGCTACTCTGATACCTCGGTGTGTATAATGTGTATCTATTAATGAGTATGGACTATTACTCTGTGGACTTGTGCTGTTCTGATACCTCTGTCTGTATAATGTGTATCTATTAGTGAGTATGGACTATTACTCTGTAAACATGTGCTGTTCTGATATCTCTGTCTGTATAATGTGTATCTATCAGTGAGTATGGACTATTACTCTGTGGACATGTGCTGTTCTGCTACCTCTGTCTGTATAATGAGTATCTATTAGTTAGTATGGAATATTACTATGTGGACTTGTGCTGTTCTGATACCTCTGTCTGTAAAATGTGTATCTATTAGTGAATATGGACTGTTGCTCTGTGGACTTGTACTGCTCTGATACCTCTGTCTGTGTAATGTGTATCTATTAGTGATTATGGACTGTTGCTTTGTGGACTTGTGCTGTTCTGATACCTCTGTCTGTGTAATGTGTATCTATTAGTGAGTATGGACTGTTACTCTGTGGACTTGTGTTGTTCTGATACCTCTGTCTGTATAATGTGTATCTATTAATGAGTATGGACTATTACTCTTTGGACTTGTGCTGTTCTGATACCTCTGTCTGTGTAATGTGTATCTATTAATGAGTATGGACTGTTAATCTGTGGACTTGTGCTGTTCTGATACCTCTGTCTGTATAATGTGTATCTATTAGTGAGTATGGACTATTACTCTGTGGATACCTCTGATACCTCTGTCTGTATAATGTGTATCTATCAGTGAGTATGGACTGTTACTCTGTGGACATGTGCTACTCTGATACCTCGGTGTGTATAATGTGTATCTATTAATGAGTATGGACTATTACTCTGTGGACTTGTGCTGTTCTGATACCTCTGTCTGTATAATGTGTATCTATTAATGAGTATGGACTATTACTCTTTGGACTTGTGCTGTTCTGATACCTCTGTCTGTGTAATGTGTATCTATTAATGAGTATGGACTGTTACTCTGTGGACTTGTGCTGTTCTGATACCTCTGTCTGTATAATGTGTATCTATTAGTGAGTATGGACTATTACTCTGTGGAAATGTGCTGTTCTGATACCTCGGTGTGTATAATGTGTATCTATTAGTGAGTATGGACTGTTACTCTGTGGACTTGTGTTGTTCTGATACCTCTGTCTGTATAATGTGTATCTATTAGTGATTATGGACTATTACTCTGTGGACTTGTGCTACTCTGATTCCTCCGTCTGTGTAATGTGTATTTATTAGTGAGTATGGACTATTACTCCGTGGACTTGTGCTGTTCTGATACCTCTGTCTGTATAATGTATATCTATTAGTGAGTATGGACTATTACTCCGTGGACATGTGCTGTTCTGATAGCTCTGTATGTATAATGTGTATCTATTAATGAGTATGGACTATTACGCTTTGGACTTGTGCTGTTCTGATACCTCTGTCTGTGTAATGTGTATCTATTAATGAGTATGGACTGTTACTCTGTGGACTTGTGCTGTTCTGATACCTCTGTCTGTATAATGTGTATCTATTAGTGAGTATGGACTGTTACTCTGTGGACTTGTGCTGTTCTGATACCTCTGTCTCTATAATGTGTATCTATTAGTGAGTATGGACTGTTGCTTTGTGGACTTGTGCTGTTCTGATACCTCTGTCTGTGTAATGTGTATCAATTAGTGAGTATGGACTATTACTCTGTGGACTTGTGCTACTCTGATTCCTCCGTCTGTGTAATGTGTATCTAATAGTGAGTATGGACTATTACTCCGTGGACTTGTGCTGTTCTGATACCTCTGTCTGTATAATGTGTATCTATTAGTGAATATGGACTGTTGCTCTGTGGACTTGTGCTGTTCTGATACCTCTGTCTGTGTAATGTGTATCTATTAGTGAGTATGGACTGTTGCTCTGTGGACTTGTGCTGTTCTGATACCTCTGTCTGTGTAATGTGTATCTATTAGTGAGTATGGACTATTACTCCGTGGACTTGTGCTGTTCTGATACCTCTGTCTGTGTAATGTGTATCTATTAGTGAGTATGGACTATTACTTCGTGGACTTGTGTTGTTCTGATACCTCTGTCTGTGTAATGTGTATCTATTAGTGAGTATGGACTATTACTCTGTGGACTTGTGCTGTTCTGATACCTCTGTCTGTATAATGTGTATCTATTAGTGAATATGGACTGTTACTATGTGGACTTCTGTTGTTCTGATACCTCTGTCTGTGTAATGAGTATCTGTTAGTGAGTATGGACTATTACTCCGTGGACTTGTGCTGTTCTGATACCTCTGTCTGTGTAATGTGTATCTATTAGTGAATATGGACTGTTGCTCTGTGGACTTGTGCTGCTCTGATACCTCTGTCTGTATAATGTGTATCTATATCTATTAGTGAGTATGGACTGTTGCTCTGTGAACTTGTGCTGTTCTGATACCTCTGTCTGTATAATGTGTATCTATTAGTGAGTATGGACTGTTGCTCTGTGGACTTGTGCTGTTCTGATACCTCTGTCTGTGTAATGTGTATCTATTAGTGATTATGGACTATTACTTCGTGGACTTGTGTTGTTCTGATACCTCTGTCTGTGTAATGTGTATCTATTAGTGAGTATGGACTATTACTCTGTGGACTTGTGCTGTTCTGATACCTCTGTCTGTGTAATGTGTATCTATTAGTGAGTATAGACTATTACTCTGTGGACTTGTGCTGCTCTGATACCTCTGTCTGTATAATGTGTATCTATATCTATTAGTGAGTATGGACTATTACTCTGTGGACTTGTGCTACTCTGATTCCTCCGTCTGTGTAATGTGTATCTATTACTGAGTATGGACTATTACTCCGTGGACTTGTGCTGTTCTGATACCTCTGTCTGTATAATGTATATCTATTAGTGAGTATGGACTATTACTCCGTGGACTTGTGCTGTTCTGATACCTCTGTCTGTATAATGTGTATCTATTAGTGAATATGGACTGTTGCTCTGTGGACTTGTGCTGCTCTGATACCTCAGTCTGTATAATGTGTATCTATATCTATTAGTGAGTATGGACTGTTGCTCTGTGAACTTGTGCTGTTCTGATACCTCTGTCTGTATAATGTGTATCTATTAGTGAGTATGGACTGTTGCTCTGTGGACTTGTGTTGTTCTGATACCTCTGTCTGTATAATGTGTATCTATATCTATTAGTGAGTATGGACTGTTGCTCTGTGAACTTGTGCTGTTCTGATACCTCTGTCTGTATAATGTGTATCTATTAGTGAGTATGGACTGTTGCTCTGTGGACTTGTGCTGTTCTAATACCTCTGTCTGTGTAATGTGTATCTATTAGTGAGTATGGACTATTACTCTGTGGACTTGTGCTGCTCTGATACCTCTGTCTGTATAATGTGTATCTATATCTATTAGTGAGTATGGACTGTTACTAGGTGGACTTGTGTTGTTCTGATACCTCTGTCTGTATAATGTGTATCTATTAATGAGAATGGAGTATTACTCTGTGGACTTGTGCTGTTCTGATACCTCTGTCTGTGTAATGTGTATTTATTAGTGAGCATGGACTATTGCTCTGTGGACTTGTGTTGTTCTGATACCTCTGTCTGTTTAATGTGTATCTATTAGTGAGTATGGACTGTTGCTTTGTGGACTTGTGCTGTTCTGATACCTCTGTCTGTGTAATGAGTATCTATTAGTGAGTATGGACTGTTACTCTGTGGACTTGTGTTGTTCTGATACCTCTGTCTGTATAATGTGTATCTATTAATGAGTATGGACTATTACTCTGTGGACTTGTGCTGTTCTGATACCTCTGTCTGTGTAATGTGTATCTATTAGTGAGTATAGACTATTACTCTGTGGACTTGTGCTGCTCTGATACCTCTGTCTGTATAATGTGTATCTATATCTATTAGTGAGTATGGACTGTTGCTCTGTGAACTTGTGCTGTTCCGATACCTCTGTCTGTGTAATGAGTATCTATTAGTGAGTATGGACTGTTACTCTGTGGACTTGTGCTGTTCTAATACCTCTGTCTGTGTAATGTGTATCTATTAGTGAGTATGGACTATTACTCCGTGGACTTGTGCTGTTCTGATACCTCTGTCTGTGTAATGTGTATCTATTAGTGAGTATGGACTATTACTCCGTGGACTTGTGTTGTTCTGATACCTCTGTCTGTGTAATGTGTATCTATTAGTGAGTATGGACTATTACTCTGTGGACTTGTGCTGTTCTGATACCTCTGTCTGTGTAATGTGTATTTATTAGTGATTATGGACTGTAGCTTTGTGGACTTGTGCTGTTCTGATACCTCTGTCTGTATAATGTGTATCTATTAGTGAGTATGGACTGTTGCTTTGTGGACTTGTGCTGTTCTGATACCTCTGTCTGTGTAATGTGTATGTATTAGTGAGTATGGACTGTTACTCTGTGGACATGTGCTACTCTGATACCTCGGTGTGTATAATGTGTATCTATTAATGAGTATGGACTATTACTCTGTGGACTTGTGCTGTTCTGATACCTCTGTCTGTATAATGTGTATCTATTAGTGAGTATGGACTATTACTCTGTAAACATGTGCTGTTCTGATATCTCTGTCTGTATAATGTGTATCTATCAGTGAGTATGGACTATTACTCTGTGGACATGTGCTGTTCTGCTACCTCTGTCTGTATAATGAGTATCTATTAGTTAGTATGGAATATTACTATGTGGACTTGTGCTGTTCTGATACCTCTGTCTGTAAAATGTGTATCTATTAGTGAATATGGACTGTTGCTCTGTGGACTTGTACTGCTCTGATACCTCTGTCTGTGTAATGTGTATCTATTAGTGATTATGGACTGTTGCTTTGTGGACTTGTGCTGTTCTGATACCTCTGTCTGTGTAATGTGTATCTATTAGTGAGTATGGACTGTTACTCTGTGGATTTGTGTTGTTCTGATACCTCTGTCTGTATAATGTGTATCTATTAATGAGTATGGACTATTACTCTTTGGACTTGTGCTGTTCTGATACCTCTGTCTGTGTAATGTGTATCTATTAATGAGTATGGACTGTTAATCTGTGGACTTGTGCTGTTCTGATACCTCTGTCTGTATAATGTGTATCTATTAGTGAGTATGGACTATTACTCTGTGGATACCTCTGATACCTCTGTCTGTATAATGTGTATCTATCAGTGAGTATGGACTGTTACTCTGTGGACATGTGCTACTCTGATACCTCGGTGTGTATAATGTGTATCTATTAATGAGTATGGACTATTACTCTGTGGACTTGTGCTGTTCTGATACCTCTGTCTGTATAATGTGTATCTATCAGTGAGTATGGACTATTACTCTGTGGACATGTGCTGTTCTGCTACCTCTGTCTGTATAATGAGTATCTATTAGTTAGTATGGAATATTACTATGTGGACTTGTGCTGTTCTGATACCTCTGTCTGTATAATGTGTATCTATTAGTGAATATGGACTGTTGCTCTGTGGACTTGTGCTGTTCTGATACCTCTGTCTGTAAAATGTGTATCTATTAGTGAATATGGACTGTTGCTCTGTGGACTTGTACTGCTCTGATACCTCTGTCTGTGTAATGTGTATCTATTAGTGATTATGGACTGTTGCTTTGTGGACTTGTGCTGTTCTGATACCTCTTTCTGTGTAATGTGTATCTATTAGTGAGTATGGACTGTTACTATGTGGACTTCTGTTGTTCTGATACCTCTGTCTGTGTAATGAGTATCTATTAGTGAGTATGGACTGTTACTAGGTGGACTTGTGTTGTTCTGATACCTCTGTCTGTATAATGTGTATCTATTAATGAGTATGGAGTATTACTCTGTGGACTTGTGCTGTTCTGATACCTCTGTCTGTGTAATGTGTATTTATTAGTGAGCATGGACTATTGCTCTGTGGACTTGTGTTGTTCTGATACCTCTGTCTGTTTAATGTGTATCTATTAGTGAGTATGGACTGTTGCTTTGTGGACTTGTGCTGTTCTGATACCTCTGTCTGTGTAATGAGTATCTATTAGTGAGTATGGACTGTTACTCTGTGGACTTTTGTTGTTCTGATACCTCTGTCTGTATAATGTGTATCTATTAATGAGTATGGACTATTACTCTTTGGACTTGTGCTGTTCTGATACCTCTGTCTGTGTAATGTGTATCTATTAATGAGTATGGACTGTTACTCTGTGGACTTGTGCTGTTCTGATACCTCTGTCTGTATAATGTGTATCTATTAGTGAGTATGGACTATTACTCTGTGGAAATGTGCTGTTCTGATACCTCGGTGTGTATAATGTGTATCTATTAGTGAGTATGGACTGTTACTCTGTGGACTTGTGTTGTTCTGATACCTCTGTCTGTATAATGTGTATCTATTAGTGATTATGGACTATTACTCTGTGGACTTGTGCTACTCTGATTCCTCCGTCTGTGTAATGTGTATTTATTAGTGAGTATGGACTATTACTCCGTGGACTTGTGCTGTTCTGATACCTCTGTCTGTATAATGTATATCTATTAGTGAGTATGGACTATTACTCCGTGGACATGTGCTGTTCTGATAGCTCTGTATGTATAATGTGTATCTATTAATGAGTATGGACTATTACGCTTTGGACTTGTGCTGTTCTGATACCTCTGTCTGTGTAATGTGTATCTATTAATGAGTATGGACTGTTACTCTGTGGACTTGTGCTGTTCTGATACCTCTGTCTGTATAATGTGTATCTATTAGTGAGTATGGACTGTTACTCTGTGGACTTGTGCTGTTCTGATACCTCTGTCTCTATAATGTGTATCTATTAGTGAGTATGGACTGTTGCTTTGTGGACTTGTGCTGTTCTGATACCTCTGTCTGTGTAATGTGTATCTATTAGTGAGTATGGACTATTACTCTGTGGACTTGTGCTACTCTGATTCCTCCGTCTGTGTAATGTGTATCTAATAGTGAGTATGGACTATTACTCCGTGGACTTGTGCTGTTCTGATACCTCTGTCTGTATAATGTGTATCTATTAGTGAATATGGACTGTTGCTCTGTGGACTTGTGCTGTTCTGATACCTCTGTCTGTGTAATGTGTATCTATTAGTGAGTATGGACTGTTGCTCTGTGGACTTGTGCTGTTCTGATACCTCTGTCTGTGTAATGTGTATCTATTAGTGAGTATGGACTATTACTCCGTGGACTTGTGCTGTTCTGATACCTCTGTCTGTGTAATGTGTATCTATTAGTGAGTATGGACTATTACTTCGTGGACTTGTGTTGTTCTGATACCTCTGTCTGTGTAATGTGTATCTATTAGTGAGTATGGACTATTACTCTGTGGACTTGTGCTGTTCTGATACCTCTGTCTGTATAATGTGTATCTATTAGTGAATATGGACTGTTACTATGTGGACTTCTGTTGTTCTGATACCTCTGTCTGTGTAATGAGTATCTGTTAGTGAGTATGGACTATTACTCCGTGGACTTGTGCTGTTCTGATACCTCTGTCTGTGTAATGTGTATCTATTAGTGAATATGGACTGTTGCTCTGTGGACTTGTGCTGCTCTGATACCTCTGTCTGTATAATGTGTATCTATATCTATTAGTGAGTATGGACTGTTGCTCTGTGAACTTGTGCTGTTCTGATACCTCTGTCTGTATAATGTGTATCTATTAGTGAGTATGGACTGTTGCTCTGTGGACTTGTGCTGTTCTGATACCTCTGTCTGTGTAATGTGTATCTATTAGTGATTATGGACTATTACTTCGTGGACTTGTGTTGTTCTGATACCTCTGTCTGTGTAATGTGTATCTATTAGTGAGTATGGACTATTACTCTGTGGACTTGTGCTGTTCTGATACCTCTGTCTGTGTAATGTGTATCTATTAGTGAGTATAGACTATTACTCTGTGGACTTGTGCTGCTCTGATACCTCTGTCTGTATAATGTGTATCTATATCTATTAGTGAGTATGGACTGTTGCTCTGTGAACTTGTGCTGTTCTGATACCTCTGTCTGTGTAATGAGTATCTATTAGTGAGTATGGACTGTTACTCTGTGGACTTGTGCTGTTCTAATACCTCTGTCTGTGTAATGTGTATCTATTAGTGAGTATGGACTATTACTCCGTGGACTTGTGCTGTTCTGATACCTCTGTCTGTGTAATGTGTATCTATTAGTGAGTATGGACTATTACTCCGTGGACTTGTGTTGTTCTGATACCTCTGTCTGTGTAATGTGTATCTATTAGTGAGTATGGACTATTACTCTGTGGACTTGTGCTACTCTGATTCCTCCGTCTGTGTAATGTGTATCTATTACTGAGTATGGACTATTACTCCGTGGACTTGTGCTGTTCTGATACCTCTGTCTGTATAATGTATATCTATTAGTGAGTATGGACTATTACTCCGTGGACTTGTGCTGTTCTGATACCTCTGTCTGTATAATGTGTATCTATTAGTGAATATGGACTGTTGCTCTGTGGACTTGTGCTGCTCTGATACCTCAGTCTGTATAATGTGTATCTATATCTATTAGTGAGTATGGACTGTTGCTCTGTGAACTTGTGCTGTTCTGATACCTCTGTCTGTATAATGTGTATCTATTAGTGAGTATGGACTGTTGCTCTGTGGACTTGTGTTGTTCTGATACCTCTGTCTGTATAATGTGTATCTATATCTATTAGTGAGTATGGACTGTTGCTCTGTGAACTTGTGCTGTTCTGATACCTCTGTCTGTATAATGTGTATCTATTAGTGAGTATGGACTGTTGCTCTGTGGACTTGTGCTGTTCTAATACCTCTGTCTGTGTAATGTGTATCTATTAGTGAGTATGGACTATTACTCTGTGGACTTGTGCTGCTCTGATACCTCTGTCTGTATAATGTGTATCTATATCTATTAGTGAGTATGGACTGTTACTAGGTGGACTTGTGTTGTTCTGATACCTCTGTCTGTATAATGTGTATCTATTAATGAGAATGGAGTATTACTCTGTGGACTTGTGCTGTTCTGATACCTCTGTCTGTGTAATGTGTATTTATTAGTGAGCATGGACTATTGCTCTGTGGACTTGTGTTGTTCTGATACCTCTGTCTGTTTAATGTGTATCTATTAGTGAGTATGGACTGTTGCTTTGTGGACTTGTGCTGTTCTGATACCTCTGTCTGTGTAATGAGTATCTATTAGTGAGTATGGACTGTTACTCTGTGGACTTGTGTTGTTCTGATACCTCTGTCTGTATAATGTGTATCTATTAATGAGTATGGACTATTACTCTGTGGACTTGTGCTGTTCTGATACCTCTGTCTGTGTAATGTGTATCTATTAGTGAGTATAGACTATTACTCTGTGGACTTGTGCTGCTCTGATACCTCTGTCTGTATAATGTGTATCTATATCTATTAGTGAGTATGGACTGTTGCTCTGTGAACTTGTGCTGTTCCGATACCTCTGTCTGTGTAATGAGTATCTATTAGTGAGTATGGACTGTTACTCTGTGGACTTGTGCTGTTCTAATACCTCTGTCTGTGTAATGTGTATCTATTAGTGAGTATGGACTATTACTCCGTGGACTTGTGCTGTTCTGATACCTCTGTCTGTGTAATGTGTATCTATTAGTGAGTATGGACTATTACTCCGTGGACTTGTGTTGTTCTGATACCTCTGTCTGTGTAATGTGTATCTATTAGTGAGTATGGACTATTACTCTGTGGACTTGTGCTGTTCTGATACCTCTGTCTGTGTAATGTGTATTTATTAGTGATTATGGACTGTAGCTTTGTGGACTTGTGCTGTTCTGATACCTCTGTCTGTATAATGTGTATCTATTAGTGAGTATGGACTGTTGCTTTGTGGACTTGTGCTGTTCTGATACCTCTGTCTGTGTAATGTGTATGTATTAGTGAGTATGGACTGTTACTCTGTGGACATGTGCTACTCTGATACCTCGGTGTGTATAATGTGTATCTATTAATGAGTATGGACTATTACTCTGTGGACTTGTGCTGTTCTGATACCTCTGTCTGTATAATGTGTATCTATTAGTGAGTATGGACTATTACTCTGTAAACATGTGCTGTTCTGATATCTCTGTCTGTATAATGTGTATCTATCAGTGAGTATGGACTATTACTCTGTGGACATGTGCTGTTCTGCTACCTCTGTCTGTATAATGAGTATCTATTAGTTAGTATGGAATATTACTATGTGGACTTGTGCTGTTCTGATACCTCTGTCTGTAAAATGTGTATCTATTAGTGAATATGGACTGTTGCTCTGTGGACTTGTACTGCTCTGATACCTCTGTCTGTGTAATGTGTATCTATTAGTGATTATGGACTGTTGCTTTGTGGACTTGTGCTGTTCTGATACCTCTGTCTGTGTAATGTGTATCTATTAGTGAGTATGGACTGTTACTCTGTGGATTTGTGTTGTTCTGATACCTCTGTCTGTATAATGTGTATCTATTAATGAGTATGGACTATTACTCTTTGGACTTGTGCTGTTCTGATACCTCTGTCTGTGTAATGTGTATCTATTAATGAGTATGGACTGTTAATCTGTGGACTTGTGCTGTTCTGATACCTCTGTCTGTATAATGTGTATCTATTAGTGAGTATGGACTATTACTCTGTGGATACCTCTGATACCTCTGTCTGTATAATGTGTATCTATCAGTGAGTATGGACTGTTACTCTGTGGACATGTGCTACTCTGATACCTCGGTGTGTATAATGTGTATCTATTAATGAGTATGGACTATTACTCTGTGGACTTGTGCTGTTCTGATACCTCTGTCTGTATAATGTGTATCTATCAGTGAGTATGGACTATTACTCTGTGGACATGTGCTGTTCTGCTACCTCTGTCTGTATAATGAGTATCTATTAGTTAGTATGGAATATTACTATGTGGACTTGTGCTGTTCTGATACCTCTGTCTGTATAATGTGTATCTATTAGTGAATATGGACTGTTGCTCTGTGGACTTGTGCTGTTCTGATACCTCTGTCTGTAAAATGTGTATCTATTAGTGAATATGGACTGTTGCTCTGTGGACTTGTACTGCTCTGATACCTCTGTCTGTGTAATGTGTATCTATTAGTGAGTATGGACTGTTACTCTGTGGACTTGTGCTGTTCTGATACCTCTGTCTGTGTAATGTGTATCTATTAGTGAGTATGGACTGTTACTATGTGGACTTGTGTTGTTCTGATACCTCTGTCTGTGTAATGTGTATCTATTAGTGAGTATGGACTGTTACTATGTGGACTTGTGTTGTTCTGATACCTCTGTCTGTATAATGTGTATCTATTAGTGAGTATGGACTGTTACTCTGTGGACTTGTGCTGTTCTGATACCTCTGTCTGTGTAATGTGTATCTATTAGTGAGTATGGACTATTACTCTGTGGACTTGTGTTGTTCTGATACCTCTGTCTGTATAATGTGTATCTATTAGTGAGTATGGACTGTTGCTCTGTGGACTTGTGTTGTTCTGATACCTCTGTCTGTGTAATGAGTATCTATTAGTGAGTATGGACTGTTACTCTGTGGACTTTTGTTGTTCTGATACCTCTGTCTGTATAATGTGTATCTATTAGTGAGTATGGACTATTACTCTTTGGACTTGTGCTGTTCTGATACCTCTGTCTGTGTAATGTGTATCTATTAATGAGTATGGACTGTTACTCTGTGGACTTGTGCTGTTCTGATACCTCTGTCTGTATAATGTGTATCTATTAGTGAGTATGGACTATTACTCTGTGGAAATGTGCTGTTCTGATACCTCGGTGTGTATAATGTGTATCTATTAGTGAGTATGGACTGTTACTCTGTGGACTTGTGTTGTTCTGATACCTCTGTCTGTATAATGTGTATCTATTAGTGATTATGGACTATTACTCTGTGGACTTGTGCTACTCTGATTCCTCCGTCTGTGTAATGTGTATTTATTAGTGAGTATGGACTATTACTCCGTGGACTTGTGCTGTTCTGATACCTCTGTCTGTATAATGTATATCTATTAGTGAGTATGGACTATTACTCCGTGGACATGTGCTGTTCTGATAGCTCTGTATGTATAATGTGTATCTATTAATGAGTATGGACTATTACGCTTTGGACTTGTGCTGTTCTGATACCTCTGTCTGTGTAATGTGTATCTATTAATGAGTATGGACTGTTACTCTGTGGACTTGTGCTGTTCTGATACCTCTGTCTGTATAATGTGTATCTATTAGTGAGTATGGACTGTTACTCTGTGGACTTGTGCTGTTCTGATACCTCTGTCTCTATAATGTGTATCTATTAGTGAGTATGGACTGTTGCTTTGTGGACTTGTGCTGTTCTGATACCTCTGTCTGTGTAATGTGTATCTATTAGTGAGTATGGACTATTACTCTGTGGACTTGTGCTACTCTGATTCCTCCGTCTGTGTAATGTGTATCTAATAGTGAGTATGGACTATTACTCCGTGGACTTGTGCTGTTCTGATACCTCTGTCTGTATAATGTGTATCTATTAGTGAATATGGACTGTTGCTCTGTGGACTTGTGCTGTTCTGATACCTCTGTCTGTGTAATGTGTATCTATTAGTGAGTATGGACTGTTGCTCTGTGGACTTGTGCTGTTCTGATACCTCTGTCTGTGTAATGTGTATCTATTAGTGAGTATGGACTATTACTCCGTGGACTTGTGCTGTTCTGATACCTCTGTCTGTGTAATGTGTATCTATTAGTGAGTATGGACTATTACTTCGTGGACTTGTGTTGTTCTGATACCTCTGTCTGTGTAATGTGTATCTATTAGTGAGTATGGACTATTACTCTGTGGACTTGTGCTGTTCTGATACCTCTGTCTGTATAATGTGTATCTATTAGTGAATATGGACTGTTACTATGTGGACTTCTGTTGTTCTGATACCTCTGTCTGTGTAATGAGTATCTGTTAGTGAGTATGGACTATTACTCCGTGGACTTGTGCTGTTCTGATACCTCTGTCTGTGTAATGTGTATCTATTAGTGAATATGGACTGTTGCTCTGTGGACTTGTGCTGCTCTGATACCTCTGTCTGTATAATGTGTATCTATATCTATTAGTGAGTATGGACTGTTGCTCTGTGAACTTGTGCTGTTCTGATACCTCTGTCTGTATAATGTGTATCTATTAGTGAGTATGGACTGTTGCTCTGTGGACTTGTGCTGTTCTGATACCTCTGTCTGTGTAATGTGTATCTATTAGTGATTATGGACTATTACTTCGTGGACTTGTGTTGTTCTGATACCTCTGTCTGTGTAATGTGTATCTATTAGTGAGTATGGACTATTACTCTGTGGACTTGTGCTGTTCTGATACCTCTGTCTGTGTAATGTGTATCTATTAGTGAGTATAGACTATTACTCTGTGGACTTGTGCTGCTCTGATACCTCTGTCTGTATAATGTGTATCTATATCTATTAGTGAGTATGGACTGTTGCTCTGTGAACTTGTGCTGTTCTGATACCTCTGTCTGTGTAATGAGTATCTATTAGTGAGTATGGACTGTTACTCTGTGGACTTGTGCTGTTCTAATACCTCTGTCTGTGTAATGTGTATCTATTAGTGAGTATGGACTATTACTCCGTGGACTTGTGCTGTTCTGATACCTCTGTCTGTGTAATGTGTATCTATTAGTGAGTATGGACTATTACTCCGTGGACTTGTGTTGTTCTGATACCTCTGTCTGTGTAATGTGTATCTATTAGTGAGTATGGACTATTACTCTGTGGACTTGTGCTGTTCTGATACCTCTGTCTGTGTAATGTGTATTTATTAGTGATTATGGACTGTAGCTTTGTGGACTTGTGCTGTTCTGATACCTCTGTCTGTATAATGTGTATCTATTAGTGAGTATGGACTGTTGCTTTGTGGACTTGTGCTGTTCTGATACCTCTGTCTGTGTAATGTGTATGTATTAGTGAGTATGGACTATTACTCTGTGGACTTGTGCTACTCTGATTCCTCCGTCTGTGTAATGTGTATCTATTACTGAGTATGGACTATTACTCCGTGGACTTGTGCTGTTCTGATACCTCTGTCTGTATAATGTGTATCTATTAGTGAATATGGACTGTTGCTCTGTGGACTTGTGCTGCTCTGATACCTCAGTCTGTATAATGTGTATCTATATCTATTAGTGAGTATGGACTGTTGCTCTGTGAACTTGTGCTGTTCTGATACCTCTGTCTGTATAATGTGTATCTATTAGTGAGTATGGACTGTTGCTCTGTGGACTTGTGTTGTTCTGATACCTCTGTCTGTATAATGTGTATCTATATCTATTAGTGAGTATGGACTGTTGCTCTGTGAACTTGTGCTGTTCTGATACCTCTGTCTGTATAATGTGTATCTATTAGTGAGTATGGACTGTTGCTCTGTGGACTTGTGCTGTTCTAATACCTCTGTCTGTGTAATGTGTATCTATTAGTGAGTATGGACTATTACTCTGTGGACTTGTGCTGCTCTGATACCTCTGTCTGTATAATGTGTATCTATATCTATTAGTGAGTATGGACTGTTACTAGGTGGACTTGTGTTGTTCTGATACCTCTGTCTGTATAATGTGTATCTATTAATGAGAATGGAGTATTACTCTGTGGACTTGTGCTGTTCTGATACCTCTGTCTGTGTAATGTGTATTTACTAGTGAGCATGGACTATTGCTCTGTGGACTTGTGTTGTTCTGATACCTCTGTCTGTTTAATGTGTATCTATTAGTGAGTATGGACTGTTGCTTTGTGGACTTGTGCTGTTCTGATACCTCTGTCTGTGTAATGAGTATCTATTAGTGAGTATGGACTGTTACTCTGTGGACTTGTGTTGTTCTGATACCTCTGTCTGTATAATGTGTATCTATTAATGAGTATGGACTATTACTCTGTGGACTTGTGCTGTTCTGATACCTCTGTCTGTGTAATGTGTATCTATTAGTGAGTATAGACTATTACTCTGTGGACTTGTGCTGCTCTGATACCTCTGTCTGTATAATGTGTATCTATATCTATTAGTGAGTATGGACTGTTGCTCTGTGAACTTGTGCTGTTCCGATACCTCTGTCTGTGTAATGAGTATCTATTAGTGAGTATGGACTGTTACTCTGTGGACTTGTGCTGTTCTAATACCTCTGTCTGTGTAATGTGTATTTATTAGTGATTATGGACTGTAGCTTTGTGGACTTGTGCTGTTCTGATACCTCTGTCTGTATAATGTGTATCTATTAGTGAGTATGGACTGTTGCTTTGTGGACTTGTGCTGTTCTGATACCTCTGTCTGTGTAATGTGTATGTATTAGTGAGTATGGACTATTACTCTGTGGACTTGTGCTACTCTGATTCCTTCGTCTGTGTAATGTGTATCTATTACTGAGTATGGACTATTACTCCGTGGACTTGTGCTGTTCTGATACCTCTGTCTGTATAATGTATATCTATTAGTGAGTATGGACTATTACTCCGTGGACTTGTGCTGTTCTGATACCTCTGTCTGTATAATGTGTATCTATTAGTGAATATGGACTGTTGCTCTGTGGACTTGTGCTGCTCTGATACCTCAGTCTGTATAATGTGTATCTATATCTATTAGTGAGTATGGACTGTTGCTCTGTGAACTTGTGCTGTTCTGATACCTCTGTCTGTATAATGTGTATCTATTAGTGAGTATGGACTGTTGCTCTGTGGACTTGTGTTGTTCTGATACCTCTGTCTGTATAATGTGTATCTATATCTATTAGTGAGTATGGACTGTTGCTCTGTGAACTTGTGCTGTTCTGATACCTCTGTCTGTATAATGTGTATCTATTAGTGAGTATGGACTGTTGCTCTGTGGACTTGTGCTGTTCTAATACCTCTGTCTGTGTAATGTGTATCTATTAGTGAGTATGGACTATTACTCTGTGGACTTGTGCTGCTCTGATACCTCTGTCTGTATAATGTGTATCTATATCTATTAGTGAGTATGGACTGTTACTAGGTGGACTTGTGTTGTTCTGATACCTCTGTCTGTATAATGTGTATCTATTAATGAGAATGGAGTATTACTCTGTGGACTTGTGCTGTTCTGATACCTCTGTCTGTGTAATGTGTATTTACTAGTGAGCATGGACTATTGCTCTGTGGACTTGTGTTGTTCTGATACCTCTGTCTGTTTAATGTGTATCTATTAGTGAGTATGGACTGTTGCTTTGTGGACTTGTGCTGTTCTGATACCTCTGTCTGTGTAATGAGTATCTATTAGTGAGTATGGACTGTTACTCTGTGGACTTGTGTTGTTCTGATACCTCTGTCTGTATAATGTGTATCTATTAATGAGTATGGACTATTACTTTGTGGACTTGTGCTGTTCTGATACCTCTGTCTGTGTAATGTGTATCTATTAGTGAGTATAGACTATTACTCTGTGGACTTGTGCTGCTCTGATACCTCTGTCTGTATAATGTGTATCTATATCTATTAGTGAGTATGGACTGTTGCTCTGTGAACTTGTGCTGTTCCGATACCTCTGTCTGTGTAATGAGTATCTATTAGTGAGTATGGACTGTTACTCTGTGGACTTGTGCTGTTCTAATACCTCTGTCTGTGTAATGTGTATCTATTAGTGAGTATGGACTATTACTCCGTGGACTTGTGCTGTTCTGATACCTCTGTCTGTGTAATGTGTATCTATTAGTGAGTATGGACTATTACTCCGTGGACTTGTGTTGTTCTGATACCTCTGTCTGTGTAATGTGTATCTATTAGTAAGTATGGACTATTACTCTGTGGACTTGTGCTGTTCTGATACCTCTGTCTGTGTAATGTGTATTTATTAGTGAGTATGGACTATTACTCTGTGGACTTGTGCTACTCTGATTCCTCCGTCTGTGTAATGTGTATCTATTAGTGAGTATGGACTATTACTCCGTGGACTTGTGCTGTTCTGATACCTCTGTCTGTATAATGTATATCTATTAGTGAGTATGGACTATTACTCCGTGGACTTGTGCTGTTCTGATACCTCTGTCTGTATAATGTGTATCTATTAGTGAATATGGACTGTTGCTCTGTGGACTTGTGCTGCTCTGATACCTCAGTCTGTATAATGTGTATCTATATCTATTAGTGAGTATGGACTGTTGCTCTGTGAACTTGTGCTGTTCTGATACCTCTGTCTCTATAATGTGTATCTATTAGTGAGTATGGACTGTTGCTCTGTGGACTTGTGTTGTTCTGATACCTCTGTCTGTATAATGTGTATCTATATCTATTAGTGAGTATGGACTGTTGCTCTGTGAACTTGTGCTGTTCTGATACCTCTGTCTGTATAATGTGTATCTATTAGTGAGTATGGACTGTTGCTCTGTGGACTTGTGCTGTTCTAATACCTCTGTCTGTGTAATGTGTATCTATTAGTGAGTATGGACTATTACTCTGTGGACTTGTGCTGCTCTGATACCTCTGTCTGTATAATGTGTATCTATATCTATTAGTGAGTATGGACTGTTACTAGGTGGACTTGTGTTGTTCTGATACCTCTGTCTGTATAATGTGTATCTATTAATGAGTATGGAGTATTACTCTGTGGACTTGTGCTGTTCTGATACCTCTGTCTGTGTAATGTGTATTTATTAGTGAGCATGGACTATTGCTCTGTGGACTTGTGTTGTTCTGATACCTCTGTCTGTTTAATGTGTATCTATTAGTGAGTATGGACTGTTGCTTTGTGGACTTGTGCTGTTCTGATACCTCTGTCTGTGTAATGAGTATCTATTAGTTAGTATGGACTGTTACTCTGTGGACTTGTGTTGTTCTGATACCTCTGTCTGTATAATGTGTATCTATTAATGAGTATGGACTATTACTCTTTGGACTTGTGCTGTTCTGATACCTCTGTCTGTGTAATGTGTATCTATTAATGAGTATGGACTGTTAATCTGTGGACTTGTGCTGTTCTGATACCTCTGTCTGTATAATGTGTATCTATTAGTGAGTATGGACTATTACTCTGTAAACATGTGCTGTTCTGATATCTCTGTCTGTATAATGTGTATCTATCAGTGAGTATGGACTATTACTCTGTGGACATGTGCTGTTCTGCTACCTCTGTCTGTATAATGAGTATCTATTAGTTAGTATGGAATATTACTATGTGGACTTGTGCTGTTCTGATACCTCTGTCTGTATAATGTGTATCTATTAGTGAATATGGACTGTTGCTCTGTGGACTTGTGCTGTTCTGATACCTCTGTCTGTAAAATGTGTATCTATTAGTGAGTATGGACTGTTGCTCTGTGGACTTGTGTTGTTCTGATACCTCTGTCTGTATAATGTGTATCTATATCTATTAGTGAGTATGGACTGTTGCTCTGTGAACTTGTGCTGTTCTGATACCTCTGTCTGTATAATGTGTATCTATTAGTGAGTATGGACTGTTGCTCTGTGGACTTGTGCTGTTCTAATACCTCTGTCTGTGTAATGTGTATCTATTAGTGAGTATGGACTATTACTCTGTGGACTTGTGCTGCTCTGATACCTCTGTCTGTATAATGTGTATCTATATCTATTAGTGAGTATGGACTGTTGCTCTGTGAACTTGTGCTGTTCTGATACCTCTGTCTGTATAATGTGTATCTATTAGTGAGTATGGACTGTTGCTCTGTGGACTTGTGCTGTTCTAATACCTCTGTCTGTGTAATGTGTATCTATTAGTGAGTATGGACTATTACTCCGTGGACTTGTGCTGTTCTGATACCTCTGTCTGTGTAATGTGTATTTATTAGTGATTATGGACTGTAGCTTTGTGGACTTGTGCTGTTCTGATACCTCTGTCTGTATAATGTGTATCTATTAGTGAGTATGGACTGTTACTTTGTGGACTTGTGCTGTTCTGATACCTCTGTCTGTGTAATGTGTATGTATTAGTGAGTATGGACTATTACTCTGTGGACTTGTGCTACTCTGATTCCTCCGTCTGTGTAATGTGTATCTATTAGTGAGGATGGACTATTACTCCGTGGACTTGTGCTGTTCTGATACCTCTGTCTGTATAATGTATATCTATTAGTGAGTATGGACTATTACTCCGTGGACTTGTGCTGTTCTGATACCTCTGTCTGTATAATGTGTATCTATTAGTGAATATGGACTGTTGCTCTGTGGACTTGTGCTGCTCTGATACCTCTGTCTGTATAATGTGTATCTATATTTATTAGTGAGTATGGACTGTTGCTCTGTGAACTTGTGCTGTTCTGATACCTCTGTCTGTATAATGTGTATCTATTAGTGAGTATGGACTGTTGCTCTGTGGACTTGTGCTGTTCTGATACCTCTGTCTGTGTAATGTGTATCTATTAGTGAGTATGGACTATTACTCCTTGGACTTGTGCTGTTCTGATACCTCTGTCTGTGTAATGTGTATCTATTAGTGAGTATGGACTATTACTCCGTGGACTTGTGTTGTTCTGATACCTCTGTCTGTGTAATGTGTATCTATTAGTGAGTATGGACTATTACTCTGTGGACTTGTGCTGTTCTGATACCTCTGTCTGTGTAATGTGTATTTATTAGTGATTATGGACTGTAGCTTTGTGGACTTGTGCTGTTCTGATACCTCTGTCTGTGTAATGTGTATCTATTAGTGAGTATGGACTGTTACTATGTGGACTTCTATTGTTCTGATACCTCTGTCTGTGTAATGAGTATCTATTAGTGAGTATGGACTATTACTCTGTGGACTTGTGTTGTTCTGATACCTCTGTCTGTGTAATCTGTATCTATCAGTGAGTATGGACTGTTTCTGTTGATATTTTGATTTTATATTTTAGTCGTGAGTTTTAAACTTTGTATCTCACTATATTTCCGTCTAATATCTTAAAGCTATAGTTTGTGCACAGACTGTAACGAAACTTTTTACTTCTGAAGGAATCTTCGGTGATACACTCTGTAACTGTTAAACTTATAAAAGCTTTTACATCAGCGTAGTACAACATTAGAATTGATTTTCTTACAAACCCTTTTACGGTGAAAAAGGAAATTGCAGAGAGAATTTGTTGGATGCTTTAAACACGTAGAAAAATTAAAATACATTGCGTTCCGTTAATACATTGTTGTTGATCTGAATTCTACAGTTCAATGAATTCGAACCGTATTTTGATAGAAAGGACGATATAAACTTTGTCACGAGCGAGAAAACAGTGTTATCGCTTTCACACTGGCTTACGTACGGATGGCTTCGTCAGAACAAACTTCTTATCTATTGCGTTTACGTCCAACGGACCTACAACTAAACGACTCGTTTCGTGGCATGTCCAACGTTAACGTCGGTTTACTTGGTCCCAGTGGTAGATTTAACTAATTTCAGACCGGTAATTTTCTTCTTTAATATACGGACTGGCATCCTTTAAACATCATAACATGTACAGCGTTTAAGATTACAAACAAAGTGCTTAGAATTAATAGTACAGAACGGGCGCCCTCCAGTGTAACTGTTCCAATGAATGAAACTGGGAAAATTATATCTTTAACAAATAATGTTGTTTATTTTTTTCTTGATTCAAATACATGTGATGAGAGAACGAAACTGGCTTAGATTATTGTAGAAATGTATCCAGATGTCCTTAAAATATGAATCTAAGCAGTTTCATGCACTTACTAACGATATGCCTCTTTCAATATATAATTGTTTTTGTACAGCATTAATAAAAACCGATGTATTGTTAAGCCTAAAATAATACATGTTTTTATTCTCTCCGCCATGTTTTTGACCATATCAGACAGATGTTGTCATTATGTAATGTAATTATAAAATTGTATGAATGACAAGAAAATACATGGAGACAGTAACACTGGTGGTGGTTTCTCACAATAGAACTAATTAAAAATATTTAAAAAAAATTCCATATAATTGAAATCAATATCTAGTTGTTTTTGGTTTTTTTTAAACGTAAGAAAAGAAACGTTTGACAAACTGGATGTACAAATTAATTAGGATCTCAGATTATCAGGATATATTGAGTAATAATAATATCAAAAACTGCCTGATTTATAATTAAAACTCAACTTACATGTTTTGATTTTTACTTCTTAGCTCATTATAAAAAAATACAATATTCTAAACTTCCGTAAAGTATTAATTACTTACATAATTAATATGTAAGTAAAATCATATTTTGTAAAATATATATGTATCTAAACATCCTTACTGTTAGACTAATAATACTTTTAATGGTAAAATAAAAAATAAATTGATTACCATGCGAAACATTACCCTTCAACAGCGTGATAAAGAATGTATTTATGAAATATAAAATTTCTTAATCATAAGCAACAATAGGAACTTTGTAAACTATAATGTTTGATAAGGAGACAGAGTTATAACTTAATTTTAATAAAATAATAAACTCTGGAAATAGTTTACTAACAAATAATCACAAAGTAAAGTATAACGTAATGACGAAAAACTTGTCAGGTTAAAATAACTGAATAAAATATAATGTGATGATAAAAAAGTCGTCAGGTTAAAATAACTGAATAAAATATAACTTAATGATGAAAAACTCGTCAGGTTAAAATAACTGAATAAAATATAACGTAATGACGAAAAACTCGTCAGGTTAAAATAACTGAATAAAATATGACGTAATGATAAAAACTCGTCAGGTTAAAACAACTGGATAAAATATAACGTAATGACGAAAAAGACGTCAGGTTAAAATAACTGGATAAAATATGACGTAACGATAAAAACTCGTAAACTTAAAATAACTGAATAAAATATGACGTAATGATAAAAACTCGTCAACATAAAAAAACTGAATAAAATATGACGTAATGACGAAAACGTCGTCAGGTTAAAATAACTGAATAAAATATGACGTAATGATAAAAACTCGCCAACTTAAAAAAACTGAATAAAATATGACGTAATGATGAAAAACTCGTAAAATACGAAAACAACGTTTCGGGCAACAGCCGTTCACCAGGTTTACATAAATAATGAAACCTAATGGAGTTGTTGCCCGAAAAATTTGTTTTATCAGATCTATTATATCCTCTCAAAATAACCAACTTAGGTCTGTTATTGTTGAAGTTCTTTCAACCACCAACGAAAATGAAACAAATATAATGGTTAATTCTTAACGTTTATCACTTGAAAAATACAAAACATTTTAAATAGAAGAATTTCACAACCAGGATAAGATATACTTAATGCAGTAAAATGTATTTATATGTAGTAGCTTAAATCCTAAAAATATAAGACCTAATATTTTCCAAAATTATCATTGTTCTGGTGAATCGAGAACATATGTTCTGATTCCAATGAAACGTACAATAATATTTATACAATGTCACACTATAAAAATATTTAGAAATACTAATTTACAATCAGGAAAGAGTCGATCACGTTTCATGTACATTTTGGCAGTTTTGATAGCTGGCCATGTAAAACGAAACTGACATTAGAAATACGCGGTTTCATGTCGGATTCAGCGAACGATATGAATAACATTATGGTGTTTAGAAACGTCTCTCTAATTATTTACACATAAGTTAATTAAACGTTTGTATTGTAGTAAAGTATTATTGGATTTAAAGTTCATGTTGTAAGAAAAAATAAGGCTATACGTGGCATTTAAATTATCTTCTTATTTTGTTCTAGAACGTGATAACGTTACTCCATTCGTAAATACAATTAAGGACTAAATAAATACACTCACATGTACAAACAAATACTCACTGCGAGTCTTTCTTTTCATCAACAATATGACAATGATGATTATGATGATTAAGAGAACAATAATAGCGACAACGGCGGCAACTATTACAATAATATTGTCATCACCATGCCATCCTGCCGCACCTGAAGAGATTAAACACATAACGAAATGAACAACTCAGAGAGTGAATAAATGTGTTATATTTCTAACAGCTAATTTCACCCTAAAGATGGCCGGTTTGGGTGTTAAAATTGAATTTAATATAAACTATAAAACAACGTTTCAACCTTCTTAGGTCATTTTCAGGTTGACAAAGTTCATACTCTCGTTCCCAAGACATCTGCCAACTAATGATCAGTTTTTAAGCTGTCTTTATTAACCTGAAGACGGCCAAAGAAGGCCGAGATTTTGTTCTGTACTTTATATTAAATTCAAGTTTCGAAAGACACACCAGCCGTCTTTAGAAAACGTATTTACTTCGAGTGAGTTTCTGATCGCCATGAACAACTGTGCATTCCTTTTGTAATCAGCTTTGAATAAGTTTTTGTATAAGAAAGTATTCAGTTATTACTTTCTGTTCACTTGTTTGTCTTTCTTTGCTTTTATGAAAAGAAAAAATCTTCAAATTTGTAGATTAAACATGTGAAAATGACACTTTTAAATTAAATGTAAAATGTTTAAGGTATTTTGACATATTACAAAAAATTAACTTCTTGTTATATCTTTGTAATCTCCTAGTTTATGTTTTTTCTCATATTTTTGCTAGAAGGAATATTTTACGCATTAAAATATGTATAATTACGTTTTATACGCGTAATACAGAGGTTGAGTAGATTATTTTAAAACAATGTGAAAGCTACACGTTCAGTCATGCTCTGCAATATACTAGTGACCCTTGTCCATAACCCTGATGCTTACTTTTTTACTGCAAAAGACTCCGTCGTAAGACTGTCACGTATAAAACATACCACTCTTCTCTTAATGCTCTCCATAAGATATCTAGTTTACGAGGAAGTCAGTTCTTCAATCTCCCTTTTCAACAGTCTATTCGCAAGCTAATCCATATGGTTGCGTCAAGCGACATGACTGGTATGTCTTCGAATACGTCTTGTTGTTCACGTGTCCATACCGAGATCGTTCTTGATAAAGTTGCATGCCGTTATATGACCCATGTTAACAGCCTCCTTTCTATTCGAGGATTCTCACCTATATAAGACACTGCCTGGATAGTCCTGCTGCCCCAAAATTGAATCGTATTCATTCAGTTTGCAATGTACACGTGATCTACTGATTTTCGTATTCCAGAAAGGTTTAAAACAATGTTGATATATGAATAAGTCAGTTATAAACGTAACGTTTACCTCATCTGAAACAACGAGTCTCTTTCACGACACTATAGCAAGAAAACAAAGTAACTTTAACTTAACAACAAAACCGTTAAACAGAGAAAATCTTGATGTGAAAAGAAAACAAGGACATTCTAGTCTTTTACAGGAATCTTCCATGTTTTTTTCCTTGCCCGGGGTTATTTTATTACTGGAGTATTTCGAATTTGAGTGGCGTCCGATTCCAAAAACAAGTACTACATTATTATTTATTTAATAATTCTAAAATATTGGATCCTTTCTATCGAAAAAAAAGTCATTATTTGACACCCACTAACTTCTTTTGTGCAATTTTATAAATGAAAAACAGAAATGATAAATCATTTCGTTTTCGCAATTTCTTTGTGTTAACGTGGTCAAAAGTGTCATGATTACGTCTGAATAAATTATGTAGCATTAGATTTTGTTCCAGCTCTCATTGACGGCTGCAGAGAAATAAGAACATTTTGTTATTGTTGCTTTTCTTCAACTGAGACAAGGCTGACGTGTCTTATCAGCAAGTTTTGATTAAACTGTCTCTTTCCGAACGTCTACGAAGTCTCAGAAAGTTTTTTTTTTTTTGTTGGCGGATGATCTTTTACAAGAACTCTTAATTAATATATACGTGTTTTTCGGTTTTTGTAATTGTGGCTGCAGTTGTGATTTGTGTGTTGAGCAAAAGTCACACAATATTACTGTCAGCTTTTAGCAGTAAAAGGACAAAAAACCCTTCTGAAAAAACAATAAAACTGTGTTTGGCCTTAGGCCTATATCAGACAAACCCAGCTTGCTTTAATTCATTTGTTGAAATTACCACCACCACTCAAGATACCCAAGAGTGAAAAAGTAATTTACACACACGATAGGCTATCAGTGCTCTTCTAACCACTGGTATCAAAACTTGATTTTAAACTTTGAAAACTGAGCTGTCAGGAAGTAAACAAACCCGCTGATCGAAAGAGCTAAGATTTTATCGTGCATGTTTTAATTGCTCACCAATATTGAAACGTATTCTTGAAAAAAAAAACACAGACAAGTGCTTTTTAACGACGAAGTTACAACAACACACTTTAACAAAGATCTCTAGAAGATAGCACAATATTTTGTCAATGATTCCTAAATGTTAGAATAATGTTTTATAATTATCTCCAGAATTTAGAACAATACGCTTTAACAACGATCTCTAGAAGTTAATATAACGTTTTAAAAGTGACCCCAGTAGTCAGAACAATACTGAAGAAAATAATTACACGATATAATTCATGTAATGTAAGTGAAAAGTGATTTTACTTAACATTAATCGACAGCTCACAAACAAATTCTGGTACTGACTAATGACACAAACATCGCCTACCAGTGGCACAACGGTGTGTCTGTACACTTCCACCACTAGAAAGCGGGTTTCGATACCTACAGTGGTAAAAGCATAGATAGCCCATACATAGCCCATTGTGAAGCTTCCTGCTTAATTAAAAAAAGAAACATTTATATTTATTTGTGTGTGTGTGCTTTTCTAAAAGCAAATTCACATCGGGCTATCTGCTGAGTTCACCGAGGATAATCGAACCCCCACTTTTAGCGTTTTAAATCCGTAGACTTACCACTGTGCCAATGGGTAACTATATTTATTTGTGAATGATTACGAAAAATCAGCTAATAGTGTTAAGTTTTGTGTACTGTTTTAGTAAAATCAAAATTTTTAATAACATACTTTCCAGTTAACATTCAATACAAAATCGACTTCACTAAACAAACAATTCATTCCATTTGAGACACTTTTAACGCGTAATTACACAATCTCTCCTCACACGCTATATAACAGAGTCGCGAATTAACTTACCTACTGTTTCTTTAAGTTCCAAAGTACATGGAACCGACTCTCCAACTGTGTTATTTACGATGCAATAATATTTTCCGTGGCGTCCGGAAACGGAATTCTCCAGCGTCAGTAAGCTTTTGGTTCCCTCGACAACGACAAAATCTTCCATAGTTTCATTTTTTTTCATCCACGTGAAGTTGACGAATGCAGGGTTAGCTTGAGCTGTACACATTAGCTTAGCTTCGTTGTCTTCACCGTTGTATTCGGAAATATTACAGTCTGGCTTATCTGAAAAAAAAAACGTAATTAAATAATCGCTGTTTTTTTACTCAAACAAAACATTTCTTGTGAAAGGAAGTTGTCTGTTTTTATATCATTAAGTCAGCATTGTAGAGATAACAAACTGTTAGGTTCAAGGTGACATGTAACGAAGCGATGTAAGAAAACTTACATCACGTAAAAAGATGAAAAGTCTTGAATCAAGTTGACACAGTGTGGTTCACATACCGTTACGAACTTGTCTCTAACCAATCAGCATTGCGTTATTTTATCATCTAATGTAGCCCTCGAGCTTTTATTTTCCACTGCTTTAGGTTTTGGTTTTTTTAATCCATATTCTTATTAACTAAGGCTCGGGTGATTTCTCACCTCACAAGACGAACGTGCTAGATAAAAAATTTGGTTTTAGACATTTAGAGAAACAGTTTGATGGTTTATTTGTGGCAAAGCTAAGCTATTAAGGCGATAAGTGGCCTTCTGCAATTTTTAAGTACCGACAGAAGGAATGGCGAGCGGCCAATAGCACACACCGCCAACTCTTGGTCTACTCCTTACCAAAGCAGATAATTTTAATATCATAATGTACACTGGACGAAAATAAAATTATATGTGATGTCAGGTTTCGATCCCGTGACCCACAGATCGATCGCCTAGTTACTCGAGTTCCAGAAATGCTCGGTTTCTGATTCAATTAATTAATATTAACGTTTGACCAAAATAAGCTATACACAAATAACAAAATTGAAAATATGTATCAGTTAGCAAAGCATACTTAATTAAACACAGTGTTCAAACATTATTTCTTATAATTATTACAACGAATTATTCCTCCAGTGTGGAACTCTCGCTGTCAGCTGTGGACCCAATAATACTTCTCTATACACGTAGTTGCCTTGCGTAGAGAAAACTAGAAAGTACTTTAATGTTATTTGTGAAGTTAGACCTATTTAATGACGGTAAAATCGTATATGTTATAGAACTCTTAATATAAAAAAGAACAAGTTAGTTATTATTAAGGCCCGGCATGGCCAAGCGTATTAAGGCGTGCGACTCGTAATCTGAAAGTCGCGGGTTCGAATCCCCGTCGCGCCAAACATGCTCGCCCTTTAGGCCGTGGGGAAGTTATAATGTGACGGTCAGTCCCACTATTCGTTGGTAAAAGAGTAGCCCAAGAGTTGGCGGTGGGTGGTGATGACTAGCTGCCTTCCCTCTAGTCTTACACCGTTAAATTAAGGGCGGCTAGCACAGATAGCCCTCGAGGAGCTTTGTGCGAAATTCAAAACAAACAAACAAACAAATATTGTTAAATAAACTAGTCTTTTAATTTTTAATTTTTACCAAATCATTCAAAAAAACTCGCGAAACAATAGAAACCATCACAATGTCACAATAAGTTGTTTCTTTAAAAACTGGTAGAGAATATAAAATACTGTCATTATTACCGTTGAGCCAAAGTATATTTCTGTATACGTGATTAACTATATTATGTGATCAAAAAAATGCATCAATTATATATAACTGATAGTCATATAGCTAAATGTGTCTGTGTGGATATCATTATGTGTTATAATTTATCTTGTTGTTGTTGTTTTGAATTAAGCACAAAGCTACACAATGAGCTATCTGTGCTCTGCCCACCACGGGTACCAAAACCCGGATTTTAGCGTGTAAGTCCGCAGACATACCGCTGAGCCACTGGGGGACATAATTTATCTTGGACGAGCTTCCAATTTAAGTTAATTGAATATTGATATGTGTCAAATTCGTGATATTTACCAATCATATTGATGTGCATAATTTTCTTTCTAACACAAATATATTTTAATATATAAACAAGAATAAAATTTTAAATATTGGTTATTACAAATTGCAATTACAAATAACGATTTATACAGAAAAGTCTTACAAAGTTACAAACAACGTTCAGTCTTCCATGTGATTTTAAACTTAATATTTTATCGACGATCCAAGACGATCAAATAAGTTTCGAGTTTGTATCACTACAGTCTATATCACTACTGTCTAGCTAGCTCTCTATTCACGCCGTTTACAAGCTGACTTTTTACCGACGAGGATATTTAATGTACTCGTAAAATACTAACGTTCGAAGTTAACTGTCTTAAGCTAAACGGTTTATGATGTACGAAAGCTACTAAAGCTCCTGGTCAAATGTCTGTGGTATTTTAATTGATAACCGTTTATCACAATTCCAGCTTCCGAGGTTTATAGGATACTAATTGTAGTAAACCAATAATATTGAACTTGGCTTGTCGATTTATAAAAAGTTTAGTTGGTAAAAATATTCGAAGATACGCTATTGCTTTCGTACAACATACTGTTGATTCTCGCACTCAAAAACCTTCAAATTTAGATAGCAGAGGGAGCTTTCACAACACACATTTAACAATATAAGTCACGTATATTTCTAAATATATATTTATCTTCCACAACGTTAATATTAAAATAAATATATATGTTAGTAAATCCGTTAAAATATACATATAAATGTTTAAATAGAGATGGATAATTAATTTACTTATAGTTCATTAATAAATGATACAGCTTATTCTGTGAAAAACTTATTCACTGAAAATAAAACTATTAAAGTAACGAACAACAGATCTTTATTTACCATATAAGGTACATTGATTGTTTGTTGGTTTGTTTTTAAATTTCGCGCAAAGCTACTCGAGGGCTATATATATATATATATATACACACACACACACATACATAAACAATACAATTTGCCAAAATGCTTAAATTTATGGCTACATTTAACAACAGCAAAATAGGATATCATTTTGTTTCTTAGTTGCTTTTGGTAAATCGCTTTCATTTTGATTATTGTGACAGATAATTTAATGATAATACTACCTGTTGGTGACAGCTGTGACACATAGCTGAATAATAATATTACGTATTGGCGGTAGTTGTGACAATACTACCTGTTGGTGACAGCTGTGACACATACCTGAATTATAATATTACGTATTGGTGGTAGTTGTGACACGTATTTAATGTTAATGACATATAATTTAGTGAAATTTTCAGCTGTCGGTAGCATCTGGATATTTCTGACGGAAATATAGTCAGAGGTGTTCATATTGGAATAGGTTAAATACTCCATTTAATGAAAGCTATTTCAATTACTTTGTCCATTAACTCAGTGTAGCCCTACGCTACTGTGGTGACTAATCAGTTAATCTGGACTGTTCTCCATAACTTTTATCACACTAAATGACATTGAGCACCTCTTCGCGTATAGAAAAAGTTGAATGGTCCTATTATGGGGCACGGCATGGCCACGTGGGTTAAAGAGTGCGACTCGTAATCTAAGGGTCGCGAGTTCGCATCCCCATCACGGCAAACATGCTCATCCTTTTAGTCTTAGGGCGTTATAATGTGACTATCAATTCCACTATTTGTTAGTAAAAGAGCAGCCCGAGAGTTGGAGATGAGTGGTGATGACTAGCTGCTTTTCCTCTAATCTTACACTGCTAAATTAGAAACGGCTCGCGCAAACAGCTGTCGAGTGGCTATGCGCGAAATTCAAAAACAAACAAATAAGCCCAATTATGGGTTCGAATCTGGAAAAACGTAAACGTCGTTGATTACGGCCAATTCTGTGACTGTTCAATCATTATATGGGATAAGGCATAAGGAGACGTTATTCTGGGTTTGTAGAAAATGATGTTCGGTTCGACAATATATACAGTACATTAAAATTTTGAATTTTAATTGTCGTTGTAAAACGTGTTGTAATGTATTCTAAGATAACACTTGGACACTCAAAATTAATTGTTTCGTATTTACTTCTCTCAGATAATGTATTGCTTAAACTACAGTCTATTATAGTGTTTTGTTTTTTAACTGATATTAAATATGTAACGTCAATAACGTTATCGATTATATATATACATCCCAAGCTGTATATAATCCATGTATTAAAGTTTTGTAAAGTGTCTCTCTCCATTTAGTACCATAATGCTGATTTTAATTATATTTACTTACAAAATCTGTTGAACTAGCATTTAATAACAAAAGACTTTGTTTTAGGTGTTATTGAGATGGGAGACCTGAATTATAAACAATCAGCAATATTTAAAGCGTCAGAAAGACTGTTTGTACTTACACAAAACATTTATAATTGTCTCTGCTTCTTCTTTGCCGTGTTTGTTACTAGCTGTACATACGTACGTCCCTGCCCTCGTGCGGGAAATTGTGTCATTAAGGAAAAGCTGGGAAGAGTTGGAAATTATTTTATTGGAGAATTTCCACGTGTACTCGCTAGGAGGCCAGGAGTTCGCTGAGCAGTTTATCTTTTCTGGAACGTTTCCTTCTATAACGTCTAGTTGGTCCACAGACAGAGTTATGTTCTCTGGAGGAACTGACGTAGAAACCATAAAATAATACATCATAATAACAGCACCAAGTTAAACAATATGATTACTGCTTCCAACAGTACCAACAGTGATGTTTTCAGCGTTTTCACAAACAAATCAATTTTCGTGTTTTATTTGAAAAAAATTCTGGAAAAGTCTATTACATTTTACTTTCGGTCAACATGAAGAAAAGGGTGTAGAAGTCTGTGACATATTTATAAAGTTAGTATAAAACAAAAAAAACACCAAAATAATCGAATTTCTAAAGTGTATATTTTTTAGATTAAACACAAATTCACTCAATAATGTTTAGAAACGCGATAATTTTCATAGGTACTTTTAAAGCACCTGTGCTATATCTCCAATTTGCAGGCATAAATATGCAGTATATTATTCATATGCACACTGACAAATAAAATAATAATTCTATAAATTTTCGAGATAAATTTCTCAAAGAGCATAATTCATCAGTTTCGTGACTTCACGTACCCACAAAACATTATCGCAAAACAAGAGATCTTTCGAAGAAAAGATGGTTTGTTTGTTTGTTTGTTTTTTCTTCTGAATTTCAATGCTTTTATCGGTTTGCGCCAGAAACTGCTTTTATTAAATTCTATTTTAACAGACGATATTGTGACTTCACTGACAAAACTCAATCTTAGGAAGAATGGGGCGTCCTCTAGCGAGCAAGTTTTACATGAAATTATTATGTTTCATCTACGCCAGAAAAGATTAGCATTATTTTAGTCAAGAGTAGGATGGTAAAAGAATTCATTATTGAGAAGTACAAAAGAGTTTTTTTTTTAGAAAATCGTAAAACAAGGAACTGATTTTATAAGTGAATAAGCAAGACAGAAATGTTTCACTCAGATGACAGCAGAAGACAATAGTTCGGTCCTCTTGGACAATCAGGTGTCAAATATGACAACATTTATCGATAAATGCAATGTTTTGGTCTAAAAAATAATTTATAATAATAACATAAGAGTTAATCTGAATATGACCCATGAAGGTCGAAAATTTGTTCTTTGCTTTTTTTAATAAAAGTGTTAACATCCATACCAGCCGTTTTGAGATACAGTTTTATTCCAAAGTGGGTTTCTCATTATCAAGGAGTAAACAGTTGACAACAGTACAAAGATGTATTTACCAGGTCATCCTAAAACTAGCTTTCATTCGCAGTTACATTTCTGTTTTTTAATAATCCAATCAATAACGAGCTTGAACCTGCTTTGAAATGTTCGGAATTGTTTTCGAAAATATCTGGGAACAGTTATTATAACACACAATTTGTGTGCTGCTTTCGTACCTCGAACATTTGAACATAAAACAAGGAGGTTAAATCCATTACAAAATTGCATTACTTACATTCAACCTTGAAAACCGTTGAGGTGCTGACACCAGGCCCAACACTGTTTCCGCTACTTAAACACGTGTAATTAGCATTATCGGAATCGCGATCTAGCTCGCCCGTTGGCCAAGCCGTTATGTTCCATTGAAGTGTACTGGACAGAGAACTGAAGTGTCCAGAAGCCGGGTCCTCGGGCAAAACTGTTGTTTCAATCGAATATAAATAAGAATCCACAATGCTCTCTTTATTTCTAAGCCACTGGATATCGCAAAGTGGTTCACATTCAATTATACAAGTCAAGCTCACATTTTTGGCGTCAGAGAGCGCTCCATACACATCAGGCAATTGAACAATCACGGCAGGTGGTGCTGAAAAAAATGGAAGCTGTTATTTCGACTGGATCAATAAGGAAACCAAAACTCAAACTAAACATAACACGCTATCAAGAAATACTCTAATATTGATAAATGAAGTATATGTACGAATTTTATAATATATAGCTGTTTGTCGTCTAGAAATAGTAACATCTCCTTTTAAATGGCATATATTGTGATTCGCCTTTTATATAGAAAAATTTGGGTTCAAACCTCTTATTATGAGAATCAGACAAACGTTCAAAACTGGATTAAAATACTTTTTTTTTGTAATTGTTTGCAAGTCGTGTGCTCTAGTAACTTTACCCCATCGCTAATACAGTGATATGTCTCCGGATTTATAACGCTAAAATAAGGGGTTCGATTCCCCTCGATGGTCTTAGCAGATATACTGTGGCTTTGCTATAATAAAACACACACCAGTGGTTTTAGAGTAACTGAACACACACATACACTAGTAGTTTAAGAGTAACTGAACACACACATACACTAGTAGTTTAAGAGTAACTGAACACACACACTAATAGTTTTAGAGTAACTGAACACACACACCAGTATTTTTAGAGTAATTGAACACACACACACTAGTAGTTTTAGAGTAACTGAACACACACACACTAATAGTTTTAGAGTAACTGAACACACACACACTAGTAGTTTTAGAGTAATTGAACTCACACACACTGGTAGTTTTAGAGTAACTGAACACCCACACACACTAGTAGTTTTAAAGTAACTGAACACACACACTAGTAGTTTTAGAGTAACTGAACACATACACACTAGTTGTTTTAGTCACTGAACACCCACACACACTAGTAGTTTTAGAGTAACTGAACACACACACACACTAGTAGTTTTAGAGTAACTGAACACATACACACTAGTTGTTTTAGTCACTGAACACCCACACACACTAGTAGTTTTAGAGTAACTGAACACCCACACACACTAGTAGTTTTAGAGTAACTGAACACACACACACACTAGTAGTTTTAGAGTAACTGAACACATACACACTAGTTGTTTTAGTCACTGAACACCCACACACACTAGTAGTTTTAGAGTAACTGAACACACACACACACTAGTAGTTTTAGAGTAACTGAACACACACATACACTAGTAGTTTTAGAGTTACTGAACACACACACACACACTAGTAGTTTTAGAGTAACTGAACACCCACACACACTAGTAGTTTTAAAGTAACTGAACACACACACTAGTAGTTTTAGAGTAACTGAACACACACACACTAGTAGTTTTAAAGTAACTGAACACACACACTAGTAGTTTTAGAGTAACTGAACACACACACTAGTAGTTTTAGAGTCACTGAACACCCACACACACTAGTAGTTTTAGAGTAACTGAACACATACACACTAGTTGTTTTAGTCACTGAACACCCACACACACTAGTAGTTTTAGAGTAACTGAACACACACACACTAGTAGTTTTAGAGTAACTGAACACACACACACACTAGTAGTTTTAGAGTAACTGAACACATACACACTAGTTGTTTTAGAGTAACTGAACACACACATACACTAGTAGTTTTAGAGTAACTGAACACACACATACACTAGTAGTTTTAGAGTAACTGAACACATACACACTAGTTGTTTTAGTCACTGAACACCCACACACACTAGTAGTTTTAGAGTCACTGAACACACACACACTAGTAGTTTTAGAGTAACTGAACACACACACACTAGTAGTTTTAGAGTAACTGAACACACACACTAGTAGTTTTAGAGTAACTGAACACACACATACACTAGTAGTTTTAGAGTAACTGAACACATACACACTAGTTGTTTTAGTCACTGAACACCCACACACACTAGTAGTTTTAGAGTAACTGAACACACACATACACTAGTAGTTTTAGAGTAACTGAACACACACATACACTAGTAGTTTTAGAGTTACTGAACACACACACACACACTAGTAGTTTTAGAGTAACTGAACACACACATACACTAGTAGTTTTAGAGTTACTGAACACACACACACACACACTAGTGGTTTTAGAGTAACTGAACACACACACACTAGTAGTTTTAGAGTAACTGACTTAGTTTTTAATTTGTGGAACTTCATGATTTTATTCAACAACCACGTTTTTGATATATGACGTCACTTGGTTTAACAAAACATCTGGTTCTGACGTCTGGGAATGCATTAACCAGGATTTATTGGCATGCCACCATATATTTTTAAAATGAATTTTCCACTGAATGGTTATTTCGTTTACAGTACGGACGTTAACGTGTAAAGAACATTAAAAAAAAATTAAAAAACGACAACGCAGATAAATGTACTGTTTTCCTGATGATCATACATCGTTTAATTTAAAGTATAATTGGAAGAGACCAACCATAATATTATGATTGGTTCGTGGGATACATGTGAAGATAAACCGCCATATCTGGTACATCATTGTTTAAATAAGCAGATTAACCAGTCTTCTGGTGTTATTAGACATTATTTTTACCTCAATGTATTTAACAAGAAAAAAAATTTGGGCCTTCACTTTAAAGACATAGTGGAAATACGTAGAATTATGATTTATTGAAAATGTTTGTTATTTCACCAAGTTCGATCATACGTCGTTATGGTTACATGTTGTCATTGCACAAATTTGTTTGTCTGCTTGTGTTTGTGTATCTTCATACGTACGTTTGTAACAGATTCCAGCGAAACCCTCTTCTCCTATTGATCTTAAGTTTATCTTAAATTGTAACAATTTTGTTTGTTGTTTGTGTATTTCGCGCATGAGGGTTATCTGCGCTAGCCGTCCGTAATTTAGCAGTGTAAGACTAGAGGGAAGGCAACCAGTCATCGCCACCTACTGCCAACTCAATGGGATTGATCGTCACATTATGATGCCCCCACGATTGAAAGAGCGAGCATGTTTGGTGTAACGGGGATTCGAACCAGTGACCCATGCTGGGGCTAATTGTAACGATAACAATGCAACACCTACATCAAAATTCGTTTCTAGTATTACTCGTGTGACGTTTATTAATTTGTATTTGTGATAAATAAGGAAGTAGGCGAGTTGGTAAGTAGATGTGTTATAAATTTCGGTAAGGAGTGAAAACATAACTTCATACGACTCACCCTTTGGTAATAAATAGAACTCGCCCTTCTGGCCACTGCCAACAATATTTACAGCCGAACACGAATAGTTTCCCTTGCTGCTAAGACTAACCGACTCAATGGTCAGATTCTGTGCTGTATCGTGAAGAGGCTCATCGAGGTGTTCCCAGTGAAATACAGAAGCCAGAGGACGACCAAAGTCTTCCACCATACATTCTAATGTCATTGGTTGATTTTTCACGGCTGAAACATTTCGTTCGATAATAATAGCAGGTCCCGGAATATCTGGAAGAATAGGTTTAAATACTTATTTCTATTTCTTTAAGAAACGAAGAGAGTTTTTTTATGTATATATTCAGAAAACTCTGTTGTTTTGACACCTAGAAAAATTAAATATATTAAAACAAACTTTGTAAACAACAAAATCAGAAGAGTGTATCACGTAACAAACAGCGACATAAATTAACAACGTGGGTAAAATGTGTTTCAGTAAGTGGAATAAAAAACGCTAAATAGCCTATAATGGAAGCCCCACTTACGTACGGTATTTGTGTGTACGAAAATCAAGAACGTATTACTTTTATATGTTAATGTGTGCGTAACCGTCGCGCTGTGTTTATTTGTATATGAACTGGATTAATTACATTATTTCGTTTCTTGAGTTAAATATAAATCTTATAAGAGCTTATTAATTAAAACTATTTTGGTGAAGATAAAATGTTGAAGAAGTAAAATAATTTTTACATTATTGCACGATTAATTTTAATGTTCCTCTAAGCACGTGAGGAGGAATGTATTTTATTTTTCAGCTGGAAATACTTTTAACATACTTCAAGCCTTTAAAGTCTGAATAACAATAGCTGTGTGGTAAAACAATTTATTATTTCACAGAGTTCCCCTGGACACTTCTGTTGATTTATACAAAATCTGCCCATCATCTGGCTAATCAGCTAAAACAATCTTTGTTTTTCTTCTATTGTAACAACGATACCACACAGATACTTTTCCTTATTGTCTGGTGTAACCCAACACAAATAAATTCCCTTCACGTCTAGACGATAGCGTCAATTGTATACGGGTTCCGCACAAATTAATTTCCTACTATAGTCTCAAGAGACTATGCCCCCTTGTCGTTTGTACGAATGAAATTAATTTTGTTCTTTCTAAATATTTCAAAATTATTTTCCAGAACTTTCTTTTGTTGATACAAACGAAAAGCTATGTTGAAAGTTTCTGACAGCAATTTTTTTCTGTACGCTCGTAGAGAAGGCAGAAAATATCTGTCATTTACTTTGTTGTTCGTTTGCAAGTGGTTTTATATTTTCCGTGTTCTTTCTCACATTTTTGTGTATGTATATTTGTGCGTGTGCATTTTGTTTCATTTAAACAGTGTTTCATGTAAAGTTAACCAACTTCGGCAAAGATATGTAGGTATGTAAATTAATATAGGTAATTATAAGAAACAATTATTTTAGTTTTATGAGTCAGAACGTATTAAAATTATGAATGCTTATAAATTGGTTTTTCACTTGGGACTCCTGATAAGTAATACATAAACGCGCGAGTGAAAGTTAATAACCTTACTGTAGAGAAAGGACCTTTGGTAATTTATATTTTCTCTTACAAAACCGGTATTTCTTTTTTTTTCTTAGTCCAATAGCTTCATAAAAATGTTTTCTGCCGAACAATGAACCATCAAGACGCGTTTATCGTATGCATAACCGTATTAACTGCGTCTCAATGACGTGTTTTATTTCATAATAAGAACCAAATAACCTACAGTTGTGCTACATTTTCTACCTGAAGAGCTGCTACAATTCTATAAGAATGGTCATAATTAATAATAAATAATCCTGCTTATAAGTTACAGTGAAAATAGAGAAACCTTTATGACCAGTCCGGTTTGGTGTGCTCGCCATTAGCGGTTTTACTGGACATTAACCAAAGAACACGGACACAGGAGTGACACATATGAAACTTTATGAATCATTCCTATGAAATTTGACCAAATAAATAATAATGTTTTATAGTAATCAACTTATTATTTGTAAACAACTATATCGAATTATTTAAATGTAATAATATGCTTTAATATAAATTACTGAAATACATACGAAACTAAGCCTTAAATCAAGGCAGTTTTCTTTCTGAATATTTTTATAGAGGCTTTTGATAGTAAATTAACATCCGGTTTATTTGAAATAGCTTGAGAATTGTTTGATTAACGTCAGCGTTATACACTATTTGCAACAAACTGCGACGACTCTGTATTCTTTATTAAGAAGTTTTGTATCAATAAATTTATTTAGCTATAACTGTAAAAAGTGTGTATCATCTTCTCCTCTCTTACTAGAAATGACGTAATATTAGAAAGAAGATGAAAAGTTAACTATTCTTCTTGTCAAAAGTAAACTGCTTTAACGTCTTTGTCGAAGATGTCTTTCCCGGCAATGCTTTGTTGACCGGCAACTCTGACGACATAAACTTCAAAGAAACGACATGCATTTTATTTATTTATTACGACATAAGATCAGCCAGAACATAACTGACTACTGAGCCAGACACTCAACTCCCGGGAAACTACTCACAGTTCACCACTAGCTCCTTGGGTTCTGAATGATTTCCCCATCCGGCAGCGTTTTCCCCCTCGCACGAGTAATTAGCGGTGAAGTTCCTACTTATGTTTTGCCAAACAATCTCTTTTTCCGTAACCTCGTTCTGCAACTCATCGTCTTTGTACCATCGAACTCGAAGAAGGTTCTGCGGGTTTCCGTCTACAATATCGCACGTGAGAGAAACGCTTCCATCCTCGCCTTCGTTGACCGTGGCCGGAGATACGGTAGCCTGCACTGCAGGTGGATCTTGGGAGAATATAGTAAACATCGTTAGTATTAAAGATTGATCTTAGGAGAATATAGTAAACATCTTTAGTATTAAAGGTTGATCTTAGAAGAATATAGTAAATATAGGTAATATCAAAGATTGATCTTAGGAGAATATAGTAAATATAGGTAATACCAAAGGTCGATCTTGGGACAATAGATTAAATATAGGTAATACCGAAGGTTGATCTTAGGAGTAAAAAGTAAATATAGGTAATACCGAAGGTCGATCTTGGGACAATAGATTAAATATAGGTAATACCGAAGGTTGATCTTAGGAGAAAAACGTAAATGTAGGTAATACCGAAGGTTGATCTTAGGAGAAAAACGTAAATGTAGGTAATACCGAAGGTTGATCTTGGAAGAATATAGTAAATATAGATAATATCGAAGGTTGATCTTGGGAGAATATGTCAACTGTCAGTAATAACAAGGGATTAAAGATGAATTCATGTAACTACACTTAGAAGTGAAATACATTTTCGCGTGTTTGGACGATATATGCATGAAGAAAATTACGAAATTAGGAGCTTTCATTGTCAGGTAATTTAAGTATAGACTTGAAAGTAGTTTCCTTCCATTTGTTTTTCTACGTAATAAACGTTTTGTTTTGTTTATAACAGGTTAAGTCACTAAAGGTGAAAAAATTGTAGCTCACTTCTCAGCGCCATCTGCAGAATCGAAAATGAGTTAGAATCGATCCTGTTTTTAAGAACCTGATTATTAGGATGCAGCTGTAGAAATAAATGTCTCTACACATCCAGATAACTGATTCTTATAACACATAATCAAAGCATTGAGTTACATACTTTCTATGAATTCGTATAAAAGAAGGTGTAGAAAATATACTGAAACATAAGGTCGTGTTTTACACGGTTGATAACACTAAGACCTATAAATACTCTTACCCACAGCTACAATGCAGCATACTTGAGTATTGGGAATAAATAATATGAAAGTATTTGTTTACGTTACAAAAAAAATCGGTTACACTGTGTTGGACAATGTGGGATGTATTGAGCCAAATAAAGCAAACAGAATACAAATCTAGTTATTTTCAGCTGTGGCGTATATAATAATAACTTAAAGTTAGGGGTTATGTGCAAAAGTCTGGTAAAAACCAGGTGGGTTGAGGCTTTCGACCCGTAATCTGAGGGTCGCGGGTTCCAGTCCACGTCACACCAAATACACTCGTCTTTTCAGCCGTGGGGGCGATATAACGTTGCCACTTTTCGTTAGTACAAGAGTAGTCCAAGTCTTGGCGGTGGGTGTTGATGACCAGCTGCCTTCCCTCCAGTCTCACACTGCTAAATTAGGGATGGGTAGCAAAGATAACCCTCGTGTAGCTTTGTGCGAAATTCAAAAACAAACAGACCCAGAATCCTAACTAAACCAATTGTGATTTTGTATTATAATTAAACAAGAACAGCTTACACGTGTTTGTAATATCGTCAGCTAAGCCTAAGCTGCACTTAGCTTTTAGCCTAAATATTTCTGGGTTCCAAACTGCCATAGTAACAACCTGCTTTGAACTTCCTAAGAATAATGTACGGTAAATGGGCTTACTTTACGTTGATTCTTCCATATTAACTTCTTGTCAAAATACATCACATATCATTTCATAAAGAATATGAATACTTGACAAGGACGCTGATGAAAAGCTACACTTCCAGAAGGAAATCGAGTCTCCATAAAATGAAAAAGTTAAATATTGCACTCCCGCTAGGCGGACAATAATGATAGACTCCAAGTGAGACACCAGCAATATGGAAGCAAAATGGTATTATAAGTCGCTCTTGATTAAAACCTCATATGTCAAGCCCTCATGAATTTAAATAGCTCACACAAAAACAACCTCGAGAAGAATACGTGTAGTGTTATTGTGTTCTGCATATTTACAGTCATGTTTAGGGATGCTTTCCGCGAGCCCACTAAGTAGACGAAAGTGATATTTCTACATCCTGTCGTCTCACTTTACATACGTTTCATGACTTTCAGTTACTTTGTTAAGAGTAAAATATACCAAAAAAAATTATGTATCTAAACTTATTAATTTGAAACTTTTTTTTTTATTTTTAAGTCAATAACTTGAAGAATACGAACCTTAGAAAAGAAGTTAAACTTCAAACGTGAAATGTATTTAAACAGTTTGCATCAAACTCTAACAAATCTTACCGTAAATTTCTTAAAAAAAATAAAAATAAAAGTTTGTTTGTTTTTTGAATTTCGCTCAAAGCAACTCGAGGGCTATCTGTGCTAGCCTGCCCCCCCCGCTAGTGCAGCGGTATGTCTCCGGATTTACAATGCTAAAATCAGGGGTTCAATTCCCCTCGGTGGGCTGAGAAGATGGCCCTTTGTGGCTTTACTATAAGAAAAACACAAACACTGTGCTAGCCGTCCCTAATTTAGCAGTGTAAGACTAGAGGGAAGGCAGCTAGTCATCACCACCCACCGCCAACTCTTGGGCTACTCTTTTACCAACGAATAATGGGATTGACCGTCACATTATAACGCCCCCCACGACTGAAAAGGCGAGCATGTTTGGCGCGACAGGGATGCGAACCCGCGACCCTCAGATTACGAGTCGCACGCCTTCATAAATAAAAGAAAAAAAGACAAACATTTAAGTTAAAAACAGGCTTATGGTTAAAATCAAGAACCTAAACTTTTTATGTGTAGGTGGCTCAACTGCTCAGGTCAAAAGGACCACTTTATGTTCAACATGGCCGTCCCAAGTTTTGGAGCAGCAGGGTATTTATTCTCACATCAAAATGAGAAATGCGTTTAACGGTATCACGTCTCGAACCTTAGACCTTACATTTGCATCCGGATACACTAACTACCACACAACGCCTGGTTCTACGTTAGAAAACTCGTCCTGCGGTGACAGATTTCTTATTTTACAAGCGTTCAAGGTGATGTTCTATTTATCTTTGTCTTACTGCACTTTATTTCAACGTAACTCAAGTGCGACTCTCTTTTAACTCGGAGTATAACATTAACAAGGTGGTTTGCTGTTTAGCATGTTATCAATATGGAACCACACAGACTCACTTCCACGTCGTTATATGTAAATCTTTCTCCTTGCAAATTTAGTTCAAAATCATTTCAATTTAAACTTGTTTCCTAAACTTTCAGCCTAACTGCGTTACAAATAGATATAATTTATTTTTCTCATTATTTTAATTTGAAGCAGAAGATGTTTGTGCGTGATATTTATTGCGAAATTCTACGCTTACTTCAATAGAAGATTATAATGGTGAGTTTCGATGAAGTTATCCTAATTTGTAGAATACCTAAACATCATAAAGAAATCTACACAAAAATCCAAGATTTCAATAATACAGTAAGTTCGTTAAAAACCTTCACTTGATTACCATTTTTTTCTTTGGTTGAGAAGAATAACAGTGACTAAATATAATTAATTAATTAATTTTTATCACTTTTTTTTTCTCGAAAATCTCCTTTGAACGATTAATAACAAATTCACTAAAATTCAGTCGCCTGAAACGTAATCAAATCCACTAAGGACCAGTAAGTTGAAACAGTAACCAAATCCACCAAGGACAAGTAAGTTGAAATGCTAACCAAATCCACTAACAACCAGTAAGTTGAAACAGTAACCAAATTCACGAAGGACCACCAGTTGAAGCACTAACCACATCCACTAAGGACCAACAAGTTGAAACGCAAACCGAATCCACTAAGGAAAAGTAAGTTGAAATGCTAAACATAAATAAGAAACAATGTGAACTGTAACCTACGGCAAGAACTAGTTTTTAACTTAGTTATGTTGCATTCTAACAATTTTACGCACATCTTTATCAAATTTTTGAAATGTTATAAAGTACATTACCTTTCAAATTCCTTCAACCAACAAGTTAGGAATCAAACATCGGGGCTAACAACATGTTTCTTGTGTCCTTATGTGACTCAGAAAGAAATCAAATTGTTTTCAAATATTATAGACAACACTGGTTTAGTTTTGTTTTCTTTGAATTTCGGGTAAAGATATATAGATACCCTAGACAGGAAGATATGACGAAAGGTTCATATATCTCGATTACATGTATTCAGATTTTCAAACATAAACTTATGAAATTGTCAATATGTATTACAGACAGCAATGATACTGGAAAAGTTATATATTTCTTATGAACTTCAGAATGGAACTAATTTGGAAAATAAACACACGTTTCGACAATATCACAGTATAAGTTATATTTACGATACATCAAATATAAGATATAACACAAGATACTTTAGAAACGTCACTTGGACTAACTCATCTTTAAATGAGTGCTTCAAGAACTGCACTATAACATTTATTGAAAAATATAAAAACATAATAATAATAAAAAGACATACAAGTTTGTTTGTTTTGGAATTTCGTACAAAGCTACTCGAGGGCTATCTGCGCTAGCCGTCCTAATTTAGAAGTGTAAGACTAGAGGGAAGGCAGCTAGTCATTACCACCCACCGCCAAATCCTCGGCTACTCTTTTACCAACGAATAGTGGGATTCACTGAAACATTATAACGCCCCCACCCCTGAAAAGGCTAGCATGTTTGGCGCGACAGGGATGCGAACTCGCGACCCTCAGATTACGAGTCGCACGCCTTAACACGCTTGGCCAGATATAAAAGTTCTAACTTTTTGCATTCATATTTAATGGCTCTTACTAAGAAGTTCTTACAATTGTGTTTTGTTAGAACCAATGACTGAACGTTTTCAGTCTTATAGTCTTATGCTACTGCATTAATTATCTCTGTGTGAGATGTGATTTGTTAATTATATAACACTTAGTTTTGACATTATATGCAAACTTCTGCAATTTTGTTACAACCATATACTAACTAGTCAACGAAATATTTATATTTATAAAAAAATTCCATTGTTTAGTTTTTATCTTTTAATTTGTAGATAAGATGTTACTTTTCTTGTTACTAACTGTAAAATCTAAGTATTTAAAAATGTGCAATGCGTTTCTAATGTTTCTTTGTTTCAGATATTCCTACACATCTCCACATATCCTATCTTTATTAGCTAGCTCTAATCAACTATTGTTATTTGACTGTCACTCTCACACGACCCCAAAATGATGTGCACGATTTGACGCTAACGAAAAGCGCTTGGATCAAAAATTGTTTGTTTCTTTCTTTCTGAATTTCGCGCAAAGCTACTCGAGCACTATCTTGGCTAGCCATCACTAATTTTGCAGTGTAAGACTAGAGGGAAGACAACTAGTCACCATCACCTACCGCCAACTGTTGGACTGCTCTTTTACCAACGAATAGAGGGATTGATTATCACATTATAACGCCCCTACTACAGCTGAAAGGACGAGCATGTTTGGTGCTTTACAGTGTGAAGTACCGTCTTAAAACGTTCTTTGAATGAATGCCCTAGATGGCATGATTAACATATCTTCAAAACAAGTTATGTTTTCACTGCGCATGTTTCGTTATGTCTACTATTTGTCAGATCTTGAAAGTAAGAAATTTTAACTACATGAATGCAAAATATCTGTTTGATGTAAGGAGTTTTAACTGGTTGAATGAAAATTATCTGTTTGATGTAAGGAGTTTTAACTGGTTGAATGAAAATTATCTGTTTATAATAAAGAGTTTTAATTAGTTGAATGAAAAATATTTTTTTAAAATAAGGAGTTTTAACTAGTTGAATGAAAAATATCTGTTAAAGTAAGGAGTTTTAACTTGTTAATAAAAAACGTCTGTTTAAAATAAGGAGTTTTAACTACTTGAATGAAAATTATTTTTTAAATAAAGAGTTTAAATTAGTTGAATGAAAAATATTTTTTTAAAATAAGGAGTTTTAACTAGTTGAATGAATTTTTTTAAATAAGGAGTTTTAACTGGTTGAATGGAAAATATCTGTTAAAATAAGGAGTTTTAACTTGTTAATAAAAATGTCTGTTTAAAATAAGGAGTTTTAACTAGTTGAATGATTTTTTTTAAATAAGGAGTTTTAACTAGTTGAATGAATTTTTTTAAATAAGGAGTTTTAACTGGTTGAATGGAAAATATCTGTTAAAATAAGGAGTTTTAACTTGTTAATAAAAATGTCTGTTTAAAATAAGGAGTTTTAACTAGTTGAATGATTTTTTTTTAAATAAGGAGTTTTAACTAGTTGAATGAATTTTTTTAAATAAGGAGTTTTAACTGGTTGAATGGAAAATATCTGTTAAAATAAGGAGTTTTAACTTGTTAATAAAAATGTCTGTTTAAAATAAGGAGTTTTAACTAGTTGAATGATTTTTTTTAAATAAGGAGTTTTAACTAGTTGAATGAATTTTTAAATAAGGAGTTTTAACTGGGTGAATAAAAATATTTCTTCAAAATAAGGAGTTTTAACCACTTGAATGAAAATATCTGTTTATATTAAAGAGTTTTAACTAGTTGAATAAAAAATATTTTTTGAATAAGGAGTTTTAACTACTTGAATAAAAAATATCTGTCTCTTCATATATAAATACCGAATTATAGTATATTTGTAAGCAATACACGCAATTCGACAAGTGTGTACTCATACCGGTATTTGCAACACTTTAATTGACTGAATGTATCAAACACTTCCTATTAAAGGTTAAAACCAATAGAAAACTGTTTTTAACTTACAAAGAATGTTGATATGAACTGAGTTGGTGGAATTTCCTAAACCGATAATGTTCCTGAGGCTGCAAGAATAAAGTCCTCGGTCATTTCGAGAAACGTTCTGGATGGTCATTGTTGGAACGCCTGGGTCGTTAAGCTCGAATCTTTCGTCTTCGTCAAGAGGCAATTCTAACCCGTCCTTGTACCAGATGACGTCACTTATGTTGGACGGATTGGCCTTGAAAGTGCAGAACAACTCTGCTTTATTTGTCTCGTTCACAATTAAACCACCGGCCGGTTGGACTTCGACCACAGGAGAATCTGTATATTGTAAACTGACCTTTAATAAAGTACTTCATGAGGACACTTCGGATTATTCTGTGAAAAGTGTGAAAGGAGTTTATTCGAACAGTAAATAATCTTTTGTAGTTTTCACAACTATGAATTACATGACTCTTTAAAAATAACTCTGAAATACTCACACAAAACTTCCAAGTCAATAGACTTCAAAAGGGGATTGTCTCCCTTTTTCTCCATCACTGAATTGGTTCCCTCACAAAAGAATGTTCCCTGGTGGTCAAATTGCGAAACAGTAATCTCTAGCTGACTCACTGTTTTTAAGGTGCCATCGCTCATGAGTTCAGAGGACGACTGAGGCTGGGGCTCAAACACCTTTGTATGATTATACCACGTGACCTTCGCCGCAGGCTTTGCCCCCACAACTGTACAGGTAAGCCACACCGTGTCTCCTGAAGTCACAGGAACGGTGGGTCCTTCTATCTCCAATGATGATGGTTTAACTGAAAAATAAATAAGTATACGGATATTTAATGTGAATTATACAAGAGTGAAGGAATTTAACATTATAGATCTCACTCATTCCCTGTTGAAAATTCGGTTTAAGAACATTAAACACTATAGATCTCACTCATTCCCTGTTGAAAATTCGGTTTAAGGACTTTAAACACTATAGATCTCACTCATTCCCTGTTGGAAATTCGGTTTAAGAACTTTAAACACTATAGATCACACTCATTTCCTGTTAGAAATTCGGCTTAAGGATTTCAAACATTATAAATCTTACCCATTCCCTGCTGGGAATTCGGCTTACCTGCTTTGTTTTTAATAGTACATTTCTACTATTAAAATAACATTGATTTTTCTATTAAACGTATTTCTACTATTTCAGTTTGGCATTATGAAAACAAGTAGAAGTTTTGGCGGATTTGCTATTATATAGCTATTGATTACTAAAATACTAAATAAAGAAACAAACATAAACAAACGAAAAATTAAAGAAGCCTTACTTATACAACAACTCAAACCCAAAATAAACCAATATAAAGGAACACCATTATACCTATATTAATATTATAGACAAAATTATATATTCAAACCGCGCCCTCTACATTGCAACACTCAATTATACAACCCCTCCCAAACATGTGGTCAGCTTCCGACCAGTAACCCTTTCTTTGTGAACCTGACGATGACCGAAGAAGGTCGAAACGTTGTTCGCTCTTCTATTTGAAGTGTTTTCTGGGCCCAGAACAGCCGTTTTTGCATATAAAAGTCAAGACACTGTTGCTTTGTTACAGTTAGTACAGAGTAAACCTGGGAAGATATAGTTAGAGCTTGATATATTTGAACAGGAATATTTATAGATTTCAAATATTACAAATCGTTTAACTTCAGCATATTTACGCTGGACATTAGCATTTTAACGAAAACGTTATGTTGTTGTTGTTGTTTTGCACAAAGCTACTCGAGGGCTATCTGTGCTTGACGTCCCTAATTTAGCAGTGTAAAACTAGAGGGAAGGCAGCTAGTCATCACCACCCACCGCCAACTACTGGACTAATCTTTTACCAACGAATAGTGGGATTGATTGTTACATTATAACGCCCCCACAGCTGAAAGGGCGAGCATGTTTTGGCGCGACCGGGATGCGAACCCGCGACCCTCAGATTACGAGTCGCACGCCTTAACACGCTTGGCCATGCCGGGCCACCGTCGATAAGATATCCAGTTCCTGACCAGACACAAGATTCAATATTATTTCTAAGTTTGTGAAACTTTTGTACATAAAGCATAATATCTGTAGCTACTTTTAATAACCGTTATTATAGTTTGTACTGTTGTTTATATATTGGGACCCGGCATGGCCTAGCGCGTTAAGGCGTGCGCTTCGTAATCTGAAGGTCGCAGGTCCACGCCCGAGTTGCGCCAAACATGCTCGCCCTCCCAGCCGTGGAGGCGTTATAATTTACAGTCAATCCCACTATTCGTTGGTACAAGAGTAGCCCAAGAGTTGGCGAAGGGTTGTGATGACTAGCTGCCTTCTCTCTAGTCTTACAGTACTAATTTAGGGACGGCTAGCACAGATAGCTCTCGAGTATCTTTGTGCAAAATTCCAAAACAAACACATCTTTATATATTAAAATGTGTCTGCGTTAACAAAGAAAACCGTGTATTTTAATCTTTTTTGAAATATAAAATACTGAAAATATCGATACTAATAGAATGTCCCCCGCTGGTTCAGCGTTAAGTCTAAGGATCCATAACGTTAATGTCAGGGGGTGCGATTCCCCTTGGTGGACTTACCAGATAGCCCGATGTGGCTTTGGTATAAAACAAAACACACATGAATATAATTTAGAAAGCTATTTTTAGTATTTTTTCGAAAAGAAAAAACAACAGCGAGCAAAGTTTAGAAATTCATGTTTCCGTTCAAATACAGAGCTCATAAATAAATAATTTATTATAAAACACGCCAAGAGCTTTAGAACGATTTTCATTTCTTCTTTTAAAAGTACTAGGCACTAACTTCAAGGCTTTGTAATGAACTAAGATCTTATAGATTTCATAAATTCTACTATTTCATTTGTTTCGGTCTTTGCTTCTCTTAAAATTAAACTGTGTAATACAGTTTCTTTTTTTGAGATGTTTCGATGGCAGTGTGATTACTTCCAGTTTCAGTTAACAAAAGAAATCGAGTTATATTTCTCTAAAGTGCTATCAAACTGTTTACGTTGTTTTCACAAAATCCAAACTGATAGACGAAACCACAACTTCAAATAAATAAGACAGACAACTTGTAAATTTACACATAAGACCGGCATGGTTTCTACATTGTTTAGATAATCTCCCACTGAGACAGCGGTAAGTCTTTGAATTTACAACACTAAAATCAGGGGCTCGATCCCCCTCAATGGACAGAGAAGGTAGCCAATGTGGCTGTAAAAAAAGCACACAAACACACACTGTTCAGATAAAATCGTTTTACCTCGATATTATTTTCTAAGTTATTATAATGAATTATATCTTCATAAATCACACAAAAACTAATTAAAACGACAGGATAAGAACAGTAATGTTTCTTTGAACTAACTTATGTTCTGTTTGTAACAAATCCATAATCGACTTCTAGTAGTGAACTGTATTCATTCAAGTTGAAATAAGTCCACGATTTGCTTGAATGATAAAAGTACAAACCTTACACCGTGCGAGTCCTATAAAAACGATATTAGCTCATGTACTCAATTCGACTTTTTTGGCTTTTTTTTAATCCCAGCTATCGAGAGTAATGACGTTTAATTTATGTCCGAATATTTATATTTAATATGTTATAATAGACAATAAACAAATACAATAACTGATGGTAGAGTTGATGTTTCACTTAAGGTTTTGCTTATGTATTATTAAGAACATTTATCATTCAAGTGTTATTTCTTCTGTGCCTCTTCACTTCATAAACGTTATTTGTATCTCACTGGCCTCAAGAGATTACGTGTAATTTTGCTAATGTAATGAAGTAATCTATATGAGTCTTAATGTTGTAGGTTACCACTTTATTATCTAAATGTGTGTCTTCCTCTATTTAAAAACAAAATAACCCACGTCTGGAAAAGCCAAAGATAACAAGAAAGATTCCAGTGCTAAGCAAAATTATGCGGATGTTAAAATGTATTTAAATTTGGAATGTAAGGACAAAGCAAATCACTTTAATTTTATCAAAACTTAAAAGAAATGTACAAGGTTCTTGTAAACGTAAAACATTTTCAAGTTTCAGAAACTTTGAGTCGCATATACGTTTTTTAAGTCGTTTCTATTAGTTTTACCATTGAATTTCTTTTAGAGAATAACCTTAATTTAATATTAGAGAAACCCCGATGGCTCTGAGTTGAAAAAACGTTAACTATTTTAAAGAAAGTATTTTAGAAAAATAATTCTAGTTTTACAACAAATTCACGTTATGTCACTAGAGTAGAAATAAAATATTACTTCTAAAACCTGGTTACTGTAATAAATAAAATATTACTTCTAAAACCTGGTTACTGTAATAAATAAAACGTTACTTCTAAAACTTGGTAACTGTAATAAATAAAATATTACTTCTAAAACCTGGTAACTGTAATAAATAAAATATTACTTCTAAAACCTGGTTACTGTAATAAATAAAATATTACTTCTAAAACCTGGTTACTGTAATAAATAAAACGTTACTTCTAAAACTTGGTAACTGTAATAAATAAAATATTACTTCTAAAACCTGGTAACTCTAATAAATAAAACGTTACTTCTAAAACCTGGTTACTGTAATAAATAAAACGTTACTTCTAAAACCTGGTAACTGTAATAAATAAAATATTACTTCTAAAACCTGGTTACTGTAATAAATAAAACGTTACTTCTAAAACTTGGTAACTGTAATAAATAAAATATTACTTCTAAAACCTGGTAACTGTAATAAATAAAATATTACTTCTAAAACCTGGTTACTGTAATAAATAAAACGTTACTTCTAAAACTTGGTAACTGTAATAAATAAAATATTACTTCTAAAACCTGGTAACTGTAATAAATAAAATATTACTTCTAAAACCTGGTTACTGTAATATATAAAACGTAGCTTATAAAACCTGGTAATTGTAATATATAAGACGTTACTTGTAAAACCTGAAAATTGTAATAAATAAAACTTTACTTCTTAAACCTGGTAATTGTTATTAATAAAACTTTACTTCTAATACTTGGTAATTGTGATGAGTGGAAACTTACCTTCATTCCTGTATATAAATGAATAATTTCAGAAAAAAACACATACATAATTTCATAGTCTTTTAGAAATAGCTTCATGTTACATAATATTTGAAATAATATTATACTTTCTCGTGTTTTAGTTTGCCAGGTGAGCAGTTTCTGTTCCAAGATTTCTAATAATGGGGGCTAATGATACATAAGATTTCTAATAATGGGGGCTAATGGCCTGTATGTGAGCGATTGTTGAAAGAGGATCAGCCAGCACATGGCCTGTATGTGAGTAATTGTTGAAAGGGGATCAAGGAATACATAAATAAATATTGTTAGAAATGACTTATAATAAGTCCTTAAACAGCTACAAAATACTGTTTTACCCACGCTTTTAAGATAGCAACATAACTAAGTAAACAACAATTAGATTCGAATATTTGTAGAATCTTTAGACACTACAAGTGCCTCTTTGTTTATTGTGTTTCAAATCCTATACCGAGTCTCAAAACGAATTGCTCTTCTTGTGTGATTTGAATTTCATTAGCTCACTAAAAAAAAAAAAAATCCAGGAACTTCAGAACTTCTACACGGTCCTGTGATAAGACCTATCTGCTGTAAATAAACCTGACATGCATACAAAATAATGTACTACAGAATTCCTTTTATTGTATCATTACTTTGTAACTTATTTACCATTACAAATCTCCAGTCCACGATAATGCAAAATGTCTTAATTGTGATCAATAGAAAATCCGCTTCTCCCGAAAACGTTTTATGTCGAAACTAACACTTTGGTGTCTAACGAAACGGAGTATTTAAACTGAGAAAACATTAATATCTAACACGTTTCGAGCATTAAACGTGCAAGAAAGACGTGTAATTTCGGAGATATCTTTCGTTTTATTATTCGCTCATTTACATAAGAATGAAATAGCGTTCCGTGCCAGTTGTGTATTACGACGAGAGAAAAAATAGTTCCGATTGTTAGTTACCCCGATAATGGGTTCTGATGGTGAAAACAAACTATTTAGTAGAGTTAGTTCAGTAGATATCAGTAATGTTCGTAGGAACACTACTGAACTATTATTCCTTAATTACGTGTAACTATTGAAAGAGGGGAATATACGTGTAGCTTTATTGTCTGTTGTTACAAGAGACTAATTTAAAAAAACACACACTTTAGAATATACTATATGTAATGTTCTTTGAAGCAGTGATTTTATATTATCAAAACACGATGCCCTTGCGAATGTACGAAATTATCATATAATTATAAACCTAGTAAACAAGAGGTATTTATTTTCATGTGAAATTACTTAATTACGTAAATAAATAAATGCTCATTTTTGAGCTGGAACCGAAAATTCGAAACTTATTCAGAGAACGGTTAAATACATGCTATATTTGAAGCATAATTTCAACATTAGAAATTTCTAAATTAATTTCTGTGTGCTCTTCTTCGGTACATCGACACGAAGAAACTACAATATTAGCGAAGTTTCCATATATTCGTTATAATCATCAATACAGATAACGAATTTCAAAGTATATCATAATTCTAAATGTTGGTCCGCATGGCCGCATGTTCGACTCGTAATCCGAGGGTCGCGGGTTCGAATCTCCGTCGCACCGAACATGCTCGCCCTTTTAGCCGTGGAAGCGTTATAATGTAACGGTCAATCCCACTATTCGTTGGTAAAAAAAGGTAGCCCAAGAGTTGGCGGTGGGTGATGATAAACAACTTGCGTTCCCTCTAGTTTTACACTGCTAAATTAGGGACGGTTAGCGCAGATAGCCCTTGAGTGGATTTGCGCAAAATTAAAAACAAACAAACAAACAAATGTGAGTGTGTATATAAAAAAAACTAATTTTCTTATTCTTAAACACACTAAGGTTTATTCGCACTTTTAAACAAATATTCGAAAATGTATAGAATAATACTATACCAAGATTTTATTAAATGTACTTTTCTAGCTCACGATATGCGGTAATGTTATTGAAATACTGAGAAATATAAAACAAATTTACTTCTTAACCCATTAAATCAGACGTTTATTTCAATGTATTCAGAAAATTAGTTTTTTTATATACACACTCACATTTGTTTGTTTGTTTGTTTTTAATTTTGCGCAAATCCACTCAAGGGCTATCTGCGCTAACCGTCCCTAATTTAGCAGTGCAAAACTAGAGGGAACGCAAGGTGTTTATCATCACCCACCGCCAACTCTTGGGCTACCTTTTTTACCAACGAATAGTGGGATTGACCGTAACATTATTGTGTATATTTTTTTGAAAATCGAGTCAATGTGCAGTCATATAGTTTGCACAAAAACATGAAAGTCTTCAAAGGTAATTTCGTGAATTCTTAATGGATGTTGAATTTCCCGTTAACATCACTATATAGCTGTAAACCATTTTACTGATTAAAAAATGAAAGCGAAAGAATTAGAAGCAGTAAATTTCAATGTTCACACTTAAATAACCGATCCAATGGATAGTGAAATTCTTGATATTGCTTGGGGAAAATTCGAGAAGAATTATTCAGAACAAATTCTTTGTCAAGATCTTCCCTGTGTACTAACATCAAATTAAAATTTGTTTATCATATATTCTGACTCAGTAAGCCCAGTTCTAGATGGATGACTTCATGAACATGCTAAATCGTGCTGTCTAATTTGTAAAGGTTTGCTAGACATTTGATGAGTGAATTTACGTGGAATGTAAGTTAGTTTTGAAGGGTTAAAGTGAATTGTTAAAAGGAAAGAAGATATTCTCACAGACGTGAGCGTGAGATTGTCTCGTTCTGTTTATGGTCTCGTGTATTAAAAAATGCGTAATACTGTGTTGTACCCTTCACGTGACGAGGCATAACTACTTTTTGTAAGGTATTAATATTCTGACGATAAATTTCAACATTTAAGCAGGGCCTTTGTTTGTTCTCAATCACCTTGCATAAAAACTAGAACTTACATGAGAAAAGAAGTCCTTGCATGAAATTTAGAATTTACTTTATAACAAAACATTCTGAGAACAAGTGGCTAAACAATCTCGTTTGTTTTGTTTTCTCTCATATCCATCAACGCTACAATAGTTTAATTAAACAGATATCTGTGTTTGTTGACTCCATCTTATGGTATTTTTAATTAAACAGATATCTGTGTTTGTTGACTCCATCTTATGGTATTTTTAATTAAACAGATATCTGTGTTTGTTGACTCCATCTTATGGTATTTTTAATTAAACAGATATCTGTGTTTGTTGACTCCATCTTATGGTATTTTTAATTAAACAGATATCTGTGTTTGTTGACTCCATCTTATGGTATTTTTAATTAAACAGATATCTGTGTTTGTTGACTCCATCTTATGGTATTTTTAATTAAACAGATATCTGTGTTTGTTGACTCCATCTTATGGTATTTTTTACCCTCAAGCAACGTTTCCAGATGTTTCGGCAACGCGGACCGACGTGAACTCACGAACTCATCTTTTACTTGTGCCAAAGATGGAGTCTCTGAGAATGTAATTTACCAAAGCACTGTTTCATTATTGTTCTTATTTAAAGCTTACAATAATAAGATTACAATTTGACCCGCACAGAACAATGGACGACAAAGTTTATCACCAGGCTATCTTCTGTAATTAATTCTATCGCTACATATTTTAAATCCTGTTTTAATCGACTGCCACCTCTCACAGTTCTCAAACCTCAAATTAAGACGCGGAATCGTCCTGCGAGTGGGCTTAACTACATAGCACAGCCCTCTACCAAGAAGTAACAAGAGGGCAAAATCGCCCTTTAAGGTTTACCCAAGGCATAACGGTACAAGTGTACGTTTTCAGGAGCGCTGAAACTGAATTTGCCATCAGAATTTGTGATTCTGTACCCCTCGGGGTAGGGAGAGAAGAGGAAAGTTTTGAAATTGTTCCTTTCTTCTACGTTCTCAGTCTAGTAAAATCAGAGTTCACGCTGATAACCACGTGCCAACGACGGCTGTTCTATCGGTAATTTTTACTGATACAGACTCCATCACTTGAGACAGTTATAGAAGTAACGGACGATAACGAAGAGGTTTGTCCGGTATATTTAGACTCCTGTTACTTTATGAGGAGTTCTTGAGGTATTTTATGCTGTTATTATTAAACTGCTTTATATTTCATGGTACATTTACATCTATTTTACTTCCGTCATTTCGTTGTATATAGTAGTAAAAGTACTTATGGTAATACTGTCAACCATTAACAAAAAACAACCGTCATTGTATACAGGAGTAAATTGTTTGTTTTGTTTTGAATTTCGCGCAAAGTTACTCAAGGGCTATCTGCGCTAGCCGTCCCTAATTTTGCAGTGTAAGAATAGAGAGAAGACAGTTAGTCATCACCACCCATCGGCAACTCTTGGTTCATTTACCAATAAATAGTGGAATTCACCGTAACCTTATAACTCCCCCACGTTTGAAAGGTTGAGCATGATTGACCGGGATTCAAACCCGCGACCCTCAGAGTCGAACGCATTAAACCACCTGGACATGCCGGTCCATAGGAGTGAAAAACCAAGCATGTTAACACTGAAATCGAAATGTAATTACAAAATACATGATTTTTTTTTTACTTTAATGTAAAAAGCTCGAAATCTGTCTAATCAAACGCCTGGAATATTAGACCTAAACTAACATCAAACAAATATATTTAGGGTTGAAGAGATAAATATTACTTTTACTTACTCATGATTATTACATAAAAACACATGTTTCCTCGAATCATTGTCTGCTATGAAATAGAAATTTCCAATAAAATTTCCTTTTATTTAGTGTAATAATATTAACCAAGGAAAATTTCACGAATCGTGCATCACTTTACCATGGACGTCAAGCTCAACCCATGACGTCAGACGATGCTCAATCGCGTCGTTTTTTACTTTACATTCTAATTTCGCCCCCAGGTCACTCCTGGAAATCACAAAATCAATTGAAGACGTTACGTTACTGGTTCCTGGTTCTTCGTTTGTGGTACCAGACCTGGACGGAAGACTGTCACTTCCGTTCCACCAAGTCACTTCTGGAGCAGGTTTTCCTCCGACACTTACACATTTAAGTGAAAGACTGTCTCCCTCTATATATGGTCCAACAGTCGAAGCATTGTCCAATGCTTCACCATCCTTACTTATTACAGGAGAACTTGGCTTTGCTAGAATGAAGAAAAGGTGTTACCATTAAATGTACGACACCGAAACATTTTCTGTATAAATGCATCCACACACACACATATATGCAACTTTAATTTATTGTCAGTTCGTACTTTGTATTTTAGCATTCAAATTAATTGATTAATTAAAATTTAAAAATTAATTGATTAATTAAAATTTAAAAAATTAATTGATTAATTAAAATTTAAAATTAATTGATTTAATTAAAATTTAAAATTAATTCATTAAATAATTTTAAAATTAAATAATTAATTATAATTCAAAAATAAAAAATATATTTAAAATTAAATAATTAATTACAATTTAAAATTAAAGTTAAATTAATTGTTATGAATTTTTAATAGTACGTGTATGTTCTACTAAATAATTGCTGGAGATTTGTGTCATAATATTTTTTAACTTTTATAGTTAATTCAATACGATCTGTGTAGCTACATATATGTAATATATATTCATAACATACGCTTTAAATACTCTAATTAATTTAGAAATACTGGTATTAGCAGGAGTACCACATTCTAAAATTAAAAAAACAACAACATTAGACATATTGTTTGTTGACGATAAACACAGAACAAAAGTCTTTAATTTCACAAAAACTGTTGAATTGAAGAAGTTTATTTGTTTCAGAACTATGTGCTTCAGATTTTTGTGAAATTTCGAGAAATTTGTAGTTTTGTGATAATGCAAATAATTAGGTAGGTAAACCAGCTATGTTTACTTGAATAAATCACGTTTTGAGAAAGACAGAGTCTTTCTTAGTTTTGCTGTGTAAACGAAGACATAAATTAGCAGAATTCCACGCTTTCAATTCAATTTCATCTTTTCATCTTCTAATTTTTGGATAGGTTTTGTTATTCGCTGGAGGGGGTAGAATGATAACAACAAAGAAACAGTTATTGTGAAAAATAACATTTCAGTGCTTTATCAACCGGTATCAGTAGCAACTATTTCTTTAAACACAATAACAACTGCAAAAAAAAAACAGCAACAACAAACAACATTGTATTTCTCACTAGACATTCTGGAGTTTTTAAGGCAGTAAGCCTTAGTGCATTCCTAAAATCAAAATATTAATTTTATGAATGCTAAAAATACAGGACCATACAACACCAAGATGGTGTCTTTATTCAACTAAATACTCAATGTTTCGCTTTACTGTTTGGTACAAGACAAATAAACTGACAAACAAAATTTTGTGTTTCAGTGAACGTTCTTGAGAAAGCTATAAAACGAAACGTTGGGTATCTAATAAAATAAATAGAATATTTTTTTTGTTATAAGATCGTTTATTTCTGGTATTAATATGTCATATATACACCAATAGTCCTCCACTAGTACAGCGGTATCACTACGTATTTACAACTATAAAATCAAGGGTTCGATTCCCCTCGATGGAGTCGGAAGATAGCCTGATGTGGCTTATCTATAAGATAAGCACACACGTGCACCAATATGCTGTGCAGAAACTAAGTGATTAGTTTTATGACGTTTCAGCAGAAGTTTCTAACTCTTATGTTAAGCCTTATTCAAAAAAGCAAATAACACGATTTATTTACTTTATTTGATGTCCTTAAAAGCTGAACTCTCTTAAACCCATACTTGCATTAAAATCTGTAAGACGCGGCTAATGGCTGTTGTGAGTGATCGAAAAAAGATTTTAATTAATTGTAATTTAAATATCCTGAACATAACTAAGTCACTCCGTTACTACCAGTGTTGGTTCTTATAACATATACGTTGAAATTACCCGAAACACCGTTTTCACAAACGATTTATATCAATTTCAGTTCTGTTATGCAAAAAAAAACAACCAAAAAACTGAAGGACTGCAAGCTTAACAAATCGTTTCTAAAGAACATTTGGGTGATGAGTCCGGTTGCCGTATCCAGGTCCGGCTCAAGTTTTAATTTTTTTCAAAGATAGACTCAATGTTTCTGCGTATTGATTTATTGAGCTAAAAATAAAAACTAGCCCTGAGAAGCACCATAAGGTATACAGAATTTTTGCTTTCTTTGAAAAGTTGTTTGATTTTTTACAGTTAAGCACAATGGGCTATCTATGTTCAGATATCGAAACGATACTTTTAGCGTCATAGTCTTCAGATTTAAAACAAATGTATTCCTTTACACCTTGTTGTTTGAAATACATACAATAGCTGTTCCCAAAGAAGGTTTTTCGTGATTTATCTTCCAGTTTGTTAGCGGTAAATTCATATATTTCAACGCTAAAATCAGGAGTTCGATTCCCTGCTGTTTACAGAGCGTAAATGGACCATTGTGCAGTTTGAACTATAAAAACAAGCGATTAAAATTTATTTGGTTAGAAGTTTATTATAATTGCAAGCTACAAGCCTTCAAGATGTTGTATATATCATAAGCACATACATTAGTTGTAAATGTAACGGACATATACATTCTATTAAATGTCTTTTTCTCTATAGCTATACCTTTGATTCATCCAAACTCTTATTTGAACACAAAGAACTATTAATAATTTTTAATAAGTAAAGATACCTATTAAAACTACTACATCACTAAACTGATATTCCTAAACCAAAATTCACTTTGCAGACAATTAATTTTCCACTTTATAATGATAATTTTCTACGGGAGAAAAACAAAACAAAACAACACATTAAATGCCAAAATTCGACTTTAATTTGTTAGATAATTCTCACGTAACAAGAATGAAATAAATCATAAAACTACTCTATCGCATATTTTGTGTATTGGCTTCAAAGTTCACTTTCTATGACTAAACATATTCCATCTTTTAAACACAATTGCAACCTTATCATTAAGTGTAGTAAGATTTAGTTTACGTCATCAAACAGGTATTGTGACATCCTTACAAAGGTTCACTATTGAAGTAATTCATTGCCTGATTTTTGACTACAGATATAATTCATTCTCGTTGTTTCAGAATAAATGATTTAGTGTCAGAAGTTTGACATTTTCATTAAATAAATTTAACCTCTAACACTGTGAAATGAAAGTAATTGTTACTTTATTAAATCTAAAAATGTTATCCTACAGCACAGAGGTTTTACAAACTTGGTCTAATAATCTCGAAGTCAGAGTTTGGGATATTTTTAGTCTGTCAGATAATTTACCCATGGAACTCCACTGGTAGTTTTGAAACTAAAATCTTCCAGATTTTCAAAACTAACGGTTAATAGAACTTTATAACTCTATTTTTTCTTTCTTAAGTAAAACTTATCAACTTTTAGAAATGGAATAATTTCATATTTAACTAGACGTGGACATCCATGTTGTCAGAACTGTCGTAAAATCAGACATCAACTTCAAGGGAAGAGCGTAAATCAACCCCTAATTAATTCCAGTAATTTTAAAGACCAGTATAATAAAGCTTTCATCTTCGCTTTGTCTATATTGATAACCAGACGTTTATCAAAGTTCGGAATTTCCTATACTATTGGTATTTTAGTATTGTAAATTTTAACTATAGTAACCGTACTATAGCGTTAGAGCACTGGAAATAAATCGTGCTACTTTATCTTGAGAAAATGTTACTTTTTACCCACAAAACTGTACAATACTTTTAACAGTTCCTTATTATTACTGTTGAACTGAAATCACAGAAGCAGAATTTGTACTAACGAAGCTACGTGAATTTTCTTAATCTCTGGATTTCTTACGAAAGCATAAACTATGTAATGTACTATTAACTTACCCATCACATGAAAGTTAGCGTAGAAAAGAGACGGATATAATACACTATTGACTAACCTATTACATAAAGTTAGCTTAGGTAAGTGACGGATACAATGTACTATTGACTTACTCATTTCATAAAAGTTAGCGTAGGAAAGTGACGGATATAATGTACTGTTGATTTATCCATTACATAAAAGCTAGTGTAGGAAAGTGACGGATATAATGTACTATTGACTTACCCATTGCATAAAAGTTAGCGCAAGAAAATGACGGATATAACGCACTGTTGATTTACCCATTACATAAAAGTTAGCGTAGGAAAGTGACTGATATAAAGTTCTATTGTCTTACCCATTACGATAAGGTTAGCGTACGAAAGCGAGGGACATTTTCCTTGTACGTAGGTGACGTCACATTTGTAACTTCCCTCGTCCTCCATCCGCAAGGGAGAAATAATTAAATGAGCAGTGGATTCTTGAACGATGAAATCCGCTCGATCCGGGTTGGCTAGTTCCTGGAGTGGTTTTTCAACATCGTCACTATATAGGTATAACCTTTTCCAATCACTGGACATGTTCTTTGTCCATGTAATGAAATACACTTCACCACACGACGCCACGTCGACGTTACATGGGAGTTGGGCACTCTCTTCAACAAGTCCCGTAACTGTCAAACTGGTATCTGAAAACACAAAATAATCATAAATAAACACAGCACAAAGCAGCAAGTTACGTATTATTTATGCTGAAAAAAAGAAAACTGAGTACTAAGGTTTTAAACGTAAAGATAACCACTGATGTTTATATCAATTCGTTTAAAAATAGGTTTACGTGTGTGTCACTGGTTTGACAGCAAGGAAAAATTTGATTCTGTACATTAAGTGTTTTTATTCGCAATAAATTATTTCAGAGGGCACTGGATAACTTTGTTTGTTTTATAGAGAAAAGTCAATTTTGGCTATCCTCTATATTCACTTAAATATATCGAACCCCGAATTTTTAACTTTGGCAGTCCGTAAAATCAACTTTGTCCCACAGAAGGCACTAATTAAATGTCTATTAATAAGAAATGTCTATTAATTGAAATGACATGTTTTCATGTACAAAAGAAAGTTCAAGAAGTAATAACAAATATGAAATAAAAAACCTAAACTTTATGGAATAAACACATATTATGCTTCAATAATAATAAATACTGTATTATATTACTTACCTAACGTATAAAATTTGTTTTCAATAATTTACGTGTAATAAAATGTGAAGATGGTAAAGGCAGTAACTACATCCAAGGGTAAAGGCAGTAACTACATTCAAGGGTAAAGGCAGTAACTACATCCAAGGATAAAGGCAGTAACTACATCCAAGGGTAAAGGCAGTAACGACATTCAAGCATTTCTAGCTACCGAAACGGTGAGATATACTTATTATAAGTTCACCACTTCGTTTTTTCCTTCAATATGAGTTCCTGTTTCATCTTCCAGTGATAAGGTGTCACACAGATCATCCGAGATAACTGAAACAAAAAAGTTACAAAGGGCTATCTGCGCTAGCCGTCCCTAATTTAGTAGTGTAAGACTAGAGCGAAGGTAGCTAGTCATCACCACCTACCGCCAACTCGTAGGTTATTTTTTTACAAACGAATAGTGGAATTGACCGTCATATTATAACGTTCTCAAGGCTGAAAGGACGAGCATGTTCAGTATGGCGGGGATCCGAACTTACAACCCTCGGATTACTAGTCGAGTGCCTTAACCACCTGGCCATGTCGAACCATAAACTAGAACATAACTAGAACCTATCTGCATTAACTACTTAGATACTTCAAACTGAAAAGTTATGCCAAAGTTTCTACATGTAACAAAACCAAAAACGGGTTTATTTTCAGTATTAACCAGTGTGGTACATCTATGTTATAGTACACCAGCTAGTAACCAGTGTGGTACATCTATGTTATAGTACACCAGCTAGTAACCAGTGTGGTACATCTATGTTATAGTACACCAGCTAGTAACCAGTGTGGTACATCTATGTTATAGTACACCAGCTAGTAACCAGTGTGGTACATCTATGTTATAGTACACCAGCTAGTAACCAGTGTGGTACATCTATGTTATAGTACACCAGCTAGTAACCAGTGTGGTACATCTATGTTATAGTACACCAGCTAGTAACAAGTGTAGTACATCTATGTTATAGTACACCAGCTAGTAACCAATCTGGTAAATCTATGTTGTAGTACACCAGCTAGTAACCAATGTAGTACATCTATGCTATAGTACACCAGCTAGTAACCAGTGTGGTACATCTATGTTATAGTACACCAGCTAGTAACCAGTGTGGTACATCTATGTTATAGTACACCAGCTAGTAACAAGTGTAGTGCATCTATGTTATAGTACACCAGCTAGTAACCAATCTGGTAAATCTATGTTGTAGTACACCAGCTAGTAACCAATGTAGTACATCTATGTTATAGTACACCAGCTAGTAACCAGTGTGGTACATCTATGTTATAGTACACCAGCTAGTAACCAGTGTAGTACATCTATGTTATAGTACACCAGCTAGTAACCAGTGTAGTACATCTATGTTATAGTACACCAGCTAGTAACCAGTGTAATACATCTATGCTATAGTACACCAGGTGGTAGATTATAGAAATGAACCATAAAAAGATTTATTGTCATTTCTATATTTACAACTGAAAGTCTACGTTGTACAAGTATTTTGACGAAATGTTTATAATTTACTATAAATATGTGTGTGTGTGTGAACAGAGATACCTGGGAGTAAAACGGGCGAAGTAAACACAAGTGGTGAATATGAAGAGACATGTGGTACTTTATTTAATATTCAGGCACACAATCCTAAAGACCCAGGTGTTCAGTTTCTAACGGTATACTTTCAGTTTTCAATTACTTTCAGAGGGAATTATCTTATTTCTAAACAAAAACATTAAAACTAAAGTTTATAACATAAACGCCTTATAATACAAATTCACGTTCGTACAAGGGCGTCAAATTTTGAATAACTTGAAATATTTTTCCGAATCATAAACAGACTCGTTCAGTGAAGTATAATTTAGAATTACGAAAAATACGTTTGTCATCTGTTTATGCAAATAGTTCTACTCACAGCTTCGAATGTAAAACATATTTTGTTTACCTTGTTTCTAAGCGAAGAACATCTGGAAAGACAACGTATGTAAATACGTCGGCTCATTTGTGTTGCATATCTAATATCTTCAGAAATTTCTAGAACTTGCGACTAGTATGAATTATGGCACACTGCTACTCACTTTATCACTGGTTTAACCATCTATATCTTGCGTTATGGAGTTTGACAGGAGGCACTGAAATTCACGAGGTTTAAGAAATAAAAGAAAAAAAATGGTATATTTCGTGTGAACCATACCAAGCACGCAATATCAACCATATTTATTATAATTTTTTTCAAGAGAGATTTCAGCTAACTAGCAAATGTTTTATACACAAGTGTATAGTGTGGTCTGTATGTTATGAATGCTGCAGTAACTCTGATAGAGTGAGTCCCAATTAATATCCAGTGGAGTGTGGCCTGTTAATTAGCCACAAAACAAAATAACTTTGAGGCAGTGAATGTGTTATGAGAGTGACTGTAAAATATCACTGTTTGGCCAAACAAGGGAATGTTTCTCTGAGTTCATAAACTATACTTTTGACTGATTTAATATGACGTTGCTTTGAGTCTATAGAGCATACGTTTGATTCGTGTGATATAATGTTGTTATAAGTCATCCTGTATATATCGGTACGAGGCCCGGCATGGCCTAGCGTGTTAAGGCGTTCGACTCGTAATTCGAGGGTCGCGTGTTCGCATCCCCGTCGCGCCAAATATGGTCGTCCTTTCACCCGTGAGGGCGTTATATAGTTACGATCAATCCCACTATTCGTTGGTAAAAGAGTAGCCCAAAAGGTGGCGATGGGTGGTGATGATTAGCTGCCTTCCCTCTGATCTTACACTGCTAAATTAGGGACGGCTAGCCCAGATAGCCCTCTAGTAGGTTTGTGCAAAAAACGAACAAACAAACAACCAATAATTCGGTACGCAATCGCTTAAGGTAAGTCCCAGTGTAGAGTTATGGACCTGCGAATCTGTGCTATCCTGCTGAATACTCTCCTCACTATGAGCTATGGTTGTGTTATAAGAATAACAGTTAGCCCCTTAGTGTGGATGGTGAGTGGTAGAGTGCTGTTAACTGGTGAGTAACAGAGTAACAGAAATATGTGAACAGCAGACTTCTCTGGCAACTTTGCAATCATTACGAAATAAATTGTATTATCCCTCTTTCGTGTCAGAGTCGGTCCCGAATCATTGAATGGTTAGAGAGCGCTCAATACACAAATATGAGGGTCGCGGGTTCGAATACCCTTCACAAACACGTTCGTATGGTGGTTTACTGAATGTAACAACTTTTGGCTTTCAAATATACCACGATAATTGGGCTTAAGGTCGTGCTACAGTATAATAAAATTAAACAAAATTGCAGAATTATATATATATACATATAGTAAGTGAGTAAATATTGAAGATTTAATAATTTAACAGAGTTAATTTATGCGTCATTTTTAATAAAATATCACATATCTGCCGTTTACCACTTATACTCTGAGTTTTAGAAAAAAAACTTTCACACAGCATTTAGATGCGACTTATATAATGGCTCCGAGTTTGCTTTTCAAGTACAAACGCTTTTCTCACAACTCCATCTCTTAACTGATTTGAGATCTCATTACAGCCGCGGCTATTGAGAATTCCTTCATGTTTAATTAAGCTGAAATCACAATTTGTTGTTCATTTCGCCTACATAATCTTCGGATGTAAAACTAACTGAGATTTTGTGTAAGTCTGCCCACAGAAGATGCCAAATAAGATTGTAATCAAAACAGTAATGTTCACATGTGAATGTTAAACCCCAAATGATAATCAAATTTAAGACATAAATTTACGACAATATTGGATTGTTCTTAGTGGAGAACGGAATAAGTCACACTTATGGTGTGACACAGAATAATAATTGGCTGTACAAGCGCCAGTTTTTATTGAAACACTAGCGCGCTTAGTCAAAGGTCAGGTAACTTTAAAAATCTCCGATCCAAGTAGCTTAAAACTGAAATGAATACGCAACGTTTAATTATACTTTAATTTGTTTCCATAAAAGTGCATAACGTGTAAAAATTCCTTGTGACAATACTTGTTGCTGTATCATGCGTAAAATGTACAAAATCATGTTTTGTGTCAAACCAACATGAATTTATAATGACTTGACTTGCTGAACCATTATCGTGTGTTTTTTAATTAATTAATATTGTTTCTCAAAGTTTAGTTTCTAACAATTTGCATCCAAATTTCAAGATTATTTGTTATTTACATTTATATTAAATTATCTCGTAAAAATGTAGTTGTAAAATCAGTAGAGCTTTAAAAAACATTTTTTTGCATTAACGTCATCTTACTATTATTCCACTATGTGATAGTTATATAAGGATATAAAGACAATATGATGAGACATATGATAGTGATATAAAGATAAAGATACATGATAGTGATTTATGATAATATAAGATATATGATAGTGATATAAAGATAAAGATACATGAGACTGATATAAAAATAAACATACATGATAGTGATATGAAGGTAAATATACATGATAGTGATATAAAAGATAAAGATATATGATAAGA